>JAQFVV010000110.1:3253568-3723727 GCA_028023455.1 Epiperipatus broadwayi
AGGATTACTGAGATATTGCATTGGGTATATATATATAATAAAAAAATAATAAAAAAATTGGATAGAAGTTAGAATAATAATAAATGATGTACAAACTTTAGTCATCCCAGTTCTACCATCTATTATCTGTTTGAGTGATCAATAGACATTAGCTGTATTGCTTATTAAATTCTTACCCTGACTAGTTTCTGGCTCAAGGCTTTCATCAGTGAGGAATTATGAACCTGAATCTAGGATACTTATACGTTTTTGATACACTGCTTATTTCATCTATCAAGCATCTTTCTCTTTTATTTTACTATTAAATTATCAACCTGATATTCAAAAATGTCTTATTTACATACATAATTTATAGATCTGACAAAAGTTCACTATCTTAATTTTTTAAAAAACTATAGATATCTCTACTCCTGGCCAAGATTAGTATAAAACAAAACAAAAAAAAAAAAAAAGAAATATGATTTCAGCATCTGGAGTACTTTTTAAGAAGCAAATTTTATTCCATTCCAGTTCCACTATCTTCTGTAAACATGAATTAACCACAAATGCTAAATTTAATGCTTATGAAATTATTTTCCAGTGCTATTATGTCCTTATTCCCAGACTAGTTTTTAGCTTAGGGCTTTCATCAATAAAAGTGTTTTGAACCTGGATCAAATTAGTAACTTGGTAGTACAAAAAAGAATAAAAGATGGTGAATGAAAAGTGCACTAGATAAAAAAATTCTGATGCAATAGATCCTGGTTTAAAATTCCTCACTGATGAAAGTCAGAAGTCAGAAATTAGTCTAGGGCTATGGAAGGAAGCACTGGATATCATTTGGCATCTATTGATTATTCAAATTACAGTATGTGCTAGAGCAGGTTGGAGTAGTTAGCTCCCAAAAAGCATTGTATAATCTGGGGTCATATAATGTATTGTTTGTTGTGGGTGTTTAACAAATAATATATAAAGAAATAACATGAAAAGAAAAAAATTAAGAGCAGCTTTTCATTCTCATGCTATATAGTGTAGCATGAGTAATCAATGATTACCTGACATAGACAAAAATTTCTATTCTTAAATATTTAAATGTCCATTCTCAGACCAGTTTCTGGCTTTTGCTTTTATCAGTAAGGCCTGAGATTCAAAAAATGGAAAAGCCAGAAGTCAATCTGAGGATAAGAATTTTTGGCACTTGTGAGTTTTCCAGTAAACCAATATGGCAGCCTGTATTTTTGATAAATCTACAGTTTCAAGGGTTCCCAAAAAATGTCTGTTAGAAAATGTATTTAATATTTACATTTTATTTTTTCTTCCTGTTATTTAAAAAAAAAAATCATTTGGAAAAATTAATTAGAGTATTTACAGTTTATTTTATTTTTTGGGATTAATTTATTAATAGAAAAATAAAAAAAACAATATAAATCCAATAATTTACACTTTATTCATCTTACTGGCATTTTGGGAGGGCAGGATCCCATTTGGAAATAGTCCACTGCATTACATTCTGTGACAGGAAGGTTTCAAATTTTTATCATTATGACAATTTACCAAAAAAAAACTGTTGACAAAAAGAAACATACTGAATTGAATCAAACTAGGCAATGTTAAGAGCATCTTATCTCTTCCCACGTTATATGTAAAAAAAAAATTGAAATAAAGTTTTTTAATAATATTTATCAGAATTTATTTTTTTTTTTTTAAATTTAACAATTGATTTATTAATTTAAATTTTAATTTAACAGCTAACACATTTTTGATGGATTATAAGCCCACAAAATATATATTTATCAAAAATACAGACTGCCATCTTGGTTTACGAAAAACTCACAAATACTGAATTTTTTATGCATTTGGCAGTCACTGATTTCTCAAGCTTATACTAGATGGCACTAAAGAGAACTGCTCTTATAATATTTAAGCTGGAGAGTCTGGTTGTTTGTTGTTATTATGAAAAGAGACAGAAGAAAAGAAATTGATATCTGATTTTAAAAAACAAGTCTTTGTGAAAATCCGAAAAGTAAAGTAATAAGTAGATAAATGAATAGTTAGAAAGCACCTTTATTTTTTATTTAATTTATATAAAAGCTATGCTTCAGTTCAACACGATAGTTAACAAATCTAAAAGTTAATATCATCAATTACTTTGCGAACTTACTATGGAGCAACAGAACAATATTGAATTTAATGCAGTAAATAATTCTGACTCCCAATATATATAAATACTATATTCTGAAATAAAAAAAAGTATATTATGTGTGTCTATACCGGTAGAGGGTCAGACTGGTAATATGGAGTCCTAGGATGGATTCCAGTGCTGGCACTTCTGGCAAATAAAGCCATTTGTATTATCCTGTGTTGTTTAGTGCAGTGGTAGAGTGTCAGACTCTGGAGCATAAGCTCCTTAAACGGATTCCAATTCTGGTACTTTTGATGCTCTAACTTCTTATGAACTCCCAAGCAAAAAGCTATTTGTTTAATTATGTAGTAATATAATTTTCTACTTCTTCTTTTCCTATGTATTGATTTCTATTATAACATATCATACCATTTATACCTTCTTAGACACTTTATCAATACTTTTATTTGTATTATTTGTATTACACTAATAGTTTCGACTGTCCTGCAGTCATCATCAGAGCTACAATATTCATATATATAATTATACATATCAATATGTGGATAAGTGTAATAATTGTATAATTATATATTTGAACATTGTAGCTCTGATGACGACTGCAGGACAGTCGAAACTGTTAGGGTAATACAAATAAAAGTATTGATAAAGTGTCTAAGAAGGTGAAAATGGTGTAATATGTTAATTATGTAGCCCTGTATGATTAAGCAGAGCAATAGAGTGTGTGTCAAATTCTGGAATGTGGAGCTCTAGGATTAATTTTGATACTGGCATTTCAGACACTCAAACTTCTTATAAAGTCTCAAGCAATAAAACCATATATATATTTAAATATTGTACACATTTGCATCTAAAAATAATTATTGCAATGTTTTCAAATTTGTTTAGTCTTTTTCTTCGTTAGAATGTTATAACAAATTGTAAATAAGAATATAGCTGTAATTGACTCATTGCATTAAAATTAATCTTTGACATGGGAAATTATCACTGATGATGATGAGCATGTGTTAATATTACCTTTTAATAGATTTTACTAAAAATGATAATAATTAGATATAAAAGCTGATATTTTAATTACTCAACCAGCATGCAACTTTTAAGAAACAAAAAGGACAAGGAATAAAAAACGTGATTTTTTTTTTTTTTGCCACTTTTTTCTGTCTTTAATTGCTAAAAATTATGATCTTTTGCCAATTGTAATAAATTTATATATATATATTTAAAAATACAGTTGTTAACAAAACAGACATTTCTGTTACTTACCCATTGCATTTGTATTAGCAACGAATTCATCCTTGATTTATAAAATAGGGTCATTGTTCTATCATGCCTTAATAAATTTCAATAAGTTAGATGAAAAGAATTCCTATTAGTGTCAGCTGATGATCAGTTGTGATTTTATTGTTTTAATCAGTAGCCAATGACAAAAGTTTTGAAGTCAATGATGCTTTCTTTCTAACAGTTATTTTTTTTGCACCCATGCACACACACATAAACACTGATTATTATATTTCACAAAATCTTTTCTGATCTGTTTAAAGATTATGGTGAATTGTTAGTTATCTGAAGAGAGATTAATTAATGTGATATATATATATAGATCTTCCCTAGATTAAATCTTTGCATGCTGACTCTACTATGCTTAATGGCTTGTCATGATTTTGATTTTATATATAATTTGGCCCCAAGGTCATGTTTTTTAAAAGTTGCAATATACAGTGTACCATTTATTGTTGTTAAATTATCAATTTATTATCAGATACAAGTTAAACATATTTTTTTTCTAATATTTTATTGATTGCAGTGGTTAGCATGTTATACTTTGATTTGAATTCAAATATGAGTGAAGCCCGAAAGTTTTCAAGTGTCTGAAAAGAAGTTCTTATGCTTATATATTGCAAACAATTGGCATGCGGCCAATTTAGCTTGGCATGCTGCAATATATAATAAATCAGTATTTAGTTTTTTAAGCTGCCTGTGCTAGGAATAATCATATTCTTTTCCATTTATTCCATTTTGGATCATTAGCTGGTTTGACTACTGATCAGCCTCCTGAAAACATCTTGATCTTGATCAGACATCTTTGACTAACTGAAAAGAACTCCTATATTCACATCAGAGTTGAATCTCACTCTATGAGCATGTTAGGTTAGTATACTACTCTTTTTTTTTTATGTCAAAGGGTTGACAGGAAAGTGAACCCGGGCCAGCTGCTTGGAAGGCAGCTATGCTAACTGCTAGGCAACCAACGCTTGACTGGTATTGTACTATTTTATAGTGAGAATTATCAAATGTAATTAACCTCCATAAATTTGTAGAAACTAGCCTGGTAATGAGTATTTGCTCATTTCCCACAGTTCTTATTATTTGAATGGAGATCTTTGTATTGTTATGTGTTATTTGTGTTATTTTTTTTAAAACATCTACAACGTGATTTAAAAAGGGCGTAGGAAGAAAGGCTATATGATGGGTTTTTTTTTTTTTTTAATATAAAAGTAGAATTAGTATTATTGTAGAAACTAATGTTTTTTGAGATTTTATTTATTCTATATTCCAAATGTCTCGTTAATTTTCTCTTGAAACTAAAGATAATAATAATCGAATGATTTAATGTCCAGAATTTATAAGCAGTTCGAGCAGGTAAATGGTAGAGCTGGGCCGCAATCCATAGATCTTGAGTTATCCGCTCTACCACTGCACCAAAACATCCGCACATGCCATAATTTTAATAAACTTTTCATCTATATAAAATATAGAGAACTAAATCTGCAAAGAAGAGTTGATTATTAGTGACAGTCTCTTAACATCTTTTTTTGACAATTAAAGATATCTTATGGGCGCTAAAAATGATATACATGTACATACTTTTATTAAATCAATGTATAGCAATTTTATATATAATGATATTTGAACAGATGGAATATTTTAATTAGTATTGTTTATAAGGATGAGATGTGCATAGGAATTCCAGTATAAAAAATGATTTTCTTCCAACTTGATTTTGTTGATTTACTGCTTTGAGAGTATAGGGTATGAAGATTTAGGTCATTGACAGCCTGGTATTCGTTTTCCCGTTATCTTTTTTAAATCAATTGCACGACTTTATATAGGGTTAAATTATTATTTCAATATCCTCATCTTCATTTATTATAAAGAAAAAAAAAAGTTTTTTTTTTTTTTTAAATTCAGTACTTCCAGGATTCTTACTAAATTCCGGCTTCAGACAATAGAGGTTTTTGTTACACTATATGACTATATAAATTATAATCATTTTTCAAATCAACTCCGTGAAAAAATTTAAATAATGGGATTTAAGATATTATCTGTGAAGTTATAAATATTTTGTATAAATGATCCTGAGAGTGGCCAGTGTTATTTGCTTTGGTAGGGGCAGTGCCAATGTGATGATATTTGAGTAATTACATTTTACAGCACTAGAAAACAAAAAATTGCTCTTGTTAAAATTACTCGATAAGAATGTATTCATATATTTGACTAAATATGGTCTTAATAGAGGTTTTGAACCTGGATGAACCAAATAAATGTAGTTAAATTATGTAGGTTTATTTTGTGCCTTAATGACATAGGGACTTATTATATTTTATGTTAAACCAGTAAACATCACATGATCACTATTTCTTATGTTAGCACATTACTGTTATTAAAACAGGAAAAAAACTCTCCATACAGTAGTGTCACTCAGTGCCAACCAGTGTAATCAATGGATGCCAGAAGGCTTGTGGATAAAATTCCTATCCTAAGATCTAGGTGCAGTGCACTCAGATCCAAAGCTTCTCACTGATGAAGGCCACAAGCCAGAAACTAGTCTGGGGATATTGGATGAGTAGCCACTAGATAGGGATTTTATGCACAAGCCTTCTGGCATCCATTGATTACTCTGGTTGGCACTGAGTGGCACTACTGTATGGAGAGTTTTACCTGTTTACATTTTATGTTGATATATTGGAATTCTATTAAAAAGAGTGACATACAAGAATGTTGTAATATTGATGACTATCATGTAAATTAGGGTGTCTTATTACTTAGTCCAGCACTATTCAAATTCTTTTACAACTGAAGTACTTGGCATACAAAATCATTTCTATTTAACTAATTCTATCAAAATAATAGTTGTTTTTTGTATCCCAGTGTAAGAATTAATATGCTGTTCTGAAAGCATTTTACTGAATGCATTTACTTTATATAATCTAAAAATGCTTATTGTCTGCCTCGTACTTCATATATTCCTTTATTAATAAAGCAATAAAATATTCTACGCTTGTGGGAGCTTATAAAACATTTGAGCATCATGAGTAAAATACTTAACTGCAATTTGTGGATCTTTAGTTTAAAGTCTTATGCTCAACCATTGTACTAAGCTGTGTAGAACATTTATTATCACTATTAGTTTTGAAATCAATTTGTGTCCTCATGAAATCATATTAAACTATTTTTAGTAGAATGCTTTTTAATTACTTAAACTGTTTTTTAGATTGTCTTCATGGATAATGATTTGTATATAAATAATTCCTTTGCTAAAAGTTTTCAAGTATTTAAAATTTGAAAATCTTGGTCAATGCAACAATTGATAGTCTTATAAGTAATAGAAGATGTTTTTGGTGATAAGAATAGTGTTATACCATGAGGCTCAAATTCTAGTAGAAGAATAAATCTGAATTTTTTTAATATAAGCTTGGAATTTTTATTTTTCAAGCGCTTGGCATATATTACTCAATTAAGCATCCAATATTAGTCAATAAATGGCTATCTAGATATTCCTAGATAAGGTGTAAAGTAAGGATGAAAAAACACTCAAATCTTCATGATCTGGCAATTAGCAAGTCTGAAGGGTTCTTCTTTATATTTCCTATTGGATAGACTTTACCATACAGTAGATTATTTGAAAGCCCTTTTATCCATCTTATCTACAAAGAATATTGGATGCAAATTTTTATTTAAAACTCTTAACATTGGATATGTATTTCTACTGTTTCCTTCTACTGAATAACCTTTGAAAAAAAACTTGTAATAACTTAATTTCATCAAATGACCATTTACTTGGAAGATTAAGAAACATTTGACCATCATGATGGCACACGCAGGACAACAGCTCCAGTAAGTTGGCTGATTAATATCTAAATATTTAAAATAGTAATTGATTCAGAAACTACTTGTTGGTTTAGGTGTCCAGAGTGATTGTGTCAAACAGATTAATTTATCAACCCATGTTAATGCCTTTCATTATTTGGTGCAGTGGTAGACTGACAAAATTTGGAGCTCGAGGTCCTATAGATTGTGTCAAGTTTTATCATTTCTGATGACCAAACTTCTTAGTTTTGCTGTTAGTGCAGTGATTGTGTGACAGATTATGGTATGATCCAAGGTTTGTGGCCCAACTCTATCATTTCAGGTGCTCAAACTTTTTATGAATTCCTGTGCAATAAACCATTTGAATATTTTTAGCACAGTAACAACAAAGTTTGCTTACAGTAGTAGGTTTTGCTTTTGTAGAATTTTACATTATTAATAGGAATTTGGCTTTTACCTCTTTTGACAATTTATTCTAAAATTAAAAGTTTATGATCGCACTATTGTAAACATTAATATACACTGAATGTTTATAAAATAAATTTAAAATTATAAGATATATATTAAAAATAAAATAAATTATTTTGCTATATTTTACTTGGAAGTGATAGACCTATTGCCTTTTCCTTCTAAAGCGTTAAGGATTTTGGATGGACGATAATTTAGGTGTTGTCTTTTTTCTTTTCTTTTTCTGAGGAATTGTTTGGATTAAAAAAGAATAGAGAAACATGCCAGGCAATTGTTATTGAGGATGATTGCAAAACGGAAGAAATATATTTGTTTCATTATATAATATAAATTGGAGTCTGCTGAATATTTTGAAAAGGTATATTGATTATGAGAACGTGAAATAGAAGAAATAGATCTAAGTAAAAATCAATCGTATTGATTTACTTATAATAAATGTAGTTAATACAATATTTATAATATTGAACTTACTATAAGGATGTGTATAAATGAATATAATTTTTTATCTATATTCTGCTTTTTTTTTTCGGATGATAATAATAATGTTCTTTTTTGTTATTATTGTTAAAAGTTTTTTCATGAAGCTTAATTTTAAAAAAATGTGCATGAATGATTTAAAGTAAGTTTGGTTTTTCTTACAAGACTAGACTTGTGGCGCGGTTAGAATATACGCAGAAAATATTCGATAAACGAAACATTCGTTAAAACTACGTTAATTATATTCTTTTCACACCTAGTAATTGAATATATATAGAATAAAATTCAAATACTATTTTATTTATTATATAACTTTAATTATGCTAATTTGCAAAATAATTGTTATTGTTATATTGTATTGACTGTATTTGACGCAAATAAATATAATTAATTTTTAATTAAGTAAAAAAAAAAAAAAACAACAGTTAATTAAGATTTTAAAAAAAAAAAAAGTATTAATTTAAATAAGAAAATAAAATACAATTTTCATAATTAATTTTGTTGAAACTGTGGGGAAGGGAAATTGCTTTGAGAAAATTACTAGCTAAATTTTTGGTTTTTTTTTTTTTAAGTGTCATAGCACCGGCCGGGACGCGACTGCCTGCAAGTGCAAGGCAATCGCGCTGACCTCTCGACCACCAATGCAAGTTTAAAAAAAAAAAGAGGAATAGAAAAAAAAATTACTTTGGTTATCTGAAATGGAATCTATGTGACTAATAAACTTCACTAGTAACTTTTAGGATGCCATTTGGCTTTTCTTAGTACTGGAGCCACTACTGGTTATAGTTAGTATGTCAAGAGAGCAGGCACATTCCATTCCGGGGTGCAGGTGTGTAATGCACCCCAGCGGCAGCGACACAAATGACTCGCCTTAATAGAAAAGTTAAATCAATAGATAATCAAAAGAACAATTATTAAAAAACGAATGCTTCAGTGCTTGATTTTACTGATGTTAACTGATTATTTTAAGTGTTATTTATATGTTTGTAAGTGTTATTTATATGTTTGTATTGCTTTATCAGTTAGACTAGATCTATGATTATATATCTATTGTTTTCCAGACAGACAGCTTTATTGTATTTGAAGCCATTTCGTCAGCACTTTTATTATACCTATGTATACAGTCAATATCATAGTCTAATTAACAAATGTCAAAAATTTACATGCGATGCGATGCAATATGGCTTCTCCTTTATTGGTGTCAGGAATCTCTGTCACTATGCACAGAGAAACTTGTTAGCCAACACACCTTCTCCTTTCATTCCCCACCCTATGTAAATTCTTCTTTATCCTGCTCCATCTCATTTCCACATCATCATCTTTGTCCACTCTATAGTCTTAATATCTAAATCACCCTTTTTCCAAACCCAGCATAAAAACCAAGAACCCACTTTCTGTATAATCACTTTGTTTATATTTATTTTTCCACATCTTAATTATTTATATTATTTCTACTTCTAAGCATTTACATTCTATTAAAAGATGCCTAATATTTTTCATGCTTCCTTACATAACTTGCAGACTAAATCACCCACATTTCTCCATTTATATGTATATTCCCTTGTTGCTAATGAACATGTTCTAGCCTTAAACAGTAAACTACTTTCCTTGCTATTATCATAAATTAACTCACACCAAAATTCTGTTTACTCTCCATATTATTCCTCCAACTCCCTAATTTTTAATAATACATCTATTCTTCTATCCCATTCTTTGCCATTATAACAATCAACAATTCTCCTATTACAATCATGCCATCTTTTGTGCAAGAATACTGACATAGTCTTTATGCAAATCTTCTGCATACCATATTACCCGATCTTGTTGCCTGTCCTTTACTCATAACCCAATTAAATACTATTTTAGCTATTCTCTTACTATCCATAAATTGCAATCTACTGAATATTTTCATTTTACTTTTTGCATCTCTTATATAAAAACTTGACCATCCCATTTCTCCTTGAATTGCCTCCTTTTCCATTTATATATCTGCATCTAATACATGTCTTCCTACTTCTCTTCATACTTTTTGTAAGTAATCTAACACCCCTACAATTCTTGCTACATCATATTTATTATGCAAAAACACTGTTAATTTCTTTATCAGTCCCTTTCTTTTCTTTGCTTCATTTATCAATTTTTTCTCCCATTTATCCAAGCAATTTCTCTGATTACTTAAGATGATTCCCAAATAGTTATAGCTATTCAGCACATTTAACTTTATATTCCCAAATAAAAATTATTTCTCTTCTCTTGCCCCAGCATTTATCATCATTCCTTTGGATTTTTCTTCACTAAATTTATTTATCCCTATCTCTTTACCCACTCTTGCCACATCTTCAACATAACTTCCATATTCCCTACTTTCATTGCACAAGAAGAGCTGATAATATATAATCTCCCTTGCCATCTAGCAATGGTATCTCTAACCCTGATTCTAGTCTTTTTATTGCTTTCTACTTTTCTCTTAAATATAACAAAAACAAAATAATAGGGCATTCTTATCTTAGTTTCACCCCATTTTTAACTCTGATTCTATATTTTCTAATTGATATATATATAATAATTATTTTCATACAATTTCTTATTAAGATCTATTAAAGCTCCATTCATTCCCAATTTACTAAACTTACCCATAATCTATTTCTATTTAGTCTATCATATGCCTTCTCTATATCTATAAAGACTATATAACTGTCTACCTGTATTCCTACTCAAATTTATAAGTTGTGTGACTACAAATAAACTATTTCCTATATGCCTATCTGATCTATAATCTTCTTGCATTTCTCCCACTATATTATTTTCTTCCATTCATTTTGCCATCTTTCCAGCCATCATATATGCAAAAACTTTATATAATACTGACATTATTGCTATTGGTCTGTAATTTCTTAACTTTCTATGGTCCTTCCCCTTTCTTTTAAATAATAGCTTTACTCTTGTATTATTCCAGCTATTTGGAAATTCTGTCTTATGTGCTATTTTATTAAAACATGATAATAGATGTAATTTTGCCCTATTTCCCAAATTTATTACCATTTCTGCTGCCCATTCATCTAAACCTCTTGCCTTTCCACTTCTCAATTTTTTGCCTGCCTTATTATTCAATTTCACTACAAAATTGCTATGGAAAGCCACCTAGTGACTGATTCATTAATTAATCTTACCCTAGAATTAAATAAGACAACATAATTTTGCACAAGACAGCACAAACTCAGGAAATGGGCCTGCAAGAGAGATAGACAACTTTAAAGTGAATTGGCTAGGCTAAATATTCTAAAATAATGATGACAAACATGTTTTTAATGAGTATTTTTCTATGATATATTGGATATAAGGGTCTCACCATTACTTCCCATGATCCTCTGCAATAGAATATGTTCTAAATTCTAAAACACTAAATACAATGTCTTGAAAGATGGATGGATGATTGTTTTTTTCCTTTAATTTTGTTTTACAGTAATTAATGTTTTGTGAGTGTGTATTATATACAACTAATTTCAAATGGTCCCACAAAAAAAGTCTTAAGGTTTTTAATCAGGGTTTAAATGGAAAGTTATCTGGTTCTTTGTACATCCAACCCATTACATGAGAAGACTTCTATCTATCTAACTAGATCAAGTATTTTTGCTCCATCTTTAACTTGTGATGCAACATTTTTTTTTAATATTGGAATTCATGTTTATGTCAAACATTATGGATTATCTGCAATAAAAATAAAGAATAGTTCTGATTTTTTAAGGATATTGGAAATATATGATCTTTGCATATATATATAAGAGAATTCAACTCTATCAAGTTGATGAATTTTATATTTTTTAAGGGAAAAAAATGTATTTAAGAGAAGATAAGAATTATGCACAAACACGTATATCTATTATAATACAATATATATATTACAATAGCACATTCATTATATATATATTAAATTCATAATCATACAAGTCCAATAATAACCATTAATAGTTGATTGACCAACTAAAACTAATAATTACTTCATTTACTTTCTTAACGTATAGGTTTCATTCCTTTACTTTTAGCTAATAATAGTATGAGTACTCTTTGTATTTATATAGGAGACAGGGAGTCATATCTGCATGCATACACAAAATAATCTTCAATTATTTTATAATTTTATATAGGGTATATGAGCACAGACTTTCACACCACTCTCCACTCTATCTCATAACACATACACACTCGAACGCATATATACGTATTTCATGCTAAACCAGCAATCATCAGTTGGTCCAGATTATCATCTCCACACATATATGCTATAAGTGCTCAGATATATATATTAAGATAGCCAATCTTCATACTTTAATGGACAGGCTTCAATCCACTCCACACTCCAACTCTTCAACCGTCCATCCAATTGAAAATCTAATGATGGAATACTCAAAGGCCACCCTGAGGCTGAGATTCTTGTCACACCCATGTTGACCTAAGGACAATGGAATAATATTAATTTTATCATTTATAAGGATTATCAATACATTTTGTAAAAATCAGTCATTAAAAAAAAAATTTTTTTTCCATCAAACATTTTCATCTGCAAAACATTAACAGAAAAATCATGTTACAATTGTTTGTATTATCTAATTAGGTAGAATATGGAGTATTGTGATTCATTAATATTAATCTGCATTGTTCTAGATAGCTTTTTGATTAAAAAAAATTACTCTGTGGAAAAAAGAAATCTATAATTATCATTCTAGAAAGAAAATATCTGGAAAAATTGGCAAATGTATTAGAAAAGTTCTAAAAACAAAATTACTAAAAAGAAAATATTTTATGAAAACAGCATACTTAACTCACTGCTGGAGTTCTTTAAAAAGGAAGCACCTGCTAATGCCTTATAATTTAAATAAAATGCCCAAATTAAATGTATATCAGTCTATAGTATAATGGAAATAGTATAAATCAAAAAAGCATACATTGAAAAATGAAAGATCACAACTTTCTAATCATTTTTCACAAATAAACAAGATGGGTCATACTGAAATAGTATTAATAGATGGCATAATTAACAATTTGTAATTGCCAGTTTTAATTCATTGTTTACCTGGTTACATTATACCCAGAATTAAGTAAATACATGGAAAATCCTTTTATGCTTTCAATGTTTATATCTATAAAGTCGTATGATAATTTTTTAATTAATACATATTTATATAAACGAATTTTATATATGTAAATTTTACATTGTAATAACAGTAAATGATAACAATAATAATATATAAATTAAGAAGAAGCACATTCGATTACAGTGCAATCATTATCAACTAAATTCATGTAGACCAGGGGTGAAGAACCTCTAGGACATGATCCAGTTCTGGCTCTCAATATGTCCAGTGGACATTTTCAAAAATATGATCCTGCATATTTAAACACACACATAATTCAAGTATTAAATTAAGAATTAAGTAAGATATTTATTTTCTTGCATCTTTTTCTCTCCTCAACCTCTATAATAGTTCTCATTCATTCTACCAGAGATGCAATATTCCAACAAATTATTTATATTGTGTAGTCTATCAGACTACAGACTTAATCTATGGCTCTGAAAACATTTTTTTTTTCATGTGTCATAGCATCGGCCGGGAAGTGAACCCGCTAACCCAGGACAACTACTTGTAAGGCAGCTGTGCTGACCTCTCGACCACCAACGCTTGACAAATTATTTTCATAGACAAACATATATTAGCAAAAATAAAACTCAAATTTTGCTTCATTTTATTATTTGTCTGCCTTTAGTTTTTTTTTTATTTTATTAGCATAACTAAACTAAATAAAAGAAAATCATGCATTTCAAAAGAATACGCCGCCACATTTAAACATATTTTTTTATAAAAAAATAATAAATTGATGTATCTGATATGTCTGGAAAGTATTTTAGTTAATAAAAAAATACAATATTATGAAGCACTGTTTATCAAAATATTCTGATTACAACTAAACTGTTGGGGAAGAGTGAAACATTAAAATAGAAAACTTGAAAAGATCTGTGTCAAATGGCTGACATGTTTCATAAAAAGTACAAACAAGTCAGAAAATTCTGTGAAAATAAGTTAGATAAATCAGAAAATTTAAAACCATTTTCTGGAGAGGATTTACAAAAGACTGCATCCTAGCTGCTATAGAACTTATTTGTCCAAAACATATTAAAAAAATTTAAAAATATGTCATAAAGATTGGAAAAATTATCATTAAATGTGGAACAGTCATTAATAATAATAATAATAATAATAATAATAATAATAATAATAATAATAATAATAATAATAATTTACAAAAAAAATATGGCCCTCAATTAAAAAGGAAAAGTTGGAATTGGCCTGCCAGTTGAAAGATTGCCTGACCTAATGATTAGAAATAGATTAATTAAATTTTTAATCAAATATAGTAGGCTAATTTTTAAGTCAATAATTTTTTATGGCCCCTGAAGAGACCCTTAGCAGAAAAAGATTCACCACCTCTAATGTAGACAAAAAAAAAAGCAGATATCATGTGATTGTATATATCGATATTAGGGATTATTTATTTATTATACAATTTTTAAATTGGTTTATATATATACACACATGGGTGTGTGTTTGTATGTGCTGTATTTGCTAATAGCAAACTCATCAATAAATAATTGTATATATAAAGTAAATATTGATGCAATAGGTAAAGTAATCTTGCAATAGCCCTTGCTAAGTAAAATAAAGAAATTTTATTCAAAATAATTTATTTAATTTGTAATAAAAATTTAACCATGACCTCAACCCCAAACATGCAACACTTATTAGCAATGAAGATGGAGTCTTTTTTTTTCTTTTATTGTCAACACATTGATGGTGTTAGTATTAACTATGATCATCCTAACTTCAAGATACCCATTTGTCAAACTAATTATCTTTTAATGTTATTCTGGACTGGTTATGAGTTGACTATCTGAGAAATTTTTGGTTTATTTAGAAAATCTCTTCATGAACTGGGAAAAAATTTTCAAACTTAAACGTTATAATCTAATGTACAAGCTGCTATATTGTGCTTGAAATCAGAAAACATTTATTTTCTTTTGAAATAATTTTTCTTATGGTATAGAGATTGTGGATATTTGCTGTATCAACACATTTAGTATATAGATTGGGTTTACTCTAAATATTCATCTATGGTGGGAAGGATAAGTTTATAAATATTAAAAATTTAAAGAATCAATGGATCATAGTATTCTTGATTTTAGATTAAGTAATTGCTGGTGTAAGACATCTTCCACATCACCATAAAGATTACTGCATTATATATTTGAGATTTTCATCTATGGAAATCTATCAACACCAATTGAATCAATTCAAATTATCATGTGGACTTTATCAATTAAGCTCAGAATACCTAAATACCCATTTTTTAATCACTGTTGGATGAATAGCTAAATTGACTATTCGAATAAAAAATTGAGCTTTCTGGGAAATCAGCCATGATTATGGCAGAATCAGATTCTAAATATTATACTATGAGACTCATATATATGTATGCAAATATCTGTGTGTACTTACACACACACTTTGTATTTATTGTTTGAATTTTTTTATATATTATTCATTAAAGCTTTTTAAAAAAAAGGATAAGTAAAGCAGCTTTTTAATAAATTGCCACAAAAACCTCTCCAATTGCCTAATAGTGAAAATTTAAGCAGTTTTCTAACCTTTTTTTTTTTTATCTTCTAGCTAGCTAAGAATAGATAGATACTCATTTATTAACTATTGTTGGGTGATTAATTGGATCGGGTATGGTCAGCTATCTAAATGAAAAATCCTAAGACTTTAAAAAATTTTCACTTGACCCAGATTCGAACCTCAAATTATATATTTGATAGATAGATGCACTATTTGAATTTCTTATATAGTTAAGCTTTCTTTAATTTGTTAGTAATTGGTAGTACTGTATATCCATATTCGGTTTTAAGAGCATTTATTTGTATGTTGATTGGAAAGCAAGTTATGATCCCATTGAATCTCTTGGCAAAGGGCACCTTGGTCAAATAATAAAATAACCTACTTTTTTAATTTTTCAAGAATTAAAAGGTCATTCTTAATGAACTTCTGCACTTATTAATATTGCAGGGCAATCTACTGAATGGATTGATTTATTCTGAAGGGCGTAAATGTATTATTTTATTAGTTTGTGTAGGCGGAATTGATTTGTAATGTGGCCTGATTGACTCTTTTTCTGTGCTTTTGATAAGTCTTTTACGGATAATTTCTATACTTTTCTGCAAATAATAATTTTTTTATTAGATTTTGATGTATATGAACCATAAATTGTTAAATTGATTTTTTTTTTAATTTTTAAACCATGACTTCATGTTAGAATCTTTCAAAGTTCACAAAGATTCACAGCAAACAGGTTTTGGTTAACATAATCACATGTGATTCATATTCACAAGCGGTTTTTATCTCATTTTATATGCGTTGTTGTACATATATACAGACACACCTGTATACATATTTCAATAGTTATCCACACAAATTTTTAAAAAAAATATAAATTTAAGTAATTATTATAATAAAAAAATAAGGATAAGGTCAATTAACCCAGGAGGTCAAGTGACATTTGAACAACAAAATAATTTCATTCATATGATCAAACTGGAATTCCATTTTTATTTTCTTTACCTGACATTTGAATGTGTCTTCTTTCAGTTGCTCTAAAATATAAGGAAGGTTTAAATAATCAATGGTATTACTTGTATGGTTTATCACTTGAGGGGGCATGTGATGTTTAAGCACTAGAAGTAATGGAACTGAAGAATGATATGTGGATTTGAAGTCCACCATTTTATCATGACACTAAACCATGAAGTGTCCAGATAAATAATTGCAGATAATCGTCTTAATCGTATACCATTATAGTTTCTTAGGACATATTGTTGTATTATCAGGAATTAATATTAAACAATATTTGTGCATTTTATGTATTTTTTAATGAGATAAATCATTTTTAGGCCACCTTTAGTAATTTCTTCAACATAAGTGGTCATCAGAAGGATCTTTGAATAGTACTCCCTAAAGTACAATTGTTTACTGAATATCACATATCCAATTTCAAAGCCATTCTTTCGTTATTGATTTTACTGCTGGATTATAACTAGAGACCATTCACTAAAGTATTTGTTGGTGCTGGGGATTTTATGCATATAGAATGTGAATTAAAGGATGGAAATGTGGTTTATGCAAATACAATTTCCTTGTTGATTAATTCAGAGAAATGATTGATAATATGAGAGACTTATGAGCATGGGACACTATTTTAATGCATATGGCTGAGAAAACAGGAGATAAATGAAAAAAAGTGGAAGAGAATGAGAGAAAATGCAAAGAGAAGAGGCTGAAATGACTGTGTCAAAAACACTGCCTATCTTTTGATGAATTAACAGCTTGTTCTACAAGGCAGCAGTTACTGTTTATTGGTTACTTACAGTTAACCCCCTAAAATTTCATTTTACTATTCACCTCTTACAGACATCTGCAGTAAAATTATCATAATACTATTTTTTTAAAAGAACTTAACCATTGATTATAATCCAATATTATCTTCATGTTATCATTAATTCTTACTACAGACAAACTAACTATTGTTGAAGAGGGGGGAGGGTATTTATTGATCCAACATATGGATTTTGTTTTAGAAAGCATTTGAAAAATTCAAGGAATGTTTTTGATTAAAACATATTAAAATAAAACTAAAAAGAATATAATTATTCCTTTTTTTCTTCTGATATACAGATCTATTAGTAAAATCATATATATTCCATTTGATTTAATTATATTTGCATAGTAGTATAATTGAAAAAGATGTTGTTTTTAAAAAACTGATTTCACCTCCTCATGCAGTCTTTTCTAAGTTTATTATTTTCAAAATTAACCCACAATGGCTACAGTATGGTTTTATAACAAACATTACAACTGGATCTTATACTCCTTCTAAGAAAAATATTATTTTATGATATAATTATAGTTCCAAATGTGATTTTTTTTATTATAAGCATTTTTTACAATAAGTATTATAATTATAAATTTATTTTAAATGCACATTATATATTAAGTAATATTTACTAAGGCTGTAACCTCAAGAATATACGTCTGAAAAATGTGAAGGTAAGGACCTCTACATGTCATAACCACAAGCTTATGCTTTGAAAGAAAAGAGGGTAACCAAAGTGTAAGCTTGTGATTATGACCTATGAGGTCCCTACCTTCGTATTTTTCAGATGTATAATAAGTATTATAGTATTTTATTAAAAAAATTTAAAGATATAACTACAAAGTCACAAAAAATGGAGAAATAAATTTTGTTTAGAATAGCTTCTATCCATTGCTTTCTTATAATCAATTATTATAATGAAATAAATTTGATTTTTTTTAATAAACAATAAAAAAAGAAAAAATACAACCATAGATTGCAAAAACTTGATCTTTTATTTGAGATCAGTTGGTTATTTTTGATGGAAAACCAATTAGTTCATTTCATATATTTTTCATTAACTGAGTCAAATGCCTTGACCAAATTAATAAAAGCAATATATATCTTTAAGCACTATTTTTTACACATCTGAAAAACATTCCTGTAGCACTTCTTAATGCTCGGAAATTGTAATGAATTTCTGGTATTTACTTTCAAGGAAAATCTAATTAGAAATAACTTAGAAAGAAAGTCTTTAAAAGTACTTTTTCTTTAATCATTAACTATATTATTCCATGATATCCTCTTTATTTTGATTAATTTAAACAGATCTGATTTCATAAGCATAAGTCAAGACTATTTTTAGAAAATTCCAATCACTTTGAACTTAACATATTCACTATCCTATTTTAAAACTCCACATATTCTAAGATGACCTCTGACATTTATTTTTTTAAATTTGCTAAAATGTGTTGTCTATATCAAACTGGATATTGCAGTCCAAAACTGAATAAGTATAAGTTGAGTGTGTTAATAAAGCAGTCATTTGTGCTCATGTCATTATTCAAAAGGTAACAAAATATTTTTTACTTTCTTTTAAAGTCATTTGTGCTCATGTCATTTAAAAAAAAACAAAATATTTTTTACTTTCTTTTATAATGTCATTGCTATCATATAAAAGTATCGTCTACCGAGTTAATAGAATAATGGCATTATATCACAGATATGAATATCTTCTATATGATTTTAATTTATCGATCATTTTTAATTTATTTTCATCATTTCCTGTGGGTTTTGGTGCAATGGTAGAGTGTCAGGCTCTGGAGCGTAAGGTGCTTGAATTGCTTAATGTTATGGCATTTCTGACCATCAAACATTTTATGAACTCCTAGACAATAAAACCATTTTATTATTTATTTATTTTTATTATGTCATTGAACTTTTACTTTTGTATCCCTAAATTACCTATAAACTTCATGTTTGATTAATTCTTCGGCCACGCAAAAATGGCCGTATTTTCTTTTAATCCAGTCATTAATATTCAGGTGATTCTTTCAATTCGTTTTTTTAAATGAATATAGAATATATTTATTCATATCCACAACATAATCTTTAAAAAAAATTTCATGCCTCAATAATAATAATAATAATAATAATAATAATAATAATAATAATAATAATAATAATAATAATAATAATAATGATGATGATGATGATAGAATATTACCAATGTACTCTAAGTAAATGGTGGCAGCTAAGGATGTGTTCATAATATAATTTCTCTTATACTATTTTTAACAATTTATTCTATCTCTTCTCTTTGTTATTTCTTTTATTATTTCTACATTGTTTTATCATTTTATCTTTAGCTATTTAGATCATTATATAACTTGATTGCATGAGCTTCTCAGATCATCAGTTATCTCTGCACATTTTTTGTGTGTGTTTTTTATTACTTTGGTTTGTTTGTTTGTTTCATATTTTTTGTCTTTCTCTCTCCTTCTTTGGGTTAGATTGGCCAAACTCATTTACAAGTGCTTGTTAAATTTTTTTTTTTTAATTGTCCTGAATAGAAAATATGAGATTCCCAACTGTTGTTGAAGGACAAAATTATGGAAATATAATAAAAGAATGAAAAACATATAGCAGAGATTGTTAACATAAAAGAATAGATAAGAATAAAAAGCTGAACAAAGAATTAGTAAGTCAAGAGACAGTGATATATTATTTGCTGTTTTGCAATTGATAAAAAACATATAATGAAGATTTTAAAAAAATTTGATGTTTAAGACAGCAGTAAGGTCTATATTTACTCATTGCAAAGTATGAGCAATGGATACTAATTTTATTAGTTTTCTGACGTTTGTTTTGTTGCAGTGTTTGTGGTTAATTAAATTCATTTACATATTGTCATATGACTTTCAGATTTTAATACAAAATATTACTTCAATCAGTCTATAAATTTTAAAAATTAAAATCGGAGAAAAATTATTTTGATATAAAAATAAGCTTTTAAAACTACTTTTTGTACCTTTTTAATTATAAATTGTCATTTAATTAATTCATCATCATCATTTTTGACTATCATCAATCCACTGCAGAATGGTCTCTCAGGTTTATTCCATCTTCTCTGATCTCTAGCCTCTCTTCTCACCAATATTCCAGCACACTTCCTTATTTCATTAATCCATCTCACATGGTCTCTTTCTAGGTTTTTACAATCTCTTGGAATCCAGTTTAAGATTTTAACTGTCCATCTGTTCTAAAAATATGTCCATCCAAAGTTCACTTCAATCTCTTAATTCTTTCAATGATGTCAGTAATACTTATTTGTTCACATCTCTCCATCTTTCATAAGTGATCTGAAACCTATATTGCTCTTCTGATAAGTGTCCAAGTTGTATATCCATAAGTAAGAATTGATATAGCACTTTATTAAAAACCTTCCTTTTCGAACAGTTAGGCATATTTTCTTTTAATATTAAGTTATTTTACCAAAAACACTCTAACCATGTTTAACTCTATGCTTAATTTTATCCATTATGTTTCCATCTGTGAAATAATCTATCCAAGATATTTGTAGTTGTTATTTTTTTCTAACTATCATTATGCTTCTTTATTTTCTTCTTTTGAGAAACCCTGTTGAATATTACTTTATTCTTTTTAGCATTTACCTTTAGTCATACTTTCATCTGATAATTCTTGTAACATTTCCTGAAACTAAACATTATTTACAAAAACAATTACATCATCTGCAAAATCTAGAATCTCCATTTACTTTTACTCCCTTAGTTTCCCATTTTAATCCACGAAGTACTTCTTGCAAAACTGCTGTAAAAAGTTTTGGAGATATGGAGTCCCCTATCATGTGCTCTTTTTAGTGTTAATCTTCCTAATATTAGCATGTAATCTAATAGTTGGGTTGCATTTTTATAAATATTCTTCAGAATATGACAATATCCTGAATGTATACCTTTGATGATCCCATACTTTAATTACTGAAAAATCAAATGCTTTTTCATAATTTACAATTCCAAGGCATAATGGCAACTCATATTCATTGGTCTTTTCTATAACTTCTTTCAATACTTGAATATGATCCAGTAATTGGTTGAAATTCAAAGTTTGCTGTAAATGAATTGTAATTATCTTAACAAAAATTATGTATAGAATTAATAAAAGATTGATAGGTCTGTAATTTCTAATATTTTTTCTTTATCAACTTTTTTAAAATATTAATATTAATACTGCATTCTTCCAATCATCTGGTACATCTTTATCATTTAGACATTTGGTATATAACTTTTCCAAAAAATGTTCTTTCTTCACTTGCTTCTTTCAAGATGTCCATTATAATTTCATCATTGCCTTTCCATTTCTTACTTCTTCACTTATAATATTAGCCAATTGAGAGGATATAATAATTGTAGGAGATACTTTACCTTGTTCTTTATTACTATATAATTCTTGATAAAACTCTTCTACATATTTTATGACAAGTCTCTTTTTAGTAATAGTTCCTTCTGTCTTTTTGTTTATTGCAAAAATAAGTTTTCTACAATACCAAGATGTTGTTTTACACTCTTGAAATTTGTATTTTCTTCTATAACTTTCCTTATTAAATTCACAATTATACTTTTTTATATCATTATCAACTCTTTTTCACATTGGTTTATAAAATTCTAGATATTCAATCCTTCTTAATGCATCATTTTTATACTTTTTTATATTCTTTCTTGTCTTTATAAAATTGTTTTGTTTCAATAGAAAATTTCTGATCAATTGTTGCTTTTTTGTATCAGCCATCTTTGTTGCAGTTTTTAAAAGTATACCAGCTACCTTCTTATTGATTTCATTCCAATCTAAATCATGTTCAAAATCTGCTAATATTTGGAAATGATTTGCAAGTTGTAATTTAAATTCATTGGAATGTTTCTGAAGTTTAGGAATATTAATTGTGAGTACTATTTTTCTTAATGATTTTTTCTCTCTTGTTTTGCATTAAGACATATATTAAATCTCACTAATCTTATATAATTTATTAAGTACATTACAATCTTGAAATAAATATTTTCTGTTAGTCAAAATATAAATCAATTCTATTATATCTTCATTTGGATACATCAATGCTTATTTCCATTTAGCGTTTTTCTAAAAAAAAGAATTCATAATATAGCTTTTCTTTTTTTTGGCAAGTCCATAAGTTTCTGTTCTCTTACATTTCTATCACTGTAGCCAAATGTACGTACAACATTTTCATCTTTCAGTTGTTTACCAATCCTAGCATTAAAGGCTTCCGTGATGATTTTAAAATGTTCTTTGGTCTGATCAAAAGCCTTTTGTATATTCATATAAAAAACCTCTACTTAGAACTTGGGCATAAATCTGAATTATCTGCATTTGGTATCTATCATTAAATTGTACAAATAAATACTGTCTGACACATCATCAATCTCCATAATGTTGTTGTTCCACTTTTTATTTATAATTAATCCTATTCCACTTGTACTTCTAATGTTTGTGCCATTATAGGACAGTAGATGTTCACTTTTTAAATCAATTATCTCTTCCACTTTTTTTCTAATTTCACAAAATTCAATAAATCCCATTTGGATATTACACTATATTTCCAATTCTTGCAATCTTTCTTCACTTGAAAGTGATCTGCAGTTGTAAGTACCTAAATAAAAGATTGTCATCAAATGGCAGCCTGAGTCCACCAGAAAGAGATTCTTAAAACATTTTGCCTTTAGCCATCAATTGTTGCCTTGGCTGGTGACTTTACAACCTTCCTGGAATAAGGGCCATGACTTTGTTTTGTCTGCCATGATTATAAATATCTGTTAGAAAAAAAAGTGTATTCAAACACACATTCATTCTGCCTTCTAAGTAAATTCAATTGATATTTCATTTAAGAGCTATCAGGCAACTGAGAAGAAAGACCAGTGTTTTTTGATTATAAACTTACTATGCTGACTAATGCCTGTTGATCCATGTTAGTATACTATATGAATAATCACAATAATAACAGCAGCAACAACAATAATATATAGAATGGACATTAGGAATTTGCCTTGCTGGGTTCCTTTAAGGCTTCAAAGAGGAATTAATGGTCTCCTTTCAGTTAACAACAAATTCCTTTCTGCAGCCTTTTAATTTACTGAATGTTATTTAACTTCATGAAAGAAGATAGACATTATTACTAGCTAATTGGATACTTTTAGAAATCATATCATTTTTCTCATGAGTCATCCATGTATGTAGATAAAATGGTTGCCTAGCTAGAGAAATCCTTGCACTATTTTGTTTCAATAAGTTTTAAAGTGAAACTCTTTAAAAATAAACTTTGAATCTAATTGAAATTCATTAATTTAAAACAATAATGTAGTATATTTATTCAATGAATGTTTTAATAATGGATCCTGCTCTAAAGAGGATTCATTCCTGATATGCTTATGTATAATCTGAGTCTTGGGTACTTAATAAATGAGCACATCATTGAAAGAATTGTGATTGAAATTGAGCTGGATGGATATGTAGCTAGAAATGATGATAATAAATGTATAATTAAAATCTTAACGGGTCCTCGAAGAGATTGTTAAAGATCTAGAAGCAGATCACATGGTAAGAGATCAGATAAGATAAATGAATTTATTGGACTGATGTGGAAAAGAGAAACTCTGGATTGGAGAAATTGAATTTAACATGGAGAGATACCATCGTGTAGTGGACTGATAACGTTTGACAGTGATCGTAGTAATGGACGTACACTTTTTATGACTTCAATTCCATGAAAATTACATTGTACCAGGATGGCAGTTTCTCATTTGCAAAGTCTGTAGACATAGAATTAATGTTAAGCCTTTGCCTAAATAATATAGTCAAAGTCAGACGCTCAATGTTATTTTTACACATTGCACAATTCTTTTTTTAATACAAGTTTTCTTTGTGTTTGTGTGTGTGTGAAGTATAAATTAACAATTGTAAAGGTGTCTTTTTCTTTCTTGTTTATTTTTTTAATTCTCTCTAGAAATTTCCATTTTCTTTTATTGATAATAAAAATGTTCCGGAAATCTTCACATAATTTGAAATTTTCCGGAAATCTTTACAAATTTATATTGCAATATTATCATGATGAAGTTCGCCCACTCGTTTTTATAAATTCTTTTTAAATACAATTATTATTTAAATTGTATTTTTTTTTCCTACAGTTCAGTAATTTTTTTTATTATTATTACTTTTCATGTATAAACAATTTGCTCAGTCCATTTTCAAATCCATAAATAATTTAAAATTTTATTCTTTGTATTTATTGTTTAACGTTTTCCAGCGTGATTATTCTTGCGTCAGGAAAAATAATCATGAGAGCAAATAAAAGTTTATATTAAAATCAGGATTGAATTTTGTTTTTGTAAAAATGGAAAATTTAAATATCGAAATAAAGAGTTTTGTGGTACTGTGGTAGCATATTTGTCTTCCATGTCTACATCCTGGGTTTGAACCTGGTTCAAGTTTCTGATAGTTTAGGATTTTTTTTTCAGGTAGCTGAGGCAGCCCATAACCAAGTCAGTTTACCATTCATTGTTGATTGGTAAGTGGGTATCTAGTGATTTTTAGATAAAGGCTAAGGATGGAAAGTGTTCAAACCCTTATCACCCAGCAGTTGGAAACCTGCTGGATAAATGCTTTCTTGACTGTTCCAATGTGAAGAGTTGTTGCATACTTTTTGCCTTGCAATAGATTATTTAAAGGCTATTTTATTTACATATAAGAATAAACTTATTATAGGTTGAATATCACTAATTTATCAATTGGTAATTCAACAAACTTATTAAGCCAGAAAATTTATATGGAAGCATTTCACATTTTCATACTTGCCAATTTTAGCATAAAGTAGAATTTACTCAAATAATATTTTTTATGTAGTCTTGACTAAATTAATAATTTTCTTCTATTTTATGTTTTCCGCATCAGCTTCAGGCATGCACTTCAAAATATCATTTTCATGTATGTGCTCTGAAATATCTCTAGGTATGCATTTCTGACATTTGAGAAAATATCAGAATGCTTACCTAGAGATATTTCAGAGCATATACATGCAAATGTATGTTAAAAGAAAATGAACATGGAAGCATCCAATTGAAGGAGTGGCAGAATTGGATTATATTTTGATTAACAGAAAATACATATTTCAAGATTGTAATGTCTTTAAAATTCATTGCAGGAAGTGATTGTCGATTAGTAAGATGTAAAATATGTGTTAATGCAAAACTAGAGACAAAAATTATTATGAAAAACTATATTTACGGTTGATATTCCTAATCTTCAGAAACATTCTAATGAATTTAAATTAGAACTTACAAATAGGTTTCAAGAATTAGTAGATTTTGAACATGATTCAGATTTGAATGAAATTAATAGAAAAATAACTCATGCACTTTTAAAAACTGCAACAAAAATAGCTGGTAGAAAAAAGAAGCAATTGGCCAATAAAATTTCTACCGAGACTGAGAATTTATGAAGAAAGGAAAGAATATGAAGGTATGTAAAAATGATGCATTAAGAAGGATAGAATATTGTAAAATGGTGCAGAAAAGAGTTGAAAATGATATAAGAAAGTATAATTATAAACTAGCAAGAAAAGCTGTAGAAAAGAATAAAAGTTTCAAGATTATAATACAATATTTTGGTATTGGTAGAATACTTATATTTGCAATAAGAAAAAAATATGGAACTATTACTAAAAAGAGAGATGACATCATGAAATGGTTAGAAGACTTCTATCATGAATTATATAGTAACAAAGAACAAGTACTTCCTACATCTATGATATCTTCTGAATTGCCCAGGATTTTAAATGAAGTGAGATATGCAATTGAATTTATGAAGACAGAAAAAGCTCCAGGTAATGATGGAATTATAATCAATATATTAAAAGAAGCAACTGAAGGAATAGAAAAAAATTTGGCAAAGTTTTGTATCAAAAGTCTAAATGATAAAAATGTCCCAGATGATTGGAAGAATGCAGTAATAATATTAATATTTAAAAAAGGTGATAAAGAAGATATTAGAAATTGCAGACCTATCAGTTTTTTATCAGTTTTATACAAAAATTTTATTAAGATAATTATAACTCATCTGCAGAGAACATTGGATTTCAACCAACTAAAATAACACTGGATTTAAGTACAGTATATTATATCCAAATATTGAGAGAAGTTATAGAAAAGATCAATGAATGTGAGTTGCCATTATGCTTTAGATTTGTAGATTTTGAAAAAGCATTTGATTTTATAAGCATTTTTTCAGTGAAATAGCAACAATTAGATTACACAATGATACTAGAAAGATTAACATTGAGAAAGGTGTAAGACAGGATGACTCCATATCTCCATAAACATCATTGCTGCAGTAAATATTTTATGGATTAAAATGGGAAACTAAAGAAGTAAAAGTAATTGGAGATTATTAAGTTATTTAGATTTTGCAGATAATGTGGTTATTTTTTCAAATAATGCTTCATAACTCCATGAAATGTTGCAAGAGTTATAAGGTGAACGTAAGGAAGTAGGACTAAAGATAGACTAAAGTAACATTCAATGGATTTTTTCAAAAGATGAAAATAAAGATTGATTATGATGAGTTAGAAGAAGTTAACAATTACAAATACTTCAGTCAAATTATTACTACTGATGGAAACATAATAGATTAAGTTAATCATAGAATTAAACTTGGTTGAAGTACTTTTTGTAGAAATAACATAATATTAAAAGGAAATATGTCTATGTGCTTGAAAATGGTTTTTAATAAATGTATTTTACCAATAGTTATTTATGGATCTGAGACTTGGACATTTAATAGAAGAGCTATACAGAGGCTTCAGATCTCTCAAAGTAGTATGGAGCGATGCATGTTAGGAGTAACAAGAAGAGATCGAAAACACAATATCTTAGGAGAACAAACAGGTGTTACTGGCATTTTTGAAAGAATTAAAAGTCTGGATTTGGGCTGGACATATTGCTAGAAGAGATGATAAGATGGAAAATTGAAGTTTTAAATTGGATTGCAGGAGATTGTAAAAGACCCAGAAAGATACCACATGTGAGATGGATGGTTGAAATAAGAAAATGTGCATGGGTGATGTGGAGAAGAAAAGCTAGAGGTTGAAGAAGATGAATTCAACTTAGGAGAGACCTTCATCCTCAGTGGATTGATAAGGTTGATGATGATGATGCATCCTGAATTATCAATTCTAAGCATATGCTCTGAAATATTAACATTAGGCATGCACTCTGAAATTAACGTTTATAGTGATAAATCCTTAGCTATAGATGTCATTTTAAAATCAGTATCTAATTTAAATTTAATTTTATTATTAGATGGTCTGTGTGGAATTGAAAAAACATTGTTATATCATGTGTTCATTCAAAAAGTTTATTACTTAATAAAAAACAAATCTTTAATTGTTGCATTAACTGGAATAGCAGTTTTTTTATTGCCAGGCAGAATGATATATCACTCATAATTTAATTTGCTGTCATCCCTCTGGAGTCACTTTATACGAATGAAATCTAAAAAAGCATTATTTATATGAGGCTCCTTCTAAGAAACTTGAATGTAAAGAATGGCTTATGCAATGGCAATACATTAGACATCAATTTTTGATATGTCTTACAAATGCAAGATGATATATGAATCATAACGTCAAACTTTTGAAAACATTGATCTTTACTACTTAACAGAATCTTGGTTTTTCTCAGGACCTGTTTTGCATAGGTGTTCCAAAGTAATTAATTCAATTTCACAAAGGAAATCTTAATAATGAAGAAACTGCAGAAGACAAGGCATATTATTATTATTTTTTAATTTTACATTGGTAAATTTTTATAATTTAATACTAAATTTAAAATATTATTCGTCTTATAGATATTAAATGATGATTTTTTTTTTAAAGCTAAATAAAGAAACTTAAATATTTATAAGTTTACAACAATTAAAATACTGAGTAGGAATCCGTAGTATATATATTTAAAATAAATGCTTGAAGTGAAAAATTTATTTCAGTAATTGATTTTTCCTTAGAAAAGAGTAACTGAAGAATGAGGATATAAATTAACTTTATCACTAATTTTTTTTTTTTTTAAGTTACATTTCTGCTGATTATGCAGTATTTAATTAAAAGTTATTAAAAAGCTTGTTTTACTAGAAGAAAGAGTAAGCTAAAAAAAAAAAAAAAACTTTAGCCATTAAATATTATTAAAGTTGATATAAACATTTCTATAAGAAAGTAAAAACTAACTCCCAATTTTTTACTTAATCTTTTTTTTTTAATTGCTAAGACATTGCGCCTATATATAAATGATATTTTAATATACTGTACAAATATATAAATTAGACTGCAGAAAGAAATTTTTTTATTAATTGAAAATACCTTTTTGAGGACTTGAAGGAACTTAACAGAGTAAATTTCCTAATGTCCATACCATACATTGTAGTTATCATTGCTGCAGTTATAACTATATGATTATTCATGTAGTACAAGAACATGTGATGGACTGCTCACCAACATCTGTTAGCCAGCATGATAATTTTACCACTGAGTTTAAGATCAAAAAACAGCATTGTCTTTCTTTTCAGTTGCCTGCTTGACGATTCTTAATATCTCATATTAGTTTTTTGAAGGTAGGATGAATGTATGTGCGAATAATCTTTATTAATATGATTTATTTTTTTTACAGTACAAGCTTTTTCATACCTGTACTTCTATATGTAATATATAGGGGGTTTGAACTCAGACTTTCATACGACCCTCAACCATCAATGCTATCTCATACCGCTGATACACTTGATCACCCACATGTCGAAAAGATAAATAATCACCAATATACATATTTTGTGCTAAACCAGAACTCGTCAGTTGGTCCAGATTGTCATCTCCACATATATATATATATACAATCAACGTTCAGCTTATATTAATATAGCCAATCTTCATACTTTAATGGACATGCTTCAAACCACTCCACCCCACAACTCTTCAGTCATCCGTTTCATTGAAAATCTGATGATGCAATGCTCAAAGCTAACCTTAGTGCCAATCTTTATTAATAGATATTTATAATGATGATAGAGAAAATTAAATTATGGTGTTTATTCCCAGGAGGCTGTACATTTTCCAGATAAGCTGGTGGTTAGTAACTAAATGTGAAATGTTTAAAAAATCCTAATTGCAATCCAGGTTGCCATTCAATTATACCCTTTTTGCATGAATTAGAAAGAAAAAGTTTTTAAATTAAATGGGACATTGTTAGACTTTATGAAGTTAGAAGAAAAGATGAGATAATTGATTTAAAAGATGGACATGTTAGAAGAAAAGATGAGATAATTGATTTAAAAGATGGACATGTATTTTACTATTAAAGGTAAAAATACTGGAAGCACCAGTGATGTGGGATTTCATTATAAACAAAAAGTAGAACAACAACATTATGGAGATTAATGGCGTCAGACAGAGTGACAAGATTAGTTATTTAACTTAATGTAAGATATCGAATGTAGATAACTCAGACTTACGCTGCAACAAATTGTGAAATAGTAGAAGATTTTTATGTGGATGTACAAAATATTTTGATAAATGAAATTACATTTTAAAATTTTCATTAGAGATTTTAATGCTAGAATTGGTAAGTGATTTAAAAATGAAAATGCTGTAGGTAAATTTGGTTATTATAAGAGAAATAAGAGAGAACATAGACTAGAGGACTTAACAGAAAACAACAGTATATTATGGAAGCAGCCAAGTGAAGATACAGCAGAATTGGATTATATTTTTAGACAGAAAATATTTATTTCAAGAAATATAATGTTTTTAATAGATTTAATACAGAATGTGATCATTGATTAATGAGATATAAGATGCATGTTAATGCAAAATCAGAGAGATGAAAAGTATTAAGAAAAGCAATATTAAGGGTTCACATTTGTAATCTTCAGAAGCACTTCAATGAATTTAAATTACAATTTAATATTAATAGACTTTGAAGATAGTTCAAATAATTGATATTCTGTTAAAAACTGCAACAAAAACAGCTCATAAAAAAAAGCAGCAATTAGCTAGTCAATATTCAACTGAGAGAAAAGAATATATGAAGAAGAGAAGAATTATGGGCATTTTTAAGAATGACCCATTAAGATGAATCGAATACCCACAGTTTTCTAAGATGATGTGGAAATAATGATATAAAAATAATAATATAAAACCACTAAAATATCACATGAGCATCATTTCCTATACTCACATTAAATTCTCCATATGGTAGTGCCATTTATTGAAAGCCATAGTAATTAATGGATGCAAGAAGGTTTTTGCATAAAATCTATCTAGCACCTACTCATCCAATATCCCCATACTAGTTTCTATCTTGTGACTTTCATCAATGAGGGGCCTTGAATCTGAGAGCACTGCACCTAGATCTTAGGATCTAATGCAACCCTCCAGCACCACCTTTTTTCTATTTAGTTAATTATAAAGCTATGAGCTCAAGATCAAAATATAATAATGTTTTTAGTCCAAGCTAATTTGCTTTTGTAGTTATGAGCAGGCACTAGATACTGTTTTTATGCACAAATCTTCTAGCATCCACTGATTACTTTGACTTGCACTGAGTGGCACTACTGTATGAAGAATTTGCTATTGTTTTAACAGCTTGTGTAAACACAGGGAAATGGTGATCATGTGATATTTTAATGTTTTATACCAATCCTGCCCATAGAATAATGGTAGATGTAGTATTAAAAAAACCAAAGACACCAGAATATATAGATACTGAACTGGCTTTATATCTGTATGACCATACAAGCAAATTAGCTTGGATAGTATCTTGGACTCATAGCTACATAGAAACTAAAGAAATAAAATATGGATGCTGGAGGGTTACATTAGATCCAAGATTTAGCAGCAGTGTTCTCAGATCCAAAACTCTCTGATGAAAGCCATAAGCTAGAAACTACTCTTGATGAGTAGATACTAAATAGGGATTATATGCACAAACCTTCTAAAATCCATTGATTACCATGGCTTGCACTGAGTGACAGACACTACTATGTGGACAGATGCTAATGTTTTAAAATATAATACAATTGTGAATTGGAAAAGAAATCTATAGAAGAGAATAAAAGTTTCAAAAATATAAAGCAATATCTTAGAATTCAATGGTAAGTTGTTTTTGCAATTAGAAGAAAAGGTGAAACTATTACTAAAAAGAGAGATAGCATCATAAAATGTATTGTGTGGACGAATTCTAAAAGAATTATATAATACTAAAGAATAAGAAAACAAAGCGATCACCTGAAGTTATTACATTTTTTGAATTGTTCAGCATTTTAAATGAAGAAACATGATGTGCAATTAAATCTATGAGAAGGGGGGGGGGAACCTAGAAATGATGGAATTATTATTAATATTTTAAAATGGGCAAGTGTAGAAGTATAAAACCCTTGTTGACCCCGCCAAATGTCTAAATGGTAAAGATATACCATATGATTGAAAGAATGCAGTATTAATATTTAAAAAGAGTGATAAAGAAGATATTAAAAATTTATAAAAATTTTGCTAAGATAATTACAAATTGTCTGCAGGGAACTTTGGATTCTAACCAACTAGAACAAGTTGAAAATGGCTTTAGCATAGTGGATCACATCTAAATATTGAGAGAAGTTATAAAAAGAGCCAATGAATATGAATTACCATTATGCTTTGGATTTTGTAATTTATGAAAGGGCCTTTGATTTTATAAACATCATCCAAATGGAGACTAAATATTGTTATATTCTAAAGAATATTTATCAAAAATGTGAAAGCAATGATTAGATTATGTGGTGATACTAAAAAGATTAACATTGATAAAGGTATACAATAAGATGATTCTATATCTCCAAAATCTTTTAAAACTGCTTTACATTAAGTATTTGGTAAATTAAAATGTGAAACTAAAGGAGTAAAAGTTAAAAAAAGTTATCTAGAATTTGTAGACGATATGATTGTTTGCAAATAATCCTTTAGAGCCTCAGGAAATGTTGCAAGCATTATCAGATGAAAGTAAGGACTAAAAATAGTTGCTAAAAATTTAAATAATGGCCAGTGAATTTTTCAGAAAATAAAGATTGATAATCATGAATACAGATGAAAACATAATGGATGAAATTAGTCACCGAATTAACTTGGATGGAGTGCTTTTGGTACAAATAACTCATTATTAAAAGAAAATCACCTATGTGTGAGTTTTACTAGATCTTACAGATTTGAGACTCAGATGTTTAACAGAAAAGTATTACACAGACTTCAGGCTATTTGACAAGTGTGGAGATATTTGTGTAGGAGTAATAAGATATTGAAAATGAGATACATAAGATGAAAAATATATGGATGAGAAAGCAAACAAGTTGAAAGAATTAATAGATTGAAATGGAATTGGTCTAATATATTGCTAAAAAAAGTGATGATAGGTGGACAGTTGGAATTTTAAATTGGATCTCAAGAGATTGTAAATGATCTAAAAAGAGATCTTATGTGAGATGGATGGATGAAATAAAAAATTATTGGTGTGTTTTGGAGAATTTGAAGCTAGAGATTAAAGAAATTGGATTAAACTAGGAAAGATCTTTATCCAATAATGGACTGTTGAAAATGATGATGACTATTAATAAATCAAAACTATCATAAGCCAAATGATCATACATATGTAAATTAAGTCCATCTAATCACCCATGTCTACAAGTATCAATAAATATTTCATAATCACAAGTGTAAAGTTCTATTAAGTAAAGTTAGAAAACTCATCAACTCATTTTGTATATAGCTTTGACTAGAGTTGTGAAATATTTATAGGTACTTGTAATCATGGATGATCAGGTGTATAAAGCATATAAATGTATATCTAATATGCATTAAACTTAATAGTAATTGTTATTAAAATTTGAATACATTATTTACTCAGCAGTATAAAGTGTTTTAAAGATAGGAAATGACCTTTTAATAATCCAGTATGTATTAGATGAGGTCATTATCACAGTTTTAATTGTTAAATGTTCTTCAAAAAATTCAACTTCTTTTAAACCTTTGAAATACATTCAGTTGTTACTAATAATATACAGGTTAAAATATAACATAATATTTTAAGCAGGGTATTTTTTTTTTACTTCAGGCATTACTAGTCTGGCCAGTGATAATATTAACCTGAAAATTGATCTGGATAACCTTTAAATTCATGAATACTGGGTTCAAAGTAATGTTCTAACCAACTAGATTATTTTATGAAAGGCAGTAGAAGTTTTATATGCTTATCTATAAGGGATCTCTTCATTTTTGCTGAAGTAGAAGATTAATGTTCAGAATTTTATTATCCATATTTGGTACCCTTAAGAAATCATAAGAATTGTCATATGTAATTATACAAAATTTATGTGATTGATTTCTTTAATAGAATAGCTAACCAGTTAACGTATCACCTTAAATTCAGTATTCATAAAATCCAAAACTTCCCCTATAATCACTAGTCAGCTACTTCAGAAAAAAAGAAAGAAAAGAATACCACTCATTTGTTTTCCCTATCAAATAAATTTATATAAAGTTTGAATTTTTCTTGAAACTTTCAAACCTTTAATGTAGTTAATATAGGTAAAATCTCAATTTTAAGCAGAAATCATGAATTTGTTGATATGGCTATCTAATGTCCATGGACTAAAATTAATGCTTATGTAATGATTATGATTGAAAATAAATATCAGTACAATTTAATATTATTATATTTTATTACAATTTACTTATAAACAGTTATTATTATTTCATAAATTTTTCCCATGAGTTGTTTATTTCTTGTTTTTTAATTCTTAACAATGGACTTGTTTCCTTTTACTATAATTAACTTCTGATCATTACTCTGCAGATTTGGCACATTTTGGAGTGCAAAGTCCATGGATCATGGCTCATCTCTGTGTCACTTTCAGCTTTTCATGAATTTAAAGCTGTTTGATTATTTTTGGTCACTGTAGTTAACTTCTGACATAACATTTTCTATCTTCTACCACTAATCTTTATGCTTCAAACAATTTTGAAGAAATCTGGGGGATAATACTATTCAATTCCTTTTCTAAATCTGAGCCATAAATTTAAGACTCCATACTGTAATATTTTAACATTAAACAGGCAAAACTCTCCATACAGAAGAGCCACCCTATGCCAACCAGAGTAATCAATGGATGCCAGAAGGCTTGTGCATAAAATCCCCATCTAGTGCCTACTCATCCAATATCCCCTGACTAGTTTCTGGCTTGTGATCTTCATCAGTGAGAAGCCTTGGATCTGAAAGCACTGCAGCTAGATCTTAAGATCTAATGCAACCCCTCAGCAGCCACTTTTTATCTCTACTTAACTACAAAACTATGAGACTTAAATTGAAAACACTATATTTTCAATCCAAGCTCATCAGCTTATATAGTCATATAGGTCTGAACTCAGTTCAGTAACTATACATTTTGGTGTCTTTGGTGCTTTAATAATCATAGCCTCTATTATCCTATTAGGTGGGATTGGTTTTAAGCCAATAAACATCACATGATCACTATTTCTTATGCTTGCTCTTAACTGTTATTAAAACTGGCAAAATTCTCTATACATATTGCCACTCAGTGCAAGCCAGAGTAATCAATGGATGACAAAAGGGTTGTGCATAAAATCCCGATCTAGTATCTACTCATCCAATATCCCCAGACTAGTTTCTGGCTTGTGGCCGTTGTCAGTGAGGAGCCTTGGATCTGAGAGCACTGCACCTAGACGGTGATAATTTGTCAGCCTCTTAAAGCAATTTCTGCTATTATTTCACTTTGGAAGAAAATGTCCTAAATTCTAATAAAGAGTCCTAATTTATGTTTGTATTTCTTGGAACTTATCAAAATTCATTTATCTTTTTAGCTTTAAAAGCTGATCTGAGTTTCATTTTCTCTCTTGGCTTAGCTAAAAATTTAACCCTAATGCAAATCTGATAAATTAATGAATAAAGTAAATCACTAAATATATTGAATGGAATTTTATCGTGTAATGGAATCACTTACACGGAATTTTACAGTAATGATCTTGGGCCAATTTATGTTTGTAGCTTTTATCAATTTTTTTGTTTTATATTTTATTAAATCCTCTCCCCTTTTTTTTTTCACTTTTGAAAGCTGGTTTTATTTCATCAACGTAACTAAAAAGCAGTGCAAAACTCATTACAGTTCAGCGTTTCTCGATTGATTAGTTCCACAAAAATTAAAAAACTATAATTATTGAAAGAATAATGTTAAATCGAAACCATGGCAAAATGACGCTGTTGTATTTAATTTTATATATAGATGCATACAATGCATAAGTAGTGTACATATATTTATTTTTAAAACCATAAAAATATGGAGTAAATAAACAAAAAAATTCAACTTTTATATGGAAAAATAAAAATCAAGTTTTGTAATAACAAATACATTAAAATTAATATATACGTTTCCCCTCCCCCCCTATTCCATTTATTTACTTTAAAAAGATAGTTAAATATTTGTTTGGTTGTTTTTTTTTTTCATATATCATAGCATCGGCCGGGACGCGAACCCACACCCGTCTGCAACCAACTACTTGTTTGCAAGGCGGGTGCGATGACCTCTCGGCTAACAACAAACAAACAACGCTTGTTTGGTTGTTTTTAAAGTCTTAGTTACCCCCTACTCCCTACTTATATTCATCAGGTTTATGGTTAAAATTATTTTTCTTTAACAATACTGTATTTTTCAGAATTTTCCCATTGAAAAATCGATTTCTAATTTTTTTTTTAAATCTTTACACAAATATTAATAATGATCGAAATTAGGTTAAAAGTTTTTTTTATCTCTTGATCGTTATTTCAAAATTTGTAACGCAATCTCAACTAAACATAGAGATTATTAATTTTCTCCCAGTTTTTATCTTTCACCATGATTTTTATTTTTACAATTTTAAATAGTTTTTTGATATTAGATGATTTCTGTCGTAAGTTTTAATGCCTCTTCCCCTTCATTTTTAACGTTGTTAAATCATTCTGGCGTTTCTATACGTGTGTGAACGGGTATGTATTTTTTAAACCCAAGCAGTATGAAATAGATATTTTGTAAGCTTCCTGTCATGAAGCAGAGAGATTTTGTCACGTTTGTTCATGTGAAAACATGATAATAAAGATATGAAGAATGAGGATACCCTTTGTTAATGTAAATCAGATATAAAGAAAATCACCAAATGCTATATACTGACTAGACTTTTACCATACACTGGGATCACATACATGGCATTTTTTTAGCAATGATTTTGAGTCAATCTGGACCAACTGATGATTCCTGGTTTAGCATGAAATACATATATTGGTGATTATTTATCTTTTCAACATGTGTGTGATCAGGTGGGTCAGCAATATGAGATGGCACTGAGAGTAGTGGTCGTGTGAAAGTCTGAGTTCGAATCCCGCATATATTACATATATAAATGCAGGTTTAAGCCTGTACAATGTATTAGTTTGTAGTTTTTAGAAATTTCTTCCTCCCCCTCCCTTAATTAGCCGAAAATTTAATATATAACACATTAAAAGTATTAATGCAAATCAGCTATGTTTGCGGATAAAGAAAATCACCAAACAGAACCTATCTCCTGATTGGAATTTCATCACTCATAGGACAGAACCTATCTCCTGATTGGAATTTCATCACTCATAGGACCACATGTGAAATTCTGTAGTAATTCTCTTAAGCCAATTTATGTTTGTAGCTTTTTTAAATTTTTTATTTGGAATTTTCAAATTCCTGTAATTTTTTTCAACTCTAGAAGATGAATTGAGCTTATTCCTTCACCCCAAACTTAACAGAAACCTTAACACAAAACTTACTATACAGAGAATCCATGAACTATGATGTATCAAATGATACAACTTCAATTAGATGCTAACTGTAGTGTTTGCAAAAATGGCATTAGTTGCAGAGTAGAGCATTCGTTGCAGAGCAGAGCATTAGTTGCAGGAATAGACCATTCGTTGGAGAACATTAGCAAACGTTATTGGATAGCCGCACAGTATGACTTGCAGATATAACATTGGCACAGTCGTAAGTGCGGATATAACATTGGCGCCCATCGCATTTGGAACCTGGGAGTAGCGAATACGTTGAACTACAAGTTTAGGCGTAGACTGAGAAACCGGGTGAAAATGTCAATCCCAATTAGTAACGTTAACAACGGAAGTGAAAAGTTTGGAAATAAAATGTTTGTGCAGTTAACATTGGAAGCTGAGTTTACCACGCTTGCGTAGTCACCATTGAACATAACTGGCGAAGAAGTTCGACAGCAATTTTGAATCGAACATTTCTGAGTGAAATAACTGGAAAGTAGCAAGAGAAAAACAACACCAAGGAATAGCAACAAGGGTTTTTCTGGAGTGGAGGCAAAAATGGCAGACATTTTTGTGCACTCCAGAAAAACTAGAATTTATTCGTAAGGCTGTTTTTAGATCACACTCTGATAGCTGAGGAATTTAATTAGTGCATTGACGTAATGGCAATCGATAATTCTTAGAAATATTTGCTAATTACAAATGTTTCTAGATAAGAGACGTTACCTTATTGATCAGTGCATTGATTGATCATTGCAGTTGTCAGAGAGTGATAAGAAGAGTGGGTGACATCTAGCAGTGTAACATAGAGAGCAGTCAAGCAGTATTGAGTAGGCAGTATTTGAGTAGACATCTGTTTAATACCTGAAGAGATATCTCGTTAGTGCTTGCGGTTAATGATCAGTGCCCAGTGGAAATGTAGTTCACGGGTATAGCTGAAGGAGACTGCAGCAGAGATATGGAGAGCATTAGTTGCAGAGTAGAAGCATTCGTTGCCGAGCAGAGCATTAGTTGCAGAGTAAAAGTATTCGTTGCAGAGCAGAGCATTAGTTGCAGAGTAGAAGCATTCATTGCAGAGCAAAGCATTAGTTGCAGAGTAGAGCATTCGTTGCAGAGCGGAGCATTAGTTGCAGAGTAGAAGCATTCATTGCAGAGCAGTGCATTTGTTGCAGAGCAGAGTATTAGTTGCAGGAATAGACCATTCATTGGAGAACATTAGCGAACATTATTGGATAGCCACACAGTATGACTTGCAGATATAACATTGGCGCAGTCATAAGTGCAGATATAACACTAACCAACAAAAAAAAGTGTAAGGAAACAAATAATAACATTGAAATTTACAAACATTAGATTTTAAATCACTAAACATCACATGATCACCATCTCTTATACTAGCACCTAATTGTTATTAAACAAGGCAAAACTCTCCATATGATAGTGCTACCCTGTGCCAACCAGAGTAATCAATGGATGCCAGGGGCTTGTGCATAAAATCCCTATCTAGTGCGTACTCATCCAATATCCAAGGCTCCTCACTGACGAAGGCCACAAGCCAGAAACTATGGAGATATTGGATGAGTAGGCACTAGATAGGGATTTTATGCACAAGCCCCTGGCATCCATTGGTTACTCTGATTGGCACAGGGTGGCACTACCGTATGGAGAGTTTTGCCTTGTTTTAAACATTAGATTTTACAAGTCTCAGTACAGTAATAGGCATATTTTTTTCTTGATAAATTTAATGTTTTCTAATTATGACTTTAGTAAATTATGTTTTTGTCATTATTTAGCTGCAGTTCAGTAGTTCAAAAGCATGTGTACAGAATTTTTCTTTGCTTTTTTTTCCCCAAAAAGTTTTATACTATATATCTTTAATGTAAACACATTTTCCTTGTTTCATAAGGAAGGATAAGGTTATATTTAATAAAAATTCATATGCTAGCATGCTTTCAATTATTACACAATCATAATTATATGTGAAAATGTAAATGAAATAATTTACATAATCCACTTTTTCATTAATGGGATACACGACTCTTTCTTATTAATAGCACACACCCTGTCTATGTGCCATGCTTCTTTAACTTTACATTTTTTGTCATTTCTTTACGAACACACTATACTTTCACCTCACTGACTCAAAGCCATGACCATACTCGGCCTTGTGCTCTGACATTGGAATTGATTTTGGTACCATTACATAAATATCTATGCAGCGTGCTATCCTGGTTGTGATATTTGCACATGATTCACTAAAGTAAATGGCCTTGCAAAGAAAATTGCCACAACCAACTCACCCAGGTTGTTTACTAGATTAATTGCAACAATTCTCTTTGCAAAACCATTTATTTTGGTGAATCATGTGCAAACATCACAACTAGAGTGGTGCAGCACAGATATTTATATAATTGTTCCAAAATCAACACTGATGTCAAGTCTATATTTGTAGAGAATGAGGCCAACCATGATTATGGCATTGTGTGTGTGCGAATAATGTTTCCAAGAGAAATGACAAAAAAAATGTTACAGCCAATCATGTGTATGCTATTAATAAGAAAGATTCCTGTATACAATTGTCAAAGTAGTGGGTTATGTAAATAATTTCATTTACATTTTCATATACAGCATTTAAATACTCCCCTATATATTTTTCATATTTAATATTGCTATGATTATAACTATGTAGTAGCTGAAAGCATGATAACATATGAATTTTTGTTAAATATAATATTTTCTTTTCAAATATATTTGCCTGAATGTTTCTGATGATGGTATATCATTAGATGTGATATGCTGGACTATTGCCATCATCTATGAGTGAATATATAAAAAAAGTTAAACTTTATTTAAACTTTCCAAATACAATCAACTTCTTAGTAATAACACACAAATAAACAACATAGGTTAGTAATTACACAATGTTTGAGTAGTATTAGAGTATTATTCTTCATTCTTCTTCAGTGTTGCTGGCCTGATATGCATAGTAACAATATTTGCATAGAAGTTGAACTCACACCTTTAGATTCTTGAATATTGAATTTAAGGCAAACACCCAAACCAACTAAGCTATTCTGTCAAAGGCAACAGGTAGTGAGAATTTGATATATTTATATATGAGGGTTGGTTTCAAATTCTCCCAAGTTCTTCAATTTTTTTTTTTTTTTTCAGGAGCAAGATTAATTAGTTTTTTTTTTTTTAATATTAATTTTTCCTAAGAGCAAGGCTTTCATATATTGTGTATTACCACACTGGGTTGACTTATAGGATTATTTGCCATTGTCATATGAGCAGCTGCCATGAATTTTCTTCTATGCATTTTTTACTCTTTGTCCAATATTTTGTATTTTCTCTATTAAACATATAGTCATTAGTACATACATAATCCGCTATGGTAAACACATCTGATTTTTCTCTTTTAACCATTAGTTTCCAACATATCACATCTTACAAAGTTTAAAATTGAGTTTATTGAATTATATATATCTTTAGGAAAGTTAATTGTAATACAATGAGTGAGAAATGCAAAAAAAAAGTTGTACTTTCATTAAATGAAACATAGATATATATATTGTGTTTGTCAAGCGTTGTTAGCTGAGAGGTCATCGCACCCACCTTGCAAGCAAGTAGTTGGTTGCAGACGGGTGTGGGTTCGCGTCCCGGCCGATGCTATGACATATATGAGATATATATATAGTGTCATTATTTTTGGTATGTGTGTTTGGCATTCCACCATGAAAAAAGATTTGCTGAGAGAAAAGTACATCTTGTAAAATTTATATTTTTAAAAAATGTAGATTTTTATTTAATAAACAAGATTTATTATTTCTAATGTAATCAATGAAAATGTTCATTTAGATTTTTTTAAGATAAGAAAAAAATGCAGTAGCTGTAATTAAAGAGGAAGTTTGAAGTGTGATATTTCTTCTCCTTATTAATTAAATATGGCCAATCTGAGGTCAATCGCCAAGATGAACTTAGTAAATGGAAAAAAGAAAAAAAAGTTAGAAATTGCTTAAAATTAAATCTTGTTTAAATTTTGTAAAGTACTCATTTGTTTTGTTTGATGAAATTATGTTAGTCTAAAAATGAATGCTATATTAAGGATAATATAAAACCATGTATTGTATATAAGTTATGATTAATATTGTAAATTAATTATGATAAAAATAAGCTTTGCAGGAAAATTAAATTCTTGAAGAGATAAAGAAAAGTGTGAATAGGTACTTGAATGATGGAATCAGACCAGTTGTACAGAAAAGCCACTCTGAGAACTTTGATTCTTTCCTTCTTTGTTTAAAAATTTTCATGAATTCTGCAAATTAAGAGTGCTGTATTCTTCATTGAGTGGTGTATCACAGATAAAGATCAGAACGCTGTAGAAAAATGTTTTCCGCATGTTTTGTTTTTATCTGTGGGTATAATTCAACCCAGATGCACTGCTAAACAGATATGGTCTCTGATGCCTTCTTCCTAGCCTAAAGTTGAGAGGATGCCTTGATTCAAAATGCTGTGCCTACAGATACCAGGGCCCTAGCAAACTAATGAGAAAAACATCACTTCAACTGGACATAATGAATCTCATAGTTCATAGAAATAAGAAACCCATGGTCATGGCAATTACCTATTATATCAATCATTAAATCCAATCACAGAAATAATAGGTAAGATGAATGAGAGCTCTGTACCTAATTTTAATGATTATCTGAACTAATAATATAAACTTTTAATGAACTAATAAGACAGATGAACTAAACTAAATTGCTAACAGACTACCTAATTAAATTTGTAAGTATGAATATGTGTTATGTATCTATTTTATGTAATGTTGTACCTATATGTTAATGTTTAATAATATTCAGTAGGGTAGTATTAAAACAGGCAAAACTCACTATACATATTGCCACACACAGCAAGCTAGAGTAATCAATGGATGCCAGAAGGCTTATGCATAAAATCCCTATCTAGTGCCTACTCATTCAATATCCCCAGACTAGTTTCTGGCTTGTGGCCTTCATCAGTGAGGAACCTTAGATCTGAGAGCACTGCACCCTAGATTTTAGGATCTCTTAGGCATTAGATAGGAATTTTATGCACAAGCCTTCTGGCATCCATTGATCACTCTAGCTTGCTGTGTGTGGCGATAAGTAAAGTGAGTTTTGCCTGTTTTAGTAACAGCTATAAGCAAGCATAAGAAAGGGTGATCATGTGATGTTTATAGGATAGTATTAATAAATAATTTTGTATTTATATATTTATTAAATCTATGTGGTAATTTAAATTCAGCAGTCTTCATTATTTAGATTCCTCCATGTATGAATGCTAATGCATGTAATTAATTTATTAAATCTCTATAAATAGAAATCCAATAACAAAAAAATTCTGTAATAAGAAACAAGAGGAAAAATTCAGTCTTTATTAATTAACCTTGTGACTATGTGTTCAGATAACACAGTTCACTAAATGCTAGTGACTAAAACAAATAAAGAAAAGCTGTCATAAGTTATAGTTCTCTTTTATATCATACATAATGTGACCTGGAGTTAGATTGACCAGGAAATATAATCATGTTTTTCCTAATATTTATTTATTAAATTAAAAAGAGATAACAATTTGATCGTATTATAAGCGTATGATTCAAGACCCCTTTAGTAACTGGTATCTATATAAATATAAAAAATTAATAGAAGAAAAGTTATGACCTGTTACAATATATATATTGAGTTAATATGGAAAAAAACAAGAATTTGGAAGCAGGTTCATGCCATTGTCACTTGTACCCCTGAAATAAGTAAAGTTGTAACTAAATTAAAGGATAATTTTTTGGTTAAAATGAAAAAAAAAAACTCTTAAATTTATGTTTAATTGATGTGAATTAAGAATGTTACAATTGATAGTCCTGTATAGCAGGGGTCTCCACCCTATGCCGTGGGCATCACGGTGCCCGCAGACTATTTTACGTGTGCCCGCCGCTATCCAAACACGATAAAAAAATTATTTATCTGATACAAATAAATTTAATTTTTAAAATTTCTTATAAATTATTGTATTATATTGTAATCAAATTGTAGAGCATACTATACTTTTACAGTGTAAAAATATAAATGTTAATTTTTTGTTAAAATTTTATTTTTGAAATAAATATTTTTTTGTACATTATGTGTATTTATTATTAACAATATCCAACTATAAATTTACATTGAAAAAAATAAATGGTGCCCACCACCTGGTTGAAAAAATAAATGGTGCCCGCCACCTAGCCGGTATTATAGAATGTGCTTTTAAGTGCAAAAAGGTTGGGGACCCCTGCTGTATAGTATCAGAAAGCCTTCTGTCTCTGAAGAATTCAACTTTCAATCTGGATCACATAATTTCAAGCTATTCACTGCAAATAGAGGATTTTTGTATAGATTCCAAAATCTTTAATAGTCCTAAAAATGTTAAAATAACTAATGACGCTGCATCTACCAATAATGAAACTGCCATTACATTTTCATTAGAATTTTAAAAAAATTATTATGGAAAAAATGTCTATAATAAGTATTTAATTGTGAATGACCACACAGTAAGTACTGTAAATGTATATGCAAATATACTTTCTCAGTTTATTATTAATAATATTAATTTTTTAAATTTTGTTTATATTATAATCTTAATGTATTTATGATACTATACACATAAACCACCTATTATATATATATATGTGTGTGTGTCTGTTAAAAAGTACTGTATTGTACACTTACAATATAATAATCAATACTTACTGTATTATAATCTAGGCCTGTTTACAAAACATGAACTATTATATGCTATATGTGTTCATATATGAGGGGAGATTGGAACAAACTGTAAAGTACTATATTTTTTTATAATAAAAAGAAAGTTTTGAATGTTGCAAACTCATGTTTTTTCATGGAAACACGGTTTAGTGGAACCTGTGTAGTAACATAAGTATATATATATACAATTAAATTTTTTAAAAAGAAGATAACTATCTCAATCTTTACCTCAAATTCTTATTTGTTTTTCCAATTAAATCAAAGATATAGATTTGGTAAATCTAAAAGTGAATTGTTATAGATAATGATTATTTAATATTACTTGGTTGTAATGCCCTTTGCAGAGTGAACAAACCTGCTTTCATGTAAATTACTTAACATTACAAAGAAATCAAGTCATATGTCACATGACCTAATTTAACAAGCTTGTTGAATATCCTAGCACTTCACTGAGGAAGACAATAATAGAAACCGGTCTGGGATTGGAGATATTCTGCAAAGCTTGTTAAGAGCTTATTTGCAAGCTCTATATATAACATCACTTAATATTTATATAAGAACTAGATGATAAATAATGGAATATTACTGATGATGATGATCAGGTATTTTATCATTGATTGATCACCATCACCTATTTTTCACTGACCCATATGCTTACTTTTCTCATCATAATGCTTGCACAAATCTATAGGAAGAAATCAGATGCAAACTATTATTAATTATCAAATGTGTTTTATTGCTTTTTTTTAGCACCTTTTAGGAAACTTAGAATCATCAAATCTGTTTGCTAACAGATCACTGATCCGAAATATATGTAGAATATGTAAAAAAAAAATATCAATTAAATATTTTTTCATATCACAAGACTATTGGCAAAAGACATAAAACTTGGTTTCAATAGATTTTTTTGAAGTCATAAAATTTGTTTTTCTATTAATGACTTTTCTATAAAGCAGTTTTATTCATTTGACTAACTTTTTTTTCTCTCATGTGTCATAGCATCAGCCAGGAAGCGAACCCGCTAACCCGGGACAACTGCTTGTAAAGCAGCTGTCACTGACCTCTCGACCAGCAATGCTTGACTCATTTGACTAACTTGAAATTGTATTTTCCTGAGTAAGAATCAAATCAGAAAATATTATCTCTTCAAATCAGTCACTATCACTACTAAATTTAATATAGCAGTAAAGAGTTGAAGTTGAGAGTTAAAGATCTTATCTCTACTATGCTGAACTGTTCAGGGTTTAATATCTGAAGTAAAGAATGATCTAGCAAATGATTTGCAATTACTGTGATAGTGAAGAGTGAATAGACCTGCCTTGTAGCAGACTTGTTAAAAAATTAAAAATTAAATAAAAATAAAATAAATTTAAAATCAAGATTAAATAGTAATCATTTATTTTCTTCTCTAAAGACTACAATGTTCTTTGCTACATGTATTTTCAATCAATAAATCTGTCATTTAGCAAATCGGTGTAAAAACATATTTAATTAAGCAAATGACAGAAAATAAAGTGGGGTAAGTACAGTCCTATAACATCTATCATATACATAACATTTTCAAATCTTCCTTGAAACTGAAATTTTTTTCATATAGTTAACCAAGCTAGCAATCCAGGCCAGTAAATGTTATTTAGCTATTCTTAGCTGAGGTAAAACAAAGAATGGAAACAAATCTTTCAAGACAAGCATTGGATTACACTAGTGAGAATTCTGGTACAGGATATTTATTGTTAATTTATCTTACATACTTGAGTGTATACATACAAAATACATTACTACAGCTATCATTCTTAAATGGACTCCATTTACTTGCTAATTGTAATGTTGTCTTGATAACAAATTGCTGATATTCTGTTGTTTTGTTTATGAACGAGAATTGTGGGATATAATCAATTAATTGTTGGCACTTATAAGTTAATATATTGGTTTACTCGGTGTCTCATGATACAGTAGCGGTGCATCCACTTGTCATGCCAAATATTTTTTTTCCAGTTTACAATTATACTCTTTGCAAATATTTGAAATACAGGCATTCTTCATATATCTGGAGCCTAATTGTAAATATAGGAGATTTGAACTCAGACTTTCAAATACCCTTCAACTATCCACCCTCGTACCACTGATATATGTGACCACACACATGTAGAAAAGATAATCACCAATATCCATTACTTCATGCTAAACCAGCACTCATCAGTTGGTCCAGATTATCATTTCCCACACACATATATATAATCAGTGTTCAGTTTATATTAAGATAGCAAATCTTTATACTTTAATGGACAGGCTTCATTCTACTCCAATCTCCAACTTTTCAGCCATCCATACCACTGAAAATCTGATGATGAAAAGCCCAAATCCCATGCTCATGCCAATACTGGACACTGATTATGACCAACTGATGAGTGCTGGTTTAACATGAAATATGTATATTAGTGATTATTTATTTTTTCTACATGTGTGTGCTCATGTGTATCGGTGTATGAGATAGTGTGGATAGTTAACAGGTACTTGAAAGTCTGAGTTCAAATCCCCTAAATTTACAATTACTCTCTACATTTTTTAGCATAACCCAGCTAATCTCTAATATTAATCTGCAAATGGATATATAGCCACTCTTAACTAGATGGTAAAACAAAGATGAAAACTGTTCAAGCTTCATTCACCTGGCAATTGGGGTCTAGAAATTAACTTTATGAGAAGGGTAAAGCTAGATTTTTATTCCGAATTGCTATCTATCTTTATATATTAGCCTAAACATATATTCATCACATTCCAAGTTATATTAACCATATTAAGATATAAATTTCTAATACATCTTTATATTCATTTATTTTTTTATTTTTTAATACTAATGGGAAATTTAAATTAACATAATTATTTATTTATATATAAGCAGAATTGTCTTTCCTCCGGGTGTTGAACTAAATATTTATTGTATGTTTAAATTCTGTCTAGTTTTTTATTATTGTTGTTGTTCTAATTAAATATAAAAATGTGACTTCGGGCGATTTTTGAGTCCTACTGATTGATATAATTCGTCAATACATATCTAAAGAAGGAGAAAAAAATATATTGTAATAAGTTGCCTGGAATGTGGCTTCTTTTGGTTATGCTCCCAACTAAACGCATCATTTAACAGTGAAGATAAGATCATAGTCCTTGAATTGAAGTAATAATGAGTAATCTATATTATATTGTAGAATTAATAAAATTTCGAATGTTTTTTTTTTTAGATATTATTAATGCTATAAATAAATATTAGATTTCGTGAGAAAAAGGGAATTTATTAATATGTATATTTAATTTTTTTTTTTTAATAAAAAAAAAATAGTGTACATATATTACGTTTTTTATTTAAAGCAGTCACAAGGAATCAAGGCAATAGGTTACCTATCATCCTATAACAGTTGGTTTGTACTGAATACCATCTCCCTTAAGATCATTTATGTTAACTTTTCTTATTTAATTGGCAGTAAAGATATAAAAGCTTTTGCATGTGTTGTTTCAAAAATATATTTATTAATTACTTTGTGTGCAAATTGGAAAGGATATATATAAAGTTAAATGAGGTTATGCTAAGTTCTGAGAGTTCTTGTTGAATGGTTTAGTAGGCCAGCATGTTTGTCATTCTGTTGTTATTAGTTGGGAGGGTGAATAGGTTCCAAGTGTCTTCAAAGGATTTTTTGGGAGAGATGAGCACATCTCTTTTCCTGATTTTTTTTATTGTTTTGCAGAACAACAGACCTGGGTCTAGATGGGGCAGTTCCATGGTCAACTTGCAGCGTGCTACCCAGATTGCATAGAGGATGAAAGTGGATGTCTAACTTTTGCATTTGTGGTAACAAAGAATCCAACAATTTGTCAAGCGTTGGTGGCCGAATGGTTAGCACAGCTGCCTTACAAGCAGTTGTCCTGGGGTTCGCTTCCTGACCGACGCTTTGACATATGTATATAAAAAGAATCCAACAATTGAGAAGTGATCTTTATAGATGTAAGAGTGTATTTTTTAAAATGAGGATGTCAGTTATTTCCTATGATATCTAGGAATATGAAAGTTGTTTTAAGAAAACAAAATAAGACAAGTATTAATAATTAAGTCGTTTGTTGTTCAGGAAATCACAAATCATCCAAGCACTGGAAGCAAATTGAGATCCATGGAACGTTAGCTCTTGATTCCATAGCTCTACCAATGCATTAAATCATTCAGAGCAAGAAAAGTAAAACTATGATTTTAGCAAATACTTGGGAATACCGTGAATAGAAAAAATGAACAGACATACGATTGGATTTGTTTGGCTGAAAACTGTATTATTTTCATTAAATTATGAGTTGATTATACACATAGAAGAAAATATAATATAGAAAATGCTGAGAGTGAAAAAAAAAATTGTCAATAAGATAGTCAGTTTCTATTATCACAGTAATATTTACTAAGGCAATAAACCTCAAGAATGTGCATTTGAAAATTCTAAAGTAGTGACCTCTACAGGTCTTAACCACAAGCTTACACTTTGGAAGAAAAGAGGGGAACCCTCTAGGTGTGTTATTCACTAATGACTTGATAGCACTTTATATTAATTAATAAGTTCAGTGATTACTGCATTAGCTAAGTTCAAATCCTGATAAATTAGAAGAATCTTTTAGACTGACAAAGATTTCTCTAATTATTTCAAACTTTTTGCAAATTACTACTTTGTAGCCAATCCATCTTATTGTCCATTATTTATTTGTCAGCTGTTGCTAGCTGCAAATCAAAATTAGTCCTAAAACAATGAGAATTCAGTCAGCTCTTCTGGAGAGAGAAATCATACATCTTTCTATATATTAGTTAGCTATGTTACAATTAAAAGTGTGAGATTCAATATTCAATGCTTTATTTGTAATTATATTATGAAGTCCCCTACAACATTAAATAAGAAAATTAAACTGTTAAACTGTTCAGATTATCTAAAAAGGACATTTTTGTTTTTAGATCCACAATTGATTTTTATGTGGAAATATATTGTGATTTTTTAAACATCTTTGGCATCTGGGTTCCCAAGATGACATCATACTATCTTACTTTTCTATTGGACATTAAAAAAATCATTACCTGTTATCTTCCTATGTGTCACATTCTAAAGAGATAAATCATCTTGTAATAAATTTTAATGTCAAACATGTAAGAATTCAAGATGTACATTTCAATTGTTGATATAATCAACAAACCCTCATAATAATTCTCTAGTTTTTAGTTGAAAAATCTTTTATTAAAGAACTTAATTGGAAAGAACTCCATGTGCCATATTTTAAGCATATAGCGGCGCCAAGTTCTTTAACATGGGTAATTATAATTAGCTCAATTTAATTAATTGTAAAAAATCATTATGTTTAGTAGTTATATGCATTATAATTTTCATGGTTTCATACAAAGCAAACAAAAATCTCCTTTACATAAAGTGATTCTAAATAATTCTGATTTATCATCAACAATGTTTTAATAAATTGACATTGCTGAAGGGAATTGCCTTGAAGCCATAGTGTAAGCTTTGTATTGTCATAGTTTAAGAAATGTAAAAATTGGTTATTATATAATATCTAATCTCTTATTTCACTGTTTTTAGATGTCATTTTAGAATAGTATAATTATAAACCTTTATTGGACATATTCTCCAAAATTCATATTTTGTAAATTCATTTATTCATCTTTTTTCCCTCACACTTCCTTCTGATGAATTTTTGGAGTTCATTAAATCAATAAATAAAAAATGACTCTTAAGCCCTTTAGTATATTAGTAACCTACTGCTTACTAAACTAAAAATCATCTCTTTTGTTGCATATGGAAAACAAAGACTGTTTTCAGAAATGGAATTAGCAACGATTGAAGAAATGTTTATCAATAGTCTTTAGATGTCGGTTTAACTTCTATGTCTCATGTATTGATCATTTATGCATTTGGTTTGAAGTTGCAATTTTTACAATAACTTTATATGATGTTCAAAATAAAATATTATATATTTGACAAAGTTAACGTAAAAACAATGAAGCTGGGGAAATATAATACTTATTGTAAGATAAAATTTAAAAAAAATTTTTTGAAGTTATTAATTTTGAACTTATTCGTTAATGGTATTTAAGTTTTAAAATAGGAATTTGATAAAATTTCATTCTATGTAATAATAATAGGTCTCATCTATCATATTTTTTTCTAATCTTTTTAAAATAGAATTTTCTTATTTTATTTTCAAGCCAATAACTGTCATCTATGAGAACTTGAGATTAAAAAGTAACTTATTTTTTCTAACATAATACGTATTAGATTAACAACTTCAATGGATAATTTATAGTTAAAAAATTCAAATATACATTAATAATCCAAACATGCATACTTAAATATACACATTGGCTAATTGACTTTTAATTTAATTCTTTTATATATAATAAGTAATTTTGGAGGAAAAATTGAATTAACTAATTAAGACATTTTTCTGTAATATAAATTGATATTTAAAAAGTATATTAATGTCTACTCATTTTGAAAATATTTATCAGTTCCTTTTAAAATGTTCGTCTCATATAAATTTTCCTTGGTTTCTTTTTCTGTAATTATTATTTGTTGTTGTTGTTGTTTTTTTAAAAAAAACTTAATTAAAATTTAAAAAAAGTGATGAGTTATAGCATGCAGTTTCAGCCATGATACTCAGAACTGAATTTTCTTTCAAATGACACATCATGTGCATGCGTAGTGAAAAGTTTTTTTTACCTTCTTAAGAATGAAGAGGTATATAAAATTGACTGATTGATGCTTTTAAATTCTGAATATTGGTATTAAGTTAACATAAGTAATAATATAGATGTAGTAGCTCCGTGAGCCATGTTATTCCGGTGAAATTAGCATTACGGATTCATTTTTTTATTATTTTCAGAATTGATTCTAGAATCTTTTGCTTTTAGTCCACCATTCTTTACTCAGGAGATCATATGATATTCGGTGATCAGAAGTAACACAAACTTTGATCTAGGAATATTGTTTTCAAGTCCATTTCTTTTTAAACTATGCAATACAAGCTGTGTTGATATAATATGTCATGGAAATGAGATATCAAATAACCCATCCCTCCCCCATCTAAATATTAACAAAATATTTTCAGTTATGAAATTTATTCCTGTCTTTAAGTTTCAGTTTACCCCCCACCCCCACCCATGTCATTCTAAACTTTGAATAGCTTGAAGTGATTTAATATAAAATTCACATGGAAGTTATCATGAGGCTCTTGCACTGTTTATATGATCTGAGATGTAAAAGTTTTTAAGGTGTTTAGTTGAATAATTGCAGATGGAAAAGAGTTTGTGTGGTTATATCTTCTATAATATCTTTAATGTATCTAAAACATGAAAAAGCTATAAACTGATGTTAAACTTATTTTTTAAATTCAGATTTAAATTATCAAATATGTCAAGAAGCAAGCCTCAAAAATAATAGAATTAAGATGCTAGAAACTAGAAAACATTTTGTATTTTCATACAGCAGCAACTTGAAAGAACAAGAAATCAATGATGAGTTTTGCTTTGGCAATACATATCACTTCCTGAAACATAAATGTGATGGACATATATCATGTGCCACTGTCTAAATTTTTCTTTGACACCTTATGACCTTGTCTTTTTATTTGCAGGAAACTTTCTTTTCTGAAAAACTTCAGGCTTATTATAGCTCTTGTCCACAGCCGCATCTTCCCAGTGAAAATTATCAATATTACACTTCTGTCAAATATCTCTGAGAGACTGTCTGTAATGTAAATAGTAACTGCCTTTCCCACAAAAACCATACTCAACTTCATCATAAAATATTCTTTTGAGAAACTCTGGTAACACTTGTTAATATAAAGGGGGGGGGATGCATTAACTGAACAGCTGGTACATAATCTGCCATCAGAGTATATGAATGTTAAAAAAGCTTTAGAAATAATTTACCATATCATTAATATTGTATTATTTATTCATTTCACATATCCAATCCAATGAAGATGTGCCTTTTTGATTATAGTTTAAATATCACTCCACAAGTTAAAGAGTATACTAATTAGTCTTATCATCCTGTTATTGCATATTCAGAATATTGCAGTGTATAAAACATTTTTTCATTGTTAAAGAATTCGCATCTTATATCCATACAATAAATTTGGCAGAATATTGGTTTTATATGCAATCATAGATCAATGTGATGAAAACACTCTGTCTTTTAATTTGTAAATGTCACAACTCATTGAATCTTTGTTCTACCTCAACATCCACATTTATGTTTGTACTAAAAGGTATTTAAACTGATCTATATTTATTTCTCATACATTAAATACTCAAATTTTTTGCAGATTGCATTCAAATATTAAGAGCCTCTATGAATCAACTGCTAATTTTGCAAAATCTGTATTTTTATTTATTCAAATTAAAGCCTACTTTCTCATTGATATCACTTCTTATATGCCTGCATAGTGGATTAAAGAGATAACTGTTCATAAATTATTGCTTGACTCTAATGATCATCCATGTGACAATTCAACAACTGCTTAATGCTTTGTGTCATGAAATCACATGAAAATTATTCCAAATAGCACTTCCAATAAAAATAGAAGCAAAATTAGAGACAATATACATACATCACATGATCACTATCTCATCCTAAGATCTAGGTGCAGTGCTCTCAGATCCAAGGCTCCTCACTGATGAAGGCCACAAGCCAGAAACTAGTCTGGGGATATTGGATGAGTAGGCACTAGATAGGGATTTTATGCACAAGCCTTCTGGCATCCATTGAATGCTCTTGTTAGCACAAGATGGCACTACTATATGGAGAGTGTTGTTTTGTTTTGAATTGTTTAATATACATACATGTTATATGGCAGTCATCTTATATCATTGTCCTGCATGTTTTAATGCAAGGGTAGACTTGTGGATTCTGGATCTCAAGGTTCATGATCACAACACAGTCAATCACTTTCATTGCCTGAACTTTTTATAATTCCTGAGCTATAGAATCCTTTGTTTACTTTTTTTATCTTATGCCAGTATTTAGTAATTATATAATATGAATAAATTTCAAGAGATTGTAAAAGACCTAGAAAGAGATCACATGTGAGATGGATGGATGTAATAAAGACAGTTGCTGGTATGTTGTGGAGAAGAGGCTAGAGATCGGGAAAACTGTATTAAACTTGGAGATATCTTTATCCTTAAATGGACTGATAATAGTTGAAAATGATGATGATTGAATAAATTTTAATCAGTTATTATTCCTGCCACAGTATCATTTTGATCAGTTTACTAAAATGTCATGCAAGTGAATTAATTGCAAGATCCAATGTATTCCATTCATTTAAATTAGCATTAGTAAAAGAAATACATTTTCTTAAGCTGAATTTGGTTTGGTAAATTGCATCAAATAAGTAGTGAATGACTATGCTAAGTGCTGATGATATTGGACCAACTTCCTAACCAGAGGTCATAAATCCGTGTTGCAAGGTCATGATTAAATATCAAATGTGTAAACTCTTAATTTAATTCTTTTGAGATGGTGATCGGATTCTCCTGTTCCCAGTCTCTTTAATTTTGATATGTAAGATATTATATGGGTCACTAAATATAAAAAAATTAGAAAGCAAAAACAGTTTACACACGCACATAAGAATAATAAATATGTAGATAGTATGATATTAATCGCTTTTATTGGCAGATATGATTGATAATAGAGTACAGTTGAGAGCTACAATTAGACAAAGCACTGAAGTTCTTTCAGAAAAAAATTGCTGAAAAGGTTAAAGATAAGCATTGCAAGACATCAATCAAGCATTTGCAGGACCAGCTACTGTGTGGTGTGTTTACACAAATTTATGTATTATGGATTGATTTGTATAGTCACTCATCTTTAACTCTTTTTTGTCTCTTTTTTCCCTCTGAAACCCAGGAACCAATACAATTATATTTTTTAATTTTCCTTCGTTTCTTTTTATTTTTGCGAGTTATCACTTGTAATTTTAAATTTTGACAGCTACTGTTGGTAACTGTCCCAACAAAGCTTTTAATCCACTAAGGAAAGCTTCTGTCACTTTATTGCAAGTGATTGGTTTATGATTTTAATTGACACGCCTATTATGTTTGCGGTCAATTTTTCTTACGAATCTGCCGAATCTGTTTTTTTTATTCAAGAAGATCTAAGTGATAGAATTTTATCACCATTTTGTAAAGTATGACGAGTCTTATTTTCTTTGCACTCACATATTTTTTCCAAACTGCTGAATCTGATTTTTATTCAGGCAGAATAGTGATTTTAATACAATGAATGTCTAACTCGTACTCGTATATTTACTCTATTTTTCCAGACATGGGGACATATATACATAGTTTTGTCTGACTGCACCAAATCTGTTGGAACTGGCGTATTTTTTTTTTTATATATATAAAATAAATATGTTTTATTTTGCATTGCTTTATGATTTAAGAAACAAGTAATGTACTTAGTAAAATAAATACAACAATAAATAGAGAAGCTGTCCTCTGAAGTCTGGAAGATATCATCTGGCGGATTATTTGTAAACATTCCTGTGCTTAATGATTATCATAATAAAAATTTAATAATCGCTCTTCTTACAAGTTGTTTTCTTATAAAAGTTTCGAGTTATGGTTCTAATGTTTATTCACCCGTGGTGAATTTACCAATTGTCCTCTATTTAGGAGCATATTAACAATAAATGCTTTGTAGTAATTCCTATTATGGGTGAGTACTGTGGACATAGTTTAAGGAATATTAGTTCTTTTGTCAGTGTTTCCTCCAGCTGTTATTTATGGCACAGACTATCATAATGTGTCTATATTCTTGTAACTCCATGAAGCTGCAAATATGTTCGGTGGAGCTGTATTCCTGTCTCTTTAATTTGAGTGATTTTGATCTTAAATAGTGTTCGAAGCTCTTTTGCTGATTGACTAAAGTACATCTCGCATATTACTGACCAAACTGAAAACTGCATAAAAGTAGAAATCTGAATTGATGGGAACTGCTCTTTTTGTATACTTTCAATTAATGTGTGGAACATACCATTCTTATTTCTGGAGGCTTTCTATACTATTTTTCCAGTCAATAGGGGGAAATATTCCTTTCATCTGACTGCACCAAATCTGTTGTGTTTGGACTGAATTGCAGGTTTCAGGCTCAAACCAGCAATGATAATAAAAATATGAACATTCAATAAATACAAGTTGTACATAGAGAAACATAGTTAATACTGTGCTGTCATGCCGGAATCACTTCCAGCTGTATATATTAACTTGCCTCATGAGTTTTAGTCAAGATTCTTCCAGCTGTACTGGACAGCTTACCTTGAGTTCTAGTCATGATTCTTTCGGCTATACTGGACAACTTGCCTCGAGTCAGCCGTAGTCTGAACAGCTTCTAGTCCTATCATGGACTTGCCTCACTACATAGATGTATCAATAATGACTACAATAGAAACACCTTCACTGTTGGTTTCAATTGAGAGCACGTTCAGTCATTCAGGTTCGACAGACATTCTCTCTCTTGCCTTCAAAAAGGCTGACTATTGCCTGATCCCCTATTTTACTACAGCAAATGGATTCAGAGAGCATCATTGTCTATTGGCCCATACTAACCAATGGTAGGACATATTTACATATTGGCCAAACTTATGATTTATACTTTGGCTATGTTTATCCACAATGTTTACACATTGGTTAGCGGCCATGAGTGTTCAATCCAATTAGGTAAGGAAGGAATATGGACTAGTCCATTGCTAAAGGCAAGGTCAGATATGACATTTATATAAGAACTTTAGTATCAAAATGCAAATCGTGATTGAAATAAATATTGTCTAATTAATGAGAATAATGTAATAGAAACTTCTCAAAGGGAACTTGTCAGATATTTACCATTATTTTATCTTCAGCCATATCTTCCTGATAACAGCAATCAATATTGCTCATCTTTTAGTACGTATTTGAGATAATCTTTACAATGTAAATAAAGTTACTTATCTCATGAAAACCAGGTTCAAGTTCACCACAAAAACACCTTTTTAGGAAGTCTGGTATTATTTAATTATTTCACATGTCCCAAATGTATCAAAAATATAATTTTATAATATTAGATTCTCGTCTTATATATGAAGAGAATGCAAACTATTACTAATCAATTGAAGCAGAAATTCATTAAGTACTGATAGAATATCAAACTTTTTATATCTTTTATAAAGACTTTCATAATTAATCCTGGTGCAGGGTGAATGGCTTAAATATAAGTAAACACATTGTATTGAGGATTTCCAAACATGCTAAAATAAAAGAAGATCTAACTGGATGAGAAACCATAAAGAAAAATATAGAATATAGTGCACCTTTACTACAGGGCATAGGAATTACATAGATATTTGAATATAACAATCTAGGTTATCAGATGAAAATTGGTACTGTAATCATAAATATTGCACAGTCATTATCACAGAAGAGAGAAAGGGTATTAAATGTACTACTAAACAAATAATCAGTAAAGCTCAGACAATCCCAAATAATTTACATTCTTTAATTTTATTGGGAGTAAAGAACCACTCATGAGGTACTAGGATATGATGGTGGCACCTGAGATGTACTGCAAAATATTGTGCATTATTAAAAATTAGAATAAAGCAAAAAGAATCTAATAGAGGAAGAGGGGAGTTATTTGTATAGATAGAGGAAGGATGGAAATTTAAAATTAAAACAAGTTGATATTGATATATTCTGGTATACTTGAAGAATATTTTCTTGTTGTAAATAAAGGTTGTCATATTGTTGCAATTTTCTATGACTTGATTTACATTAATTCGTATACAAATTAAGAAGCGCATAGAAGCACTTGAATGAGAAGCTATAAAAGATTCCAAAAATTATTATACGCTAAGCGCTTTCGGGGCCATTTGCCTCATATTCATATACATTAATTAGGTTTTTCTGCATTAACAACTATTTTTAAAAAAATCATATAGCTTTATGGCCTAGGAGTTTTTAAGAAATTTGAGCAAAGTGCTATAATACATCTACCACTGCACCAAGCACTGCTGGGTATTAATAGCTAGTAAAAATAACAGAGATTTGGGTCCTTCTAGAATCTCACTATTATTAAACAAATATCTAAGTCGCATCAGATTCAGATGTGCATTAAATATATTACTATTACTGAAGTGCCGGCAGAAAAAATTAACAAATTGGAGAGAGGGGAGATCTATTTTTTTTAAAAAAGTCTAAAAGAATCATGATAGAACGGAATCGATGTGTCTGATTATTCTCTCACATCCATGAAGATTTACTTCTATTCTCACCTAATTTTCTTTTTTGTTTCTTTACTCACGATTATTAAATTATTCTCACGCTTGTAAAGGAAATAGTTTTTCCGCCGTGGCTTTGTACAATACTCGTAACTATTCATGAAAGTTTCACGACCTTGGCCTGGTTTTTATTTTCCAAATAGAAAATAATAGTAATTGATTGATTGAGCGTAAAGTTAAAATTAAATCAATTACAATATTGTGTTATTGTTTTTTTTCTCATCTTTATTTTTCACGTGATATATGAGATTTTTTTCCCCTTAATATAATTTAAATATTAAAAAGAAACCTAAATAAATATTTAAACGAAAATTGATAAGATGAAATCAATTTTTTTTTTTGTTTAGTTTAATTACGGTCATCAAATTGTTTATTTATTTTACTTGAAGAAATTTGCTAATTAGAGATTCTCTCGTTTGAAACTGCTAAAAGACGTTGCATGTCACTATGTGAAATATTTACCTTTGTGCTTGGATTAGAAACCTAAAAGTCAAATTCTATTAGCTTTTCATTGTCAGTTCGCTTTTTTTTTTTTTTTAAATAAAAAAAAAAGTATTATGAGTTATTGTAAAAATATTCTTTTGTTCCTTGGTGATACAATTCATATTGAAAGGAAATATTACAAATGAAATTGCATAGTTTCTAATTACAAAGAATGCCAATCAGCCTTTTGTTTTTAAACGTAAATATAAGTGTGCGTGTCAGTTTATTATACATTTATGTATAATGTATTTCTATATAAAATGAAGCTGTATATTTTTGCGCTTGTTAAATTGTAGTTTTGTATTTAATTATGGGTCAAAATACAGTTTATAGATATATATGCGTTAATTAGTGCATAAATTACCGTTCTTATTCATCCGGGTTTCGAATCTGGAATTGGAGATGATGTTATTTTCAGGTGCCCGTCATAATTATAGCCAACCTAGCTAACCATCTAATGTTGGTCAGTTGAATAAATATCTAACTTTTCTTAGCAAGTGTATTAAATTTCTTTGGAGTAAATCAGCGGAGCAATGGTGAGGGGTGTGCAATGCAGTTCATGTATTGTTGCCATACTTATTGCCCGGAACAATCCGTGAGGATAAATTAAGGTAGCTGATTTCTGAAATTTAATCATTTGTTCTTTAAAAATTATTTATAAAAATGTTAACTAATCTTTATTGACGAGGATGAATATAGTTTGTGCACATCTGATTGCTTATAAAAATTCCACATCAAGGAAAGCAGTAGCAAGCTGCGAATGAAGCTAACTGAATGTTTGTTGCTTGGTCCCAATGCATTTATCAAGAGATTTTTTGGAGTCATCAACTTGCTTTGCGTATTAAAATTGGTAAATATAATCTAAGGTAATCGTGATGTGATTAGACTTCCTACTCATTATTGACCAACGTGCAACAGATATTCGAGCGTGCACACACATATTTGGAATTTCAAATGATACAGAAAAAAAAATGAAAACTTGTTTTTTTTTTAATTCGTGATAAGTTTGCAGACTTTAAAAGTCAATTTTTGTTGGTAGTTATTCTCAAGTGATTCATTTGGTCGCACTTCTTACATTTCCACACACAGGCATATACATAAACTACACATATATATATATCCTGTTTTATTAGTGCATCTATTATCTCAATTTCATCATATTTCAGCTTTCCAACAGCGCAAATATTCAGACCACCCTTTCTCACTATTTCACAAACAACCTTGGATAGTTTGCCCGCACTTAATGTATTCTGAGGCATTAAGACTGTGAAACTATCCTAAAGGGATTTACTAATGATACTTCCCGGCAAAACAATGACTGATCTGTATACTAGTCTAAATATTTTTGAAACAATTATATAAAAACCATTAAAAAAAAAAGAATTACATCTTGTAACCAAATAGTAATACGATAGAAATAATATCTGTTGAGATTTTATGTATTCAGCATTCTCATGTTTTGTAGAGAATTTTTCTATAGAAACTGCATTTGCAGATAATCCTCTTCTATGTAACATGATATATATATATATAATGGAATAAAGCTGTAGAAGAGAGTTGTTTTCTGATCACAATCACTTTAGTTTTTTTTTAATTTATTAAAAATAACATATGGACCTGAAAAACAATATAATCATATTAAATCAGTAGATGGACCGCTTGGGTATAATAATATTTTGAACAGATAAAGAATTTTGATTAAGACTAACTGCGGGGGGGGGGGGTAAATCCAGACATTTGAGTCCATGCTGTATATATAGTCAAAAAGCCAAAATTAAGTTGCAAAAATTTAAACTTGATATGAATTGTTCATACTAAATACTAAACTGACCCTGTGACTAACATACAACAGATACAAAGGGAAGTTATTTTGATTAAACATTGTTGTTGATTTGATGACCTGCTTGGTTTTGTGCAGTGGTAGAGTGGTGAAATTGAAGCTCAAGGTCCATGATTCATGGTTTCAATTTTGTGTTACTTCAACAGTTCCAAATTTGCAAGAATTCCTGAGCAAATAAATCACTTAATTATTTTTATATTTAGGAATGATTTGACATAGGTGCAATAAAAATTCATATTTTGAATTCCTCCAAAATTATTTGCATCCAAGAATCTTTATTGAAAGAAAAGGCCATGAGCAATTATCATCTTTTAAGTAATGATACATGAAGTTGCATGACTACTATTAATTCATTTAGTTTTGGTCGGAAATGTCCAGCGTAATTAGCCTAAAATAATAAAAAGCTTTCAATCCTGATAGTATGTATGCCTGAAAACATTTATAATATAGCAGTAATCTGTTAACTTCAAAACTTTTGGATTTTTTTTAGGAATATATGAACCTTTGATGCACCATCTGATCTTAAGAAATACTTCTGTTATTCTAACTTATTAAAATAAATATATATATATATTAATCAATACATTTTATTAGCACAGTGTTTAGATTGCAATTATATAGAAGGTAATCATCCCTTCTCACTGGTGTCATTGGATGCTGATGTTAAACTGCAAGGATAGTCTTGCCCCAAATACAAGATAGAGAAACTTTGAGAAAATAAGAATGACCATCTTATTTTCAAACTCAAATGCAATTATATGAGCCCATCTTAAGTATCTAGAAGTGAGAGTGAATATATGAATCATTCACTTTAAAACCATTTCTTTTTTTAATATTCTTATTAGCACTTGTGAAATATTATAATTTTACTTTGTGCTAGTATTAAAAGACACCATTGAAGTAATCATGATTGAATATTACTATTTCTAGGAATAACCTCCTTGGAAAACTGAGTGGCACTTCTTGGGATTATGATGTAAGTACTTCATAGACAGCTTTCTTAGCATTATCAGAATTTACTGATGAAATCTGTATTTCTGATGAAAAAGTACTCATTCTATACTTATGGATACTCTAATTATCTTGAGAAATATTAGTAATATATCCAAGCACTACTCCTTTGCAATAACATTCCTATATTTCTCCACCAGATTAGAAGTTGTTTTATGCAAAATGTATATATCTAACCATTTGTATGCATCTTAAGGCACATTTAAAACGAGGCAATTTTTTATTAAAAATATTTTAAACTTCTACAACAAATGTTGACCAAAATCATGGTGATTAAATCTTCACTTTTTTAAACCAAAAAAATATTACAGGTGAAAAAGTTTGCTCAGCACTTTGCTTCAACAAACATTCAGTTAAGTAATTCAACATTGCATAAATAATCATATTCATCATACGTCTCCCAGCATTCTTGAATAGAATCCCTGATCATCTAGCTTCCAAGAAGCTTGCTTATGCAAGAGAGAGCATAAATTTCTATTTTAGCTGTTGCTTCTTTGTTATATTCAAGGAGCTCTGCCCATTAGGAAAGACTAGCCAAAATGATTCAGGCCAGCCAGATAAGAAAAAATTAAATACCATTATTGCATGTTACTCTAAAAACAGAGATTCATTAGGCAATCCAGTGATCATTTTTCCAGAAAACAATTGATGCACTATGGACATTAATTAGTCTTTATAATTGTAATACACTGTTTAAAAGGTTAATCCTAGGTGGGGAATATTGTTAAGTGTCCCTTATCAGTAATATTGTTTCCCAATTTGTGTCCTATAATCCTCTACTAGAACATTAAGTCCTTTTTGTTGTTGAAAATATTGTCTTTGTAATTATTTCATAGTGTGTAAATACCCTTCATGGTTTACACGGTTGGTAGAAAGTTCTATTAAGATTCAAGATTGATTCTGGTGCTGAATTTCTTATGAACTTCGTATGTAAATAAGCATTTATTTTTATAGCGCTATGTTTTATAAATTGTAATACATTAAAGATCAGCCTTTTCAAGCTATTGTGCATTCACTTTTTACGAGTGTTAATAATAACTGGTTACTTTCATTCCCAACACAAGATATAGTATTTATGAAAGAATAAAATGAATCCACTTATTCTTTCCAACCCAAATGCTTATATATGGGCAAATCTTAAGTACTGGAAAAGGCTGATCTTTAATGTATTACAATTTATAAAATATAGCACTATAAAAATAAATGCTTATTTACATATGTTTAAGTTTCATTTGAGAGTGATGTTTAGTAAATTCTAGATAATTTCATCGACATCATTCATTCAGACATCGTAAACAGTAATTTAAAGTGAGTGGTCTATCCTCACGCTTTCATTTCCAGTACTTAAGATTTGCCCTTATATAAGCATTTGGGTTGGAAAGAATAAGTGGATTCATTTTATTCTTTCATAAATACTATATCTTGTATTGGGAATGAAAGTATTCATTTATTATTAACACTTGTAAAAAGCGCATGCACAATAGCTTGAAAAGGCTGATCTTTAATGTATTACAATTTATAAAGCAGAGCGCTATAAAAATAAATACTTATTTACATATGTTTAAGTTTCACTTGAGAGTGACATTTAGTAAATTCTAGATAATTTCGTCGACGTCATTCATTCAGACATCATAAACAGTAATTTAAAGTGAGTGGTCTATCTTCACGCTCTCATTTCCAGTACTTAAGATTTGCCCATATATAAGCATTTCGGTTGGAAAGAATAAGTGGATTCATTTTATTCTTTCATAAATACTATATCTTGTGTTGGGAATGAACATTAACACTCATAAAAAGCACATGCGCAATAGCTTGAAAAGGCTAATCTTTAATGTATTATGAACTCCATATAAAACCATATATGTTTTTTTTTCAGCGTGTAAATTAATTCTATTAAGCTTTCAAATTTAAAATTAATAAATAAATAAACAGATTAGAGGATCGAGAGGGGAAAGAACAGTTAATCATTTTAGAAAAATCACATATGACACATTGACCCAATCAGTATTCATGATGAATGAAATTAAATTGTGTGTGAATATTGATGAACTGGTTTGACATCATGAATCAAACAGTATAAAAAATAAAGTCTCAAATTTTACAAAAAAAAGCAAATGATATTCAGCCTTTTATCATTCTAAACACAACAAATAACTAAATCAATCATGGTTGATTTTGATTTTTTAATTATGCCCTTAATAGTTGATTATTAAGAGCTTTTTCTGATGAGCAAAAAGTTTCTGAATTGAGGAAAATAAAAATGTTATTTAATTAATTTTATATTTCTATAAAACAGAAATTAATTAGTATTGCTTAATATAAAATCTATATAGACTATTGGCTTTGATAGAACATAATTAGTTAAAGCATTACTGTAAATTTAGTATTCTTGAATCTAAAGTTTACTGTTTCAATCTCTGGCATTAGTCTGCCATGAGCCACACCAGAAAAACCTGAAGAAAGAGAAGAAAAAATATCACTTGAAATGCTGTATTCTATACTAATCTGTATGTGTTATTACTAACAGATAATTGTATTTGGTACAGTGGTTGATTAGTAGACTATAAGGCTTAAAGTCCACAGTCATTTTCAGGCCTGTTACTCCAAGTGCTTGAACATCGTATGAACTCCCAAGTAATAAACCCATTTGATTGTTTTGTGTGTGTGTGTATTTGCAAAAGTTTAAATAAAGTTTTAATTTTTCTAAAAACATTTAATAATTCAACTAGATTTAAGATTAGACCAATATATGACTACAAGCAAATTGCCACAATCACAAAATCTTGAGATAAATATTAGTATGTGTTAATTTATGATGAATATCTTGATTAGGGTGTATATCCTTTGAATTAGATGATTGATCCAAGATATCAAAAACTAATAAACATCACATGACTACCACCTCTTATGCTTGTGTATAACTTGTTAAAACAGGCAAAACTCACTATACGTATGCCACACACAGCAAGCTAGAGTAATCAATGGATGCCAGAAGGCAAGATCTAGGTGCAGTGCTCTCAGATCCAAGGCTCCTCACTGATGAAGGCCACAAGCCAGAAACTAGTCTGGGGCTACTGGATGAATAGGCACTAGATAGGGATTTTATGCACAAGCCTTCTGGCATCCATTGATTACTCTAGCTTGCTGTGTGTGGCATACGTATAATGAGTTTTGCCTCTTTCTTTTACTGTCATCTTCTTTCTTTATTTTTTTTCAGTATATAAACTAGATTTTTTTTTTTGTTTTAATTCTACATGTTTGTGATAAATTTGGGAGACTTGTATCCAACATTGCAGTTGTTATCTCTTGGATATCCATAACATAGTCACATCAATTTTAGAATATAAGTATTTAATATAATTATATTTTACACTAATTTTAACTTCTAAATAAAAAGTCAGCAGAGACTAGAAAAGGGAATCTGTTCATAGCCAAAAAGTAGCTTCACCTCAATGAGGTTAAACACCCCTATCTGAAAACTTATTAAAATTTTAAAGTGGTGTCAACTTTATTTTCACAGAATTTGCTGATAAAACTATAGCTCAGGAATTAGAATCCTTATCTTAAGCTGATCAAAAAATGGGATTTTGATGAATAAATAACTGTCTTGATTTGGTTCCTCACAAAGCAACAGTCTATCTGGACCCAAGACCTATAAATATTTCTCATCAGGTGTCAAATCATAACTTCTTTTTAAAACCAATAATATAAAAGATATACTGAGTCATCAAAATGGAAATAAAGAAAATCCTTTTTCCCCCTTCATATAAATATATAATAAAGTAATATAAATATCAATGTATAACAATTACAAAAAGTATATATTCATAATTATACAGAAAAGCCTTTATTTATTTGTTATTGTTATTTTTCTTTTTATAATAAAACAATTGATGTCAGTCTGTATTATGGCTAAAACAAATGTTTAAATGTTGAGAAGGTCATAAAATTATATGCCAAAAAAAAAAAAAAGCTTTTTTATATAATTATAAATTTTTTGTCCTAAAATTTTTAGATTTCATTTTAATAAACTATATTTTCAGTACGACTAAAACAGGATTAATCTGAGATCCATGGTGCCACACTTTTTTTGGATTTATCAATTTTTGGCAATTTCAAAAATAGTCTTTTACTATTTGCCTGAAGGTTTGTAATGAGATGTGATAATCATCATCATCATTATCAACCATTATCAATCCACTGCAGGATGAAGGTCTCTCCGAGTTTAATCCATCTTCTCTGATCTTTAGCTTCTCTTCTCCACATTACCCCTACACACTTTCTTATTTCATCCATCCATCTCACATGTGGTCTCTTTTTGGGTCTTTTACAATCTCTTGGAATCTAGTTTAAAATTTCAATTGTCCATCTATTATCATCTCTTCTAGCAATATGTCCAGCCCAACTCCACTTTAATCTTTTAATTTTTCCAATGAGGTCAGTAACACCTGTTTGTTCTCTTACCCATACATTGTATTTTCGATCTCTTCTTGTTACTCCTAACATACATCTCTCCATACTTCTTTGAGTGGTCTGAAGTCTCTGTATTGCTCTTCTATTAAGTGTCCAAGTCTCAGATCCATAAGTAAGAACTGGTAAAACACATTTGTTAAAAAGCTTCCTTTTCAAACACATAGGCATATTTCCTTTTAGTATCAAGTTATTTCTACCAAAAGCACTCCAACCAAGTTTAATTCTATGATTAATTTCCTCCATTATGTTTCCATCTATATTAATAATCTGACCAAGGTATTTGTAACTGTTAACTTCTTCTAATTCATCATAATCAATCTTTATTTTCATATTTTGAGCAAATCAATTAAACATTACTTTAGTCTTTTTAACATTTATCTTTAGTCCTACTTTCCTACTTTCATCTGATAATTCCTGCAACATATCCTGCAGCTCTGAAGCATTATTTGCAAAAACAACTACATCATCTGCGAAATCTAAATGACTTAAATAATCTCCATTTACTTTCACTCCTTTAGTTTTCCATTTTAATCCACAAAATACTTCTTGCAGCACTGCTGTAAAAAGTTTTGGAGATATGGAGTCACCTTGTCTTACACCTTTCTCAATGTTGACTTTCCCAGTCTCATTCTGTAATCTAATTGTTGCTGTTGCATTTTTATAAATATTCTTTAAAATATGACAATATCCTGGATCTATACCTTGATGATCCAATGCTTTAATCACTGAAGAAATGTTTATTTCCATCATCTATCATTAAATGTCGAATGTATAGAAAATTTTAAATTTTATTTAAACTTTTCAGATACAAATAACTTATTAGTAATAACACACAAGTGAACAACACAGATTAATAATTATAAATAGTTTTGAATAGTATTCTCCATTCTTCTTCAGGTGTTGCTGGCCTGACAGTGACAATATTAGTGTAGGAGTCAAACTTAACCCTTTACATTCTTGAATATTGAATATTAAGACATAGCTCTAACCAACTGAGCTATTCTTTCAAAGGCTTCATAGGTTAGAGTGTTGCCTTAAAATTTGCTATTTAAGAATCTAGAGATGTAAGTTCAACTCCTAATATTGTCGCTGGTCAGGTCAGTAACAGTGGAGAATAATACTACTTGAAACATTACATAATTACTACCCTTTGTTGAATATTTGTGTGTTATTACTAATAAGATGTTTGTATTTGAAATGTTTGAATAAAATGTGAAATTTTCTATGCATTCAACATTTAATGACAGATGATGTAAATAGTCCAACATGTTATCACATAGTCTTTTACTGTCTCATTGTTAATCCAGTCTGGTAAGATAGAAAAAACTGACAGCTTACTGCAATTAAGTTTATTAATCTATAAATATGTTCTGACTTTTTGTTGTTTATCTGTTTGTTTGAATTATTGTGTAAATGGGTGTACAAATTAATTAATTTATCATAGAAGATTAAACGTCATCTTTGAAGTTTCATTTGGATAATAGAAGATTGATAAATAGATGATTATTGTGATCCTATTTGTATATATACAAAAGACATCACTACATTTTTAATACAAAAATGAACAAGGTCATCATCATCATAAAAAAAAGGTTGAATGTGGATCAGAAATTATATTTATTTATAAACTCACATAAATGCAAAATCATAAATATTTATTATGTTATAAAGATATGCAAAAAATCCCATAAGCCAACCTAGTGTGACTATACAGAATGTATGGAAACCACTAATCAACTTTGCTCTTAAGAAAAAGTGGAGAAATCAGGAGGAACCTCATATGGAATTTCTACTGATTGTTGCCTTTATCAGGATGGCTCAGTTGGTTACAGCATTACCTTAAAATCTAAGGACCCATGTTCGAATCCCATGCTAGTACTGTTACTGGTTAGGCTAGCAATACTTGAAAAAGAGGGGAAAGTAATACTCGAAACATTGTGCATTTAGTAACCTGTTTGGTGTGCTATTACTAACAGTTGAATGTATTTGGAATATTTAAATGAAGTTAAATTTTTCTAAAGACATTCAATATGCATATTAGATGATGGAAATAGTCCAATATAAAAATACTACTAGAACACTATCATCACAAACCTTCAAGAAAACAGCATGCATAAATTGATTTTATGTTATAGAAAGTGTTTTAAACCATTCCTAACATAAAACATCTCACATAAAAGGTAATAAAGAATCTCATATGACCCACGTCTATAACTAGCTCTTGTCTTTTTAATATAATTCACTAGATTGAAAACACATTAAAAAAAACAATAATTGCCTTCACATATTGCTATCAAAAGTTTGTTAGCATTTCTATATATTCTATTTATACTAAACTATACTGTATAAAGAATTTTGGGGTAACATTTATTTGAATCCCTATCAATATATTTTAACCCAAATCAACTGGTGGTAATTAAACTTAATAAACGATATGTAATTAGACCAAAATATTTATTATTGCACAGTAATACTATTATAGTTCTGAAAACAACAAACTGAAAATGAAATAATTTTCCTGAAAAGATTTTCCCATTTAGACAAATTATATTCCATCCAATTACCTTTTGTAATTAAAAAAGAAAAATGGTGCATTCCTGCTTAAAAATATCTTGCCTTTGGGCATTTCTAACAGTTTTTTTTTTCTTAACACTTGGAAAGAATTTCAAGTCAATTTTGCGAAATTCAGATCAGTTATGATAATAATATTTCATAGCCACGGATCATAAGAAATACTTCAAGGACAGATAATTGAATGAAGTCTTTATTGTTCAAGTTAAATGTATATATGTGGGTAAAGAAAATCACGTGACGAGTTTTGGCAACAATCTTTTAAAAAGCAACGTTTTTATATATATTGATAATAAAAAATATTCTTTTTTTTAAGGGGGGAAAAAAAAACTTATAGTTTAGACTCAAGTTAATTATTAGTAATAAAAATTATAGCTTTACATAAATACTTCTCAAATTTTTAAAAATGCGTGTCGTTTTTTCTTTTTTATGACTACAATCTTTATTTTTTATGATAAATCGAACTTTAATTTTTCAAAATTATGAAATTACCATCTTCCTCCATATTCTCAATAATTTATCGTTTCAAAGAGAAAAACTGATTACATATTTTTACACACATCAAAAATTACTTGAGTTGAAAATTGGCATCGATTTTAGATGATTAATATTTTGTGGAATGCAGTTGATTTACTAATTGACGTGATAAAATAACATTCTCATCATCATTATTAGTCACTGACAAAGATGGGCATTCCAGTTCCAAAAGAAAAAAAAAGAAAACAAAATATATTAGAGACAAAATTTGTGATTAACATAAAAACCAAACTGTGGAACCACAAACACTTTCATTAATCTTTTTCCTTGATATTTTGTAATCTCTCTTTTAATTTCATCCACAGTAACATTTCAACATCTTGTCTAATTGTAGCTTTCTAATGTAATTTATTATTCACCATCAACATTGCACTTTGTGATCATTTTTATAATGTAAATGAAATTTGCCTCTCGTGAAAAGCAACTCCAGTTCATCATGAAATACTCTTTTAACAAATCGTATTGCTCATTCATTTTAAAATAGGCACTACTGTATAGAGAGAGTTTTGCCTATTTTAACAACAGTTGTTTAAAGGTTTAATACCAATCCTGCCTAATAGGAAGGTGGTGGCTATGGTTATAAAAGAAACAATGACACCAAAATGTATAGGTGCTGAACTGAGTTCTGCCCCATATGACTATATAAGCTTTTGAGCTTAGATTGAACATATTTGTGTGTTTTCAATTTTTTTCTCAGTTTTGTAGTTAAGTAGAGATAAAAGGTGTCTGCTGGGGGGTTGCATTAGATCCTAAGATCTAGGCACAGTGCTCTCAGATCCAAGGCTCCTCACTGACGAAGGCCAGAAACTAGTTTGGGGATATTGGATGAGTAGGCACTAGATAGGGATTTTATGCACAAACCTGCTGGCATCCATTAATTACTCTGTCTTGCTTTGAGTGGCACTACTGTATGGAGAGAGTTTTGCCTATTTTAACAACAGTTATAAGCAAGCATGGGAGATAGAGATCATGTGATGTTTAACGGCTCATTCATTTTACATGTTCAATCCATCAAAGATGTGATTTTATAATAGCGAATTCTATAGTGTCACATTTAGCAAGTTGAAGAATATATACATTGGTCCTATAATCTTACCATTATATTTTTTAAATTTTATGGAGTATCTTTAATTGAAATTTTTCTTAAGCCTAAAATGTTGCATTGATAGGGTCTCTATTATCTTCATATATAAATTAAATAAAATATATACAGTTAGTTTAGTTGCAGTAATTATTTCACTGCAATGAAATACCTTATCTTTTAATTTGTTAAAAACTCATTAGAGTTTGGGATGCACTTCAATATCTAAGTCTTTTATTCTACTTAAAAACTTAGCAAGATATTTAAATTGGTTTAGATTAAGAATATCCAAACTAAAAGTTGCTGAAGATTTTTTTGCCTAAAGAACTTAAGAGTTTTTTTTTAACATTAATTACTAAACCAGTCTTTATATTATAACTATAATAAATCAGATAGCAGCATGAATTAGTTACATAGCTGCATAAAAGAAAAAATAAATATACATTTTTGAAGTTGAGTAATAAATATTTAAACTGCCGTGTGTGTGTGCGCGCGCGCGCATATTTGCATATCATTTGGATACAGTGATTTAAAGAGTTAAAAGAAAAATTAGTTTATGCATTTTTGATCATATTATTAAATATTTATTTTGTAATTTATGAGAAATGATAAGATGATGAATTGCAATGTAAAGGAAGTGAGAAAATTTGTTTTAGTTTGCACAAGCATTTTGAATTGCATAGTTTATAAAAATCTAAAGCATTTTGAACACCTTTTAGTTTGCCTTTTCTAAATTAAGTTTTAAATAAAATCTTTTTATATTAAAATTGGATGGAAAAGCTAAATATAATATTGAAATTTTGGAATTAATATTTTAGAAATTATATTTGATGTTTAAATGTCAGCAACAATTTTGTTTTTCTTTCTATGCTTGGCTCATATAAATAAATAAAGGGAGAGAAAGAAAAAAAACTTTTTTTTCTTTTGTTTGTTTATGTATCAAATCATGATATAATATCTGTGAATTTATTTCCACAACATGTTTTTCAAGAAACATATTGGTGAAAGGAAACAGGTCAAATCTTGTAATTAGCTGGCGATGAATCCATCATTTGGAAAATATGTTGTTGAACATCATCAAATAGGTATAAATTGGTCTGAAACTAACAACTAGAGCAGTCAAGTCCAGCATTGCATTCCAGTCTAGTTCAAGTAATCTAGTCCAGTGGTCTTCAACCTTTTCACACCTGCGGCCCGGCAGAAATCTATAGATAAATTTTCTTAAAGATGTAAACTGCTTAGCCTTAGATGAAGTGTACATTTGTATTAATGGTTGATAAAGATTGTCAGTTAAACAATTGAAAGTACTTCCAGTAAAGAATATATTATGTAATTTTGAATACTGTGTTAAATTAATTTGTTTGAATTATTATTATATGATTTAAAAATAGGGACATTTAATGGTTATAGTTATTTATATATGAAGTTATACATATATGGAGTTTGTATAATAAAAAACTTTTTTTAATTTTGAATTTTTTTAGAAAAGTAATAAAAAATTTATCCCCCCCCCCTCCATAAACATCTGTGATAACTAGAAAAACAAATTAGTTTATGTATGATTGATTAGATTTTGTTTTCGTTCTGTTTCTTTTTTTTTTTTAATTGGGTAAAAATGAGATGAAAAAATAAATAAAAATTGTTTATATTAATTAAAAGTTTAAACTCTTATTATTTTGTTATTACAAACTTTCCTGCCAGTCTACCGCGGACTGGTAAAAAATGTCTGCGGCCCGGCACCGGTCCACGGACCAAGGGTTGAAGACCACTGATCTAGTCTACTTTAGTTTATTTGAAGACACAAACATAAGAAGAAGTGTAGCAATGGTCCAATGTTGAAATCTTCATTACTGTCTTCACAAAACTGTCAGAGCAAACAATCTTGAAGAGCATTTGATTTAATGCAATTAACAGTTTTTATCACAATGGACAGCATGTCATGCAATCTACCTCCTAACTTTTTAGCAAACAAATGTTCTCGATGAATTACACAGTGGATACAGAAAATAGTAGGCACAGATTTTTTTAAAAGAGCAATATATTCTTTGTATTTGCCTGTCATGACAGCACCTCCATCTGTAGCACAGGCAATTATATTTCCTAACAGAATATTCTTTTACATAAAATAATTACTTAGCTTCAGCAAAAACTGATTTGCCTTTACTATCTGTTTTCAGCAAACGAGCAAAAAGCATTTTTTAAATGAGATGATTATTGCCCATAAAGCTGACATAAGCCAACAAAAGTGCTTCATTGCCCCTTAAATTTATTCATCTATTTGAAGAACAAATTTCTTAATTTTTAATCCAGCAATTATTTGTTCCTCCGTGTTAATTGCCATTTCATTGATATGTTTTCATACAGATGAATTAAACCACTAAGCATCACATGATCACCATCTATATATTAGCACATAATTGTTGTAAACAAAGGCAAAACTCTCCATACAGTAGTGCCACCCTGTGCCAAACAGAGTAATCAATGGATGCCAGAAGGCTTGTGCGTAAAATCCCTATCTAGTGCCTACTCATCCAATATCCCCAGACTCACTGATGATGGCCACAAGCCAGAAACTAGTCTGGGGATATTGGATGAGTAGGCATTAGATAGGGATTTTATGCACAAGCCTTCTGGCATCCATTGATTACTCTGTTTGGCACATGGTGGCACTACTGTATTGGAGAGTTTTGCCTTTGTTTACAGATGAATTACTTAATGGAATGTTTTGAATAATTTCATGCACACTTTGACCCATAACAGTGGAAAGTACAACTGAAACAGCAGGAATAATTAATGTTTTCCCTATTATGTGAATTTTTCCTGTTTTTGCAATTTTGTACGATGCAACTAAACCTTTATAGAACATTTGCCTTTTCAATAAACATTTGTTTTATTGTTGGTACTTTCTAAAATTCATCACATAGTTTTTAAAAATATTTCCAACAGTTTCTCCTTCTTATTGGGATGTTTTGTTTCTAAGTGACATAGCAACTTTGACAGTTACATTCTGTCATTTGTTGATGTATTTTTTACTTATTAAACACAATGGAATTGTGTTATCTTGCACTAATGGGATCAAACCATAAGAAAGATATTCCACGTAATATTGTCAACATTTTTTCCTTGCTGGAGTAGCCACCGTTATCCTAATATCAAATTATAATTTTAATTATGAAAAAAAAATTATAAAAAATACTTAAGATATTGCAATTTTATTCACAGCGCACTTTGTATCATTAATTTTCTCCACTGAAAGATAAAATACAAATTTATGATAATGTTCTCATAACTGCCAAAAAATAATGTTTTTAAAATTTTTAGGAACTATATATTTAAACAAGAAAGAACGTAAAAAATTATATTCCTAAAATTGTTTTGTTTCTTTCAAATCACAAGAATATGAGAGAGAAAAAAAACGTTTCAAATTCTATTTTTCTATATGTATTGGTTTTTAATTGGCATATTTTAACGAGAAAGTGATGTCGCTAATTTGGTGATTATATATGAATTTTAAATTTGTTTTTTCATTATTATTAATGATTAAGAAGTGGTCATATTTATATGTATTTTAGGTTTCGATATTTCCACTCTACATCAATGTTATTTAAGATACCTCCAGGATCTCAGACACATCTACTCGCAAGATGTCCCATATCACGTGAACACGTCACGTTAAAACGCAACATTAAATCGTATGCCTTCAGGGTAATACGCATCATTATCATGTGATAAAATACAAAGTAAAATGGCAAAATATAAAATTTTAACATAAACAAAAGAATGCACGGATACACACCACTGAACACCACATGTTTCTTGTCCTGAAAAAAATACAAAAAAAAATTAGTGAAAATTTAATAAGTCAATACAAAATTTATTTAAAATGTACATCATGAAACTATTCAAAAATCTTAAAATGTGGCAATTATAACACGATAGTTGTTGGGGGGGGCTTTGTGTTTTTTGACAAGGAGCTTGTAGTACAAGATATAAAATACAAAATATAGATATTTGTGAAATATTACCCAAAATACAAAAACCCAACAATTATGATTTCAGAAACAAAATAAGCAATACAAAATAAAAAAAAATTTTATCCATTTGCACATTCTATTTATATAGCCAATGAATTACGAAAATATTTGATTTTGTGAAATATACCCAAAATCAACCCCAACAAATTAGTGAAATTACCAGAATCAAATATCAATACAAAATATAAACAAAATTATTGATGCCTATATCACATTCTAATTACGATCCATGTTATAATTTGATATTTGTAGAAATATTACCCAAAATACAAAAACCCAATAAATTATGAAATTCGCATGATCAAATAACAATCATATACAAATTTTGACATTTCCTTTTTAAAAAATTGTTTCATATAAGATTCAACATAAGGTTTTCATCATTTGGATTACTTATTGTCTATATTCAATAATATAATTAATTCTAAAATTATAATTATTATAAAAAAATAAATTACACAAAACTCACTGTGGAGCTGAATTGGGAAATGTTCTAAAATCAGCGAAGACAGCTTTACTCCACATAAACCCCCAAATATGACCATGTCCCTCTTTTTTTTATTCCATTTGACCAAACCACACAACCTTTCAACATTCTGTATACCCATCGTATGTGATACACATTGTACCACCTCACACTCTCCCTTACCCTCCACACCCTAGATATCGACCTTTGTTACATTTTCAAATCTCAAGAACGCCTTCTATCTCGAATGCATAAACATCCTCATCTCTCACATCCACCAAAACCATCTGGAGCTCTTCCATGTTCTTCCGTTTTGTGAAGAGCTTTCATCAATCTCAACGATTGTGCCTCCGATTTTCCCCTTTCATTTCTTAACAATCTCCAGTACAAACTTCCCGGAGATTCCAAGAACATTTGTCCGAAATATTCAATTCCTCCCACAAAATGTTATCATTAATTCTTCCAACTATAATGAGATATGCACGAAGCACTTGACCGACAAACACGCCTTTTCTAATTCAATTTCACACAATCCTTCAAGTACATCCCATTGTTTCTTGGAATTGTGAATATCTTTTTATTTCAGCCCATTTTACATAATTTCCTTTTTGGGGAGAAGACCTTGTAAGAAGATGATCGCTTTGACTTCACCATATCACAAGTAAAATATCAAAACCAATGGAAGACTGAAAAATCACTGTGATCAAGGATCAAAATCACAATAGACAGAAAATCAAAAATTTCCCAAATCTCTCTCCGAATTTTAGATCTCCGTAAAAAAAAATTGACTCTCTGATGTTAACCCACCCCAACAATGTTGTACAAAGATCGCATCCACCGAAACCAAACGACACAAATTATCCAGCGAGAAAACCCGACAACTCTCTAACCCAAGACTCAACACACTACTCTAACCCAACACACACCACAACACTCAAAGGCAATTATTTTTGAAAGATATTACAAAATAAATAAAAACATTTGAAAATTAAAAAAATATAATTTATTTTAATAAAATTTATTAATATTTTTAATATGGCTTCCTTGGAAAGCCATATAGATCCTAATTTTGAATGTATTTTCTGTGGCCCCCTAGGGGATTCCAGGACCTTCGTTGAGAACCGCTGCACTAGGGACATACAGTGATGGTGATAATAACTTGTAAATGATGATAAGAAATTAATAAGCTTTCCAAAAGTAAACTTTCTAATTAGAAGGTTTGACGCCTGAGAACTTAATTTTTTTTATTTTATTGAAACTGAAAAATAAATAAAATACTTTTGGGAGAACTACATTAGTTAATATTATATATTTGAATTATTTTATTTAAATTTTATTAACCATTCAATTTTCACTATATATAAATGTTTACTTTGAATCAAGATTTACAATACATATATATTCTTGATTGCATATGGATCCTGGTTCAAACCTGTTTAATGTTACTGTAGAATATTTACTGTTAGAATATATTTTGCTTTCAAAATTTCTATTGACTTTATAATTATTAGTGATTTGCTGGAAAACAGATTCTGTGGCATCAAAAAGTTTCTTTGCAAAAGATACTGTGATAAAGCAATAAAATGTTCAATTATTATTATTATTAGCAGCCTACTATTACTTTTGTTTTTTATGAAATCTTACCACAACTGTCTTGTATTCATTATAAAGGTAAAAAACAAAAACTTAAAACTGAGTTTTGCAATCATACAAACCGATTTATAAACCATAAAACATCCTCATATACTATATAGTAAGTCTTCAATACCTTGGCTAATTATATTTCTCCGTGGTATTCTATTTTTAGTCATATTTTCCCAATGTAAGCAATCGGTATCACATATATTCAGAGTGCCTTTAAAATAGCTTTTATAATGCAAACAGGGTTAGCCTCTTCCATAAAAATCATGCTCAATATTTACTGTAAAATACTTCTTTAGGAAATATCTGTCATCACCCATTTATTTTGTATGCCTAATCTAACAAAAACATGTCCTCATGTCAATATATTAAGTAGAATCTCATACAGACAGTTACAGTATATACCGATTGATTTTATATTCTAATCTGGAATATGCTATCATAAAACGAGATTGTTTTTTTCCTACTATAAGGTACCTCATCACCACTCTGATCCACAATTATCCCGTGTCTCTATTATTCCTTTTCTTTATGGAGTTTTTATTTATATAGATTTAAAAAATAGGTAGAAAGTAGGGGTAGGGGTACATGCATATGATGAAAATAAACTCTTATATCAGAGATGAATAATTGTTTTCTTATTGCTTGATCGTATGTACAGGAGATTTTATCGAAGAGTTATATGAAAAGTAATGGCAAATAATATCTGAGATAATAAAGTAAATTTGTATTGTTCCAACATACCATCTATTATTTGGAAAGTAGAGCCTTAAGCCTGGGCAAATGGTATAGTTGTTTGTGCACTTTTCTACATTCTTGAAATGTCAGAATTACAAATTATGATAGAATACAACAGCGATAGTTACTTTTTTAAAACCCATCAATTCAATAAACTGCAATTTGGTTGGGGGTGGGGGTTGAAGTAGAAAATACAATTTATAAATTTCTTATCTACTGTATGAAAGCAGCACTCAATCTCACACACTCGGTTGCTTGCTGCTTCGTCAGCTATTCTATTTGGATTCAATACATTGCTGTGGCATAAAATTAAAATTTAATTTAAAATAGCTTCAAAGCATAAAGTTAATGAAACCTAAAAAGAGCTGTCATTAATGTAATAAAATGAAATTAATTTTATTTTGAAAGAAAAAAGAGTCATTTGCTAAACTAGCTGGATATTTAATAAGAACATACAAAATATTGAAAAAGAAAAAAAAAGTGTTATTATCACTTATGTTGCTGAAGTTACATAAGATATGCTAACAATTCAGAGAAGACTTAAAGAGGATTAAATTTGTGAGTGCAAGGTATAAATAGAATGGTGCTGTAAAAAGTAAGGTAATGTATAATCAAAAAATGTAGAATCTATACAGTGACTTTAATAGGAAGGATCTTCTGATAAACATCTTAAACCACCAAAGCATTGAGTCCTTATGAAAATGTTCTAGTACCCAATAATATTGAAAATTAGTATATTATGTCATCAAAAAGCAGTGAATCTATACAAAGATCTCAGAGATGTTCTTGTAAACAGTGTTGTTAAAATGATACAAAATGCATCATTAAAAAACATTATGACTACACAATAACTTTAGCAAAAAATCCACCAAGAAGAATAACACCAACCCACTTACTGAAGAAATGTAGAAGGTATAAGTTTTTAAGTTCAACTTTTATCACAATAATAATATTCAGAAGTTATTTTCCTTTACTTATTCTACTGTAATTAGTTTTTCAACATTATGAGCACTGGCTATGTAAAGGTTTAATCAATTTAATTTGTTAGTTGTAGCTGAGCATGCTTTTGGCCGATTAAGACAGATACATAGGACTCATAAGTGTTTGGGAATGTTGTAGTATTTGTATATAAACACTAATTTATTAAAAATATTGATTTACATATTCCACTTTTTGGAGAATTGTATTCTACTCTCTTTTGTTAAGGGTATGGTTATTGGTAGTGTTAAACCAAGCTTCCTTTACTTTGCGTTTTCTGTTGTCTCTTTCAATGCAGACCATTTTACATTTATTGGGTAGAAAACGTGGCCAGATAGTTGTTCGTGCTTCAAAAAAAATAGATTTAAATTTTTGGGTTATTTTTGGCCTGCTTGTACAAGTATTTATGTTGGGAGACCTTGGTGGTTATATTATTCTAGATTCCCCATAGTATACTGATTTATAGCAGTGTTACTGCACTCAATCTTGTACTGTACTTGAGTTTGATCCTGGAATATTTGATTTTTCTTGTTATTTAATAGTCTGTTCAGGTTAGTAGGGATTCTCAGACTTATATTTATTGGTGCACATCTTTTTTATTTTGTGTGTAGTATATACAAGTGAGTGCAGTAATGCTGCTTGCATATCAGTATACTACAGGAAGTCTAGGGCTAATATAGCCACGAGGGTCTCCCAACACAAATACTTGTACAAACATGCCAAAAATAACACAAAATTTAAATCTATTTTTTTGGAGCACAAACAACTATCTGGCCATATTTTCAACCCAATAAATGTAAAAATGGTCTGCATTGAAAGAGACAACAGAAAACACAAAGTGAAGGAAGCTTGATTTATCGCTAACAATAACCACACCATTAACCAAGAAGAGAATAGTGTAGAACTCTCCAAAAAGTGGAATATGTAAATCATTTATTTTAATAAATTAATGTTTACATACAGATATTACAACATTCCCAAACGCCTACAAGTGCATACATCTGGTTTAACTAGCCAAAAGCAAGCTCAGCTATATATATACTGAATAAACCTTTGCTTTGCCAACATTCACATTAAAAAACTAAGAATACTTTATATATATATAAGTATATGAGCACAGACTTTCACACGACCCACCACTCTCCACACTATCTCATAATACTGATACAATTGAACACATATATGTTGAAAAGATAAGTAATCACCAATATACGTATTTCATGCTAAACCAACAATCATCAGTTGGTCCAGATTACCATCTCTACACATATATGCTATAAATGCTCAGATATATATTAAGATAGCCAATCTTCATAGTTTAATGGACAGGCTTCAATCTACTCCACACTCAACTCTTCAACCGTCTATCCAATTGAAAATCTGATGATGGAATGCTCAAAGACCACCCTGAGGCTGAGATTCTTGTCATATACCCTATATATTACATATATAGACACAGGTATCACCCTGAGGCTGAGATTCTTATCATATACCCTATATATTACATATATAGACACAGGTATATAATAAGCCTGTGTGTTTCAGTTAAGAATACTTTATGTAATTTGGTGCAGAAATAGAGGGACCGACTCTGGAATTAAAAATCCATGAATATTCTACTCTTTCATTTCAAGTGCTCAAACTTCCTATGAATTTCTGAACAATATTTGATTTTTTTTTTAATCACAAGTTTGAAAAATATTTTTATTTTTGACAGAGGGAGAGACCGAAGTAAAATCATTAAATACATATCCTTAGATTTTATTGCAATATATACATGCATGTGTAAATGTATTCTTTCTCAATTTACTAGACTCTTTTTTTTTCATATTAGCTTTGCTTTATTTTTTCGTTAATTGTTTGACAATGATTTAATAAGTCCAATTTTTAAATATGTATCCTAGATGGATATAAATATGTACGTAGAATATACTTTGAAAGCATGTGTTAGGTATTATATGCTACTGTCTGTAATTTATGATAAGCGCACAGTTTTTTTTCTCATGTGTCATACCATCAGCCGGGAAGCGAATCCGCTAGTAGTTTGAAACGAAATGACTAATGTGGCAAGAACTAAATTGATTATTAAATGTAAAAACCAAAGTTTATTATTTTTTTTCTGGGCCTATCCGAGATGATTTTCCCAACTTCAGTCCTCATCATAAATATATTTCATTTTAAAGAAACCTGCTTTTTATTATTATTTTTGTTTAAAAGCGTGTATTATTTACATACGCACAGATACCCTCCCCCCCTAAAGAGATTAAAGAATAGATATTTATTGAATAATTGCAATAATGGTTCTTTCATATAATTTTATTTTGTTTTTGAATTTTGTTGCAAATTAAATGCTTGTATAATCTGTTTGTTATTGCAGGAAATGTTTCCATGACAACACAAATTCTGAAAAAAAAAAAAAAAAGAATTACACCAGAATATTCTTTAGAAATATGACATCTTAATGATTTCTTATTTTAGATTAATTTAATATTTCTAAAGAAGAAAATCTTAATGATTTCTTATTTTAGATTAATTTAATATTTCTAAAGAAGAAAAAAATCATTTTGATATTGTTAATTTCATTAAAACAGACCTTAATCAATATTTTAAAAACTTCCAAAAAAAATACATTTGTTTTTTTTTAAATATATATAATTTATAAGCATTGAGCTTTTAATTAATAAAAGCTCACATCTCTTGAGAGATAGATCTCTTGGATGTACCTAAAAAGACAAACTTATTTTTAGAAGTTATTAATAACTAATAATATTCATTTAATTTATCTAATTATTTTATAGTCAGGTGATTAATTTGCTGCTGCTGTCTTGACTATTAACCATTTTTGTCCGAAACAATTTTTGTTTTCAAATTTATAGATTTTAAATGAAATTGAAACAATATATATATATTAGTTTAAAATGCTTATAAACGGCAATCAAAAGAACATCTGTTTATTTTAATACATATATTTATAAAAGTCATTTTTATCTTTGCTTAATCCTTAAAAAAGAATATTGGGCTGAAAGGAGAAAATACAAAGAAAAGCTCAAATTATTTAGGCAAATACTAAATGTCAAATTATAAAGTACAAGTTTACCTTGGTAGCCTAGCGGTTAGTGTAGCTGCCTTCGAAGCAGTTGGGCCCGGGTTCGCTTCCCGGTCAACGCTTTGACATATATATAAAAAGTTCACCTTGTCCTTAAAAAAAAAAAAGATCAGCATATAAACTTCTATTGATTATGGTTAGTACATTGGACCATAAATTCAGTATTTAAGAATCTAAAGGTCACTCTATGCTAAATTCTCACTGTTCAAGCAAGCAACACCTGGACAAAAGATGAGAAGGTACTGTGGTATTAGGACTGCGACATGAAGAATTATAATCGTTTAATCATTAAATTAATTAGGTTATTAAATCAAAAACATATTTTAAAATCTACATTTAAAAAACAACAACAATTTAACAAAAAAAAATACTAAAAGCATTAATGTGAAGAATAGTTAAAATGCGTGTTTAAATCAAATTGAGTGTATGTTTGCATGTGCATATTCTGCATAATCTATTTTAATACATTGTACAGGCTTACACCTACATTTATATATGTAATATATGCGGGATTCGAACTCAGACTTTCACACAACCTACAACTCTCAGTGCCATCTTATATTGCTGACTCAACTGATCACACACATGTTGAAAAGATAAATAATCACCAATTGACGTATTTCTTGCTAAACCAGCACTCATTACAATATGAAGATTGGTTATCTTAATATAAAGCTGAGTACTAATTGTATATATGTGTGGAGAAGGTAATGTGAACTTATTTTTCTTCATTTCAGAAGTGTGAACTTAGAACTGTTCAAGCTGTGAGAATCTTTGTGAATATGATGATTAGACCATGATGTAGGAAAAGCTCTGCCATAGTAGTACAACAAGGACAACAAACAATATATTCTTGATCAGATTATACTTGCATTATTAATGATTGATTATTCTATTACGAAAATCTAATTTTTTGAAAAATTTCATAGAAATTGTTGGTAAAAGATGAAGAAGATAACCATTTAAGAAGATGGAGGCAGATGAGAATTCTTAATTTTCAACTAGTCACACATCATTCTGAAGAAATGGCATTTATATGGTCATCAAGTGTTTCACATACAAAAACATTATTCAGCCATCAGATTAGGGACATTACAAAAGTTGCATCTCAATTGGTTAGATCAATTTTCATCAATTTGGGATGCAAGCAGTAAATAATATTACTTGCCTGAAAATAGCTTACTGCTGAGATAACATTATATCAGTTCTTAAAATTTAAGATTAAAATAAAATTATTTTTACAGTTTTACATTATTAAGTATGTCTAGAATTAACTTTTGACTGCAATGGAGTTTTGCTATAGCTATACAAGTGATGAATGTCTGGATGCTTTTGGTTGGATCTGATCTATTCAGTTTCTTAATAGAACACAAGCTTCTCTTTTGAATACAAGTACATTAGATCACTGGACAGAGATAGATATTTAATTATTAAATGTATAATACTTAGTATATCTTTACATTTTAATTTTCTGAGCAAACTTTTATTCACTTTACTTTTATGTCATGTGATGTAAGTTTTAGTAATCAATAAATGCCAGATGGTAGCGCTTAATAAATCATCCAGTACTATCCTATTCAAATGAGACTAGTTTCTAAGCTTATGATTTTCTCATCAGTGAGGTTTTTTTAGATGGCCTAAGATTAGAAAGAATAAAAGACTTTGCTAATAAAGAGCGATGTGTATGCTGGGATCAGGTGATGTATTGCTGCTGGTCGTAGGCTTTTCTGATACTGGGAGATTTGGGATTCTATAAATCAAATATTGACATCTTGAATTGTTAGTTATCTTTAATCAACAATCAAGCCAATCATCCTGGCTTATTATAATCCTTAATGTTTATATTTCAAATATCTTGTTTTCGATAGTGCTAAGTTCAGTGATTTATTAATTTGGAAAATATTCTCAAAACAGCCTATTAGATTTTTAAAATTTCGATGCTTGCTTCATACAGATTTTAACAATAATTAATTACGGTATTTTTCATTTATTATATTACAATTTATAAAACTTTAGGATATTGATACATTAACAAATTGTTTGTTAGATTTTTTTTTTTTTTTGTAATAATTCATTATATTATAAGACTATAATATTTCTTTACGAAAAGTGTGCATTTATACAATCTGTATATATAAAATACTGCTGTTCACACAATAAATATCCGGTTAACTTAATTACATAAGTCTTAATGCGAGATTATTAATTTATAATCAAAGCATTATATTCAATTCTTCTTCTGTTTTTGAGTATTTGACGAATATTTATACCACGCAATAGTTCATATTAAGTTATACTTTTCATAAATATGTGTTTATAATCTATTAGTGTGAATGATATCGTGTACCATTTGTTCCCTATGATCTATATCCCCACCCCCTCCACAATTTAGAATAACTTGTTAGTTATTGTCAATTAATAATGGATGGTTGGCTTTGAGTTGATCGAACCAAATGTAAACTTGAAAATTCCTCGGCCAATTACCCCCTCCCCCCTCGTTTCAGTATCATGTCGTAAATATAATGATATCTCACTGGTCACTACGTTGCCAGTTCTTTTATTATAATTTTTTAATGAATAAAATAATGTACATTTGGAACAATTGTATGTTTGTAATAACCATTTTTGAAATTTTAAAAAAAAAAATTAATATAAAATTTTAAAAATAATATTTATATGTTTTTCAAATACAATATCATTTTAAAATTCTTACACCTATATTAAATCTATTCTTTATATTTGTATTTATGTATTCAGTAATGTTTTTGTTTTTTTTAATTGCGTCTTTTGATGAAATGACTACCTGTGTTACGAGAGCGTAGCCTCGTTATCATTTATAAAGCAAACCTAGTTTTGCTAGGGTTTAGCCTCATAATCAGATGTAAAACAATCGTTGAATTTTGATAAATTGAATTAAATATATCTGATTTCTTTTCGGTCACGTTAAAAAACTTTTTGTTACAATTATTGCATTTTATTTTATTTTTACTTGACAAATGGAAAGTCTAGCTAGCTATTAGTTTTAAACTACACATTTGGTTCCAAACTTATTTCTGGCCATAACCATCTCTTCCTGCCTGTTGAATTACCTATGTGTCACACCTGATGATTTGGATATTCTTTTCACGTAGATAATTATCTGAATAAACTACGTCCGGATTCTATCTATTTTTCAAAACCATTGACACATTAAAAAAAAAAAAATACTACCATATTAAGAATTCATCGGAACTATTTTTTTTTAAAAAAACAAAACAATACTTCTACTTAATATTCTAATAATTTCTATATATATCTGCTTTGTTTATTTATTTGCATGTATATGTGTAAAATATTTATACTCATATATACATAATAACAGATAAGAAATAGACCTATAGCAATCAGAATTCCCATCCAAGTATTAATTGAATTTAATATTGCTTAACTTCGGTGATCATTTATAAAAGCAGGTAACCAATAAGGAGGAGCTTCTTGATAAATTATTCCTTTCATATGTCATAGCATCGGCCGGGACGCGAACCCACAACCGTCTGCAACCAACTACTTGCTTGCAAGGTGGCTGCGATGACCTCTCGGCTAACAACGCTTGACTTCTTGTTAAATTATTGATATTATGCTTCAACCACTTTGCATTGACTATCATTTCTTACCCCCAGGTGATTAATGGTTTCAAAAGAAAGAAAGACAGTTACAGTATATTTGGAATCGTAAAAAATTATATCACTTCATTGAGCATTATTAAATAGTTAGCTGACCTTGTGATTTTTTCCCATGACTATACCCTGGACTCCCAACCCATAAAGGAGCTTGATTCCCAGCAAGTTCACAATTGCCTGAATGTAGTTCATGACTTAGCTATCAAATATCTGGTCAGCCAGCTGTTTTTGTTGGAAAATAATAATGGTGGAACAATCTTGGTTGAGCAGTTGAATGTCATTGCATTGATTGTGATGTCATCAGTGCTGGTTAGAAATATGTCATCCACAAGTAGATACATATTTTTATTTAAACGATTGTAAAAAAAAAAAAATTCATTTAGCTGACGAGAAATACTGAACCTAGAATTCTTCAAGTTCATTATTTGAGAATATCTTATTCTTTCTTGTGTCCTGGGTCACATTAAGCTAATCATCATCATCAATAAAGAGCAATCATACAATCAATTCATCCATTTCCTCATTCTGCTCTGTTCATTGCCCAAATCTTCAATTCAACATACCTCTTACATTTTTTATACTATTCAGCAAGGTCAATCTTCTCCCATTTCTTCTTGCCTTCATTCACCATTCATTCAAAAACATTCTTCATTAAACTTCTTTCTTCTTAGTATATGTCCAATCCAATGACTCTAATTTCCTCAATTAATCTTTTTTTTTTTCATTTACTCCTTTCATAACTTTCTTATTTGATATTTTATTTATCTAACTAATTTTCCCCATCTTTCTCCATGACTATTCATTATCTATATGTTACATTATTTTGCCATAAGACCTTTTTATACAGCATATTAGTTTATCAATATGACTTATGTTTAAAACAATGCTCTGCTTCCAAATTAATTTAGCTTGAATATGTAATGCAGTGCTAATGTAATCATGCTTATATTAGTCACATAGCTCAAGGCAGTGAAAATTAGGAGTTTGTATATTTAACTCAGAGAGAACAATTTCAAGGCTAATTGGATTTTTATCAGATGCCTTTTGATATCCTTCTTGTCTTTTCATTAACTTTTCTGTATTGATTATATTAGTACTAACATAAACAATAATATCAATTTTCTATCCACTTATAATCATTTATTGAATAATTCATATTAATATTAACACAAATAAGCACCCCATTTGCTATCTAAAAGAAAATAATCTTAGTTTTATATGCAAAAGATGATAACTTTTCATTTATATTTTTTTGCTGCTGATGATGATGATTATAATGCAATTATTTCATCTTCTAAAAATTATTCTGAAATATTAAATTAGTTGAACTTCTGTAAATTTTTAAATCTTACTAGCAAAAAATTAGTTGTATAAATGAAAACAAAAATGAATATTTATGATTTTTTTTACTCCAGTTCTACCATCTAATGTAAGCTTGCATAATTAATAGATTGCATATGGCAGTGCTTACTAAATCTGTCCAGTGCTATTCTATCCCTATTTCCAGTCAGTTTCTAGCTTATGGCTTTCATCAGTTTCCGAATATGGATCTGGTGCACACTTTCTACAATAGCCATCCTGCAGTCTTTTTTCACTGTCAGAATTAGTTGAAAAAATATCTGTTTTGATTTTAAGCTAATTTGCTTGCATATTTAAATGAATCTGATACCAGTTCAGTATCTATATATTTTAGTGTCTTTAGTTTTTAATATTTTCAGGCTGGTTGCTTTATAGTAAGATACATTAAATGATGACTGCTGGAGGAAGAGTACATTTGATCAAAAATTCAGGTATACTAGGCCAAGATCATAAACTCTTCACTGATGAAAACCATAAGCTAGAAACTAATCTGGGGATATGAATAGAACAGCACTGAAAAGGAATTTGTTAAGCACTACCATTTGGAATCTATTGATTTCTCAAGTCTACAATGAGTGACGGAAGAGGAGAAAAACATTTGCAACCTTCAAAGTAATGTATTATGTGATATGCTTCTAAGTAATTAAAATTATTTATTTTCTTTATGCAGGTTAGGCATAGTGTAATAATCTGGAGAGTTAAAGATTTTTGAATCAAAGCTTGACCTGTCTCTTCAACGCACAATCATCACATAACCTTCTGAGCATTTAATCATTAAATTCTTTATTTCTTGTGCCAATTTGAATGAAAACAAAAAACTTTAAAATCTTTATAATAAAGTTAATTCAAAAAATAGAAAAATATTTTTCCATATGTTAATTTGAATAAAATATTTTCTTCTTTTGTTATTCTATTTAAATTTTGTAATAAATTCTCTTGTTTGCTTTTTGTTTTTTTTCTGGCTCTTCATATTCATTGGTCAGGTGAATAAATTTTGGAAAGTCAGATATGGTGTGTTTATGCATTATTTGCATGTAAAAGTAATGCATGACCTTATGCATTATTTGTTTTTCTTTTTATAACTTTGTCGCAATAAATTTTGTTTTTTAATGTGAGTATTTATCAAATAAATCATTTATTTTTAATGTAAATAAATTTGTCTGACTACTATTCGTCAATATCTCCATGCATTCACCAGTATGTAAAACTCAAATTATTAAAATTTTGATTTACAAGTTTCAAACTTTCTCTGTACTCATAACTTTGATACTATACCCTTCAATTAATTACATTAATGATTATTACAATCATTTGTTAGGACAGAGATTATCATGTCATTCCTAGCCCAGATATTAACTTTAGACCAAATTAAAGGTTACAATATTTATTTTTTAATCAAACACAAACACGTGTAATAATACAACTTCATACCTAGTTTTCCACAAGCAATAGCTTATGTGGATGTGTTAAAAGTTTCACATCATTACACATTCTTGAAATGTATAAACAAAGATATCTGAAAAAGATAAGATGCAGTTACACTGAACCAGCATTTTTCAGTTGGCCCAGGTCACAATCTTTTACATGTATCTTTTATATAAAACCATATGTAATGTGATTAGTATGTTCAATTATAGTCTTCTTAAATATATGTGTGTGTGCACTTATCTAAAATAAATAATATTGTACTAATATTTTTTTTTGTATATATGTTGGTACTAACAAATAGGTAGTTATTGCTTTGACTTCAAAATTGTTAGATATTAATTGAACCAAGTTTAAAAAGGTAGTTTTTGGAAAGATAACTGGTGATCTTTGCTAAATATATTTTGCTTGTTATTTAAATGAATATTTTACAACATTTGCCAATTCAAAAATCATTGAAGCAGCAGCCCATGATATTGAAATGAATTACTGAAGTATTTTAAATGGTGGCACAATATTTAGGAATTACAATTTTGATTGTATGAAGAGCATTAAATAAGTCTTTTTTTTTTTTTTTTTAGTAGCAAGTTTTTGATATTTTTTTATAAATACTGTATACCCTGCTCCTGTTTTCAGTCATTTTTATGAATATTTGAAGCTGCATATCATCACCATCATTGTCAATCCACTGCAGAATGAAGGTCTCTCTATGTATAATCTATAAATTAGCAAAACTCTTTATTTGTACATAAATACATACACCTATGTTTCGACTGTCCTGTCATCTTCTTCAGAGCCAGTTCACTTTAATCTCTTAAAAAAAAGTGAACTTGCTGTGAAGAAGACTGCAGGACAGTCGAAATATAGGTGTATGTATATATGTACTAATAAAGAGTTTTGCTAAAAAGTGTTTGAAGTGGTTTGGGTAAATTGTATTTATAGGATATTACAGCAAAATAAAGAAAAGTGTGATTTTGATATTATGTTTAATCTACTTTCTCCAATCTCTAGCCTTTCTTTTCCATATCACACCAACAAACTTCTTTATTTTATTTATCCATTCCGTATGTGATCTCTTTCTAGGTCTTCAATGATTGCTTAGGATTTGATTTAAGACTTCAACTGTTCACCTATTGTCATCTCTTCTGGCAGTATGTCTATCTCAGAACCACTTCAGTCTCTTAATTCTTTCATGATGTCAATGATTCTTGTTTATCATAGCAAATTCTCTATGTGATTAACATATATGCTCATAGAATACAACTAATTTTTTAAATGTACCCATCAAAGATATCAGTATAAATAATTTAAAGAAAATAGAATAATGTGGTTATGAAATGACAGTATGGTAGTAAGTTGAAAAAGTAACCAACGTGTGAGACAGAAACATAACTAATGAAGAGATGATTAATGATGTGGCACTCATACAGACCGACATGTACATAAAATTTATAAATTCAAATTTTTATTTTTTTTTTACTTGATATATTTGTTCAAACTGATAGTCAAATCAAGAATTATGAATCAGTGAATATGAAATTATTGTATACCATTTTTAAATTATCACCAAATGGTTGAATATTTTTTAGTACTAATATTATCAAACTATTAGTAATTAATAAAAGTTCATTTTTAGGTAACTGGTTTTTATGAAAATATTTTTGATCATTATAATTCACAGAGATTCATGATTAAAACTTTAGGTGCAATGGCAACAATGTTACTCTCATTGATTATAGAACTAACAATGAATTTCTGCAGAGTTGATTTTTTAAAGACTAATGATAGGATAATGGAGGGTTTGAATCTGGCATATTTTCACAAGTGCTGCTAACTGTTCTATACATTCCTTATTGCAATATCTGAATTCTAAAGAATTTTAAAATGATTACCCAAAACTATAACTGAGTTCAGATATTCTCTTTGTGACAAAATTACTTGTTGGCAGTAAAATCTGTTTGTAAATATAGTGCTTCACACAAATGGTTTATATCACTTTTTAAAAAAAATCAAATCTGCTTAAACTTAGTTCATAATTGTGTACTAAAATATAAGGGACTGAAATAGTTGTGATCAGCTATATAATAATATTTAAATGGCTTTATTGTTCAAAAAGTTCATAAGAAATTTAAAACTGATTTGAGGTCCTTAGTTCCAGAATCTAACCCACAATTGTATTAAACCACCATCACATGTTCAGATATTTCAGAAACTTCATGACAGAATATGAAATTGTATTGGATGTGGATTTACATTTTATTATGATGATGGTGATAATGGATATTATATGTACCTCCTAAGATTTTTCATTTCTAAATGCTGGCTATTATAATATTGATTTACACTCTCATTAAAAGGCTACCAATCAGCAACGGATTGAGAATCATTGTTATGTTGCTTTATATTATAAAGTGCTTCAAAAAGTCAGAACTAAAGTAATGGCACTGTTGGTGATCAAGTATTTTTTATTTCTTGATTGTGATATCTATTGCCAAGTAACTTTTTTTGAGTCCACAGTTCTGATTTCTGAAGATCAGTTAATGCTTTTACCGGAGTTGGGTTGAATGCATTGGTGAACTTCTATTCTTGATGGTCAAATATTTTTTATTATGAAAAATAGTACCCTTTTCTGCAAGATTCCTCAAAATTGGCAAACTTGCATGTGTTCATATGTGAAATAAATGAAAAACAATAATAATGTCGCTAACAGTTAAGCGGTTTTTTTTTATTGATTGATTGCAATAACCGTCATCATTTGATTCTTTGACTTGCTTTCCATGTTTATACAACTTTTATATAATAGTCAGAAAACAGTGGTAAAGGAAAACTGTCAAGCATTGATGGCCTAGTGGTTAGCATAGATGCCTTCCAAGCTGCCAGCCTGGGTTTGCTTCCCGGTTAATGCATTTGACATATGAAAAAAAAAAAAAAGACTTGCGAGCTAAAAATTCCTGCATTGAAGCTTAATTTTGTTATTCCCAGTGCTTGTCACATGACTTCCTAAGTGACAAACTATTTGATCATTTATAGAAAAACAATGATCGATTATAATTGATGGCGACCAGGGTTACTTGATTATTATATCCATTGCCAGAAAATTCTTCAATGTTATAAATCTACTTATCAGCATATTGGTTAATATATATATGTGTGTGTTTTTCAATGTAGGATTAAAATTGTTTTTTGAATAATCTTTATTTAAAAAACAGCTTAAGAATCTATAGGGAATTTTTTAATAGATTTGTCTATTACCAAGTTGTGACATTTTAATTATCCTGGATGGCATAGTTTAGCATTCTATGTTAAGTGTAAAATTTTCGAAATTATCCTGGCATTTTAAGCTTTTTTCTTTATTTTGGTAATCCATTAAGTTGTGTTTCTGCTTACACTGTAAATAAAATAACACCAAAACAAGCTTATTTAACAGTAAATATTAAATTATTTAACAACATTAAGCTTGAAAATATATAATGCATAATAATATTATATTTTTATTTGCTGCATAGTTGATATAATAGTTATATAGAGAAAAAGTTATAATTCAAGGAATAAAATCTAGTATATATAATGCTCTGTTAACGTTCATGATTAGCATCAACGCCATCCCGTGGCGAACACCAGGGATGAGAAAATTACCGAAACTTTTTATGTTATATAATAGACTATTAATTGTTAAATAATATTTTTTTAATATTTACTTATTAGCAATATTAAATATTATAGATATAGATGTGTGTGTATATATATTTTTAAAAAACATGAAATCCTAATAAACTGTAAAATTATATTCCACAAGAGAATGTGAATAATTACTTGTTAATACAATGTTAAAATTGTTAAGCCTCTCTATGTAGTGTTTTTATTAAAACTAAATCTCTTTAATAGATGCTTTAAACTGAAATCCTGGCTTAGTTTAAAATTTTAACAAATTTTTTTATCATTTAGTTCAACTTTTTTATATTGTATATATTCAATTATATAATAAATCTGATTTTTACTCACATATAGGTTTATAAATGTAAATCACCTGGAAGCAGTCCATATTTATTTACATGAAAAATCATCAATCTGTTGTTATGGTAACCTTTATAAATAAAGGATTGCCTTGATAATAGATTGACGATTATTGGTGATTTATATTCATTTATATTTAAATTTGAACACATTGGATATACAAAAAGCAGAAAACCTAATATACAAATATATAATTAAATTTTGAAGAATGCCGTTTAGAAGCAAACATATTCTTTAATACCTAATAATTAAAACTTTCACATAAATACTACTTGCCAATACATCTTTGTATGTACTATTTTAATTACAGCATTTTTCAAAATAGAATAAAGACAAATCTTATTTTTGCAATTATATATATATATGTTGATGATCATTTGTGTATTCAACTGATATTTGAACAGCAAATGTAAAAGAGCCTGCAATTATTCTATTCACTTGAATTCTTTGATATCCCTCTCACTATTTTTTTTAGTTGGGAATCAATCCACTTTAATCTACAGCTCCATTGCTCTTACTATTGGACTAAACTGTTGAGGACAGTGACATTGTAACTTCCAAAATATTTTTGTATAAGCAGTACACATTGCAGTACCGATGGCCATATTGGTTACTCACATATTTTGATGTTATCACTAAGCATATTGAGGAGTGATTTTAACTATTCACTCAATATGGTCATTGCTAAATGTCATTTTGCAATGTTTAATCACATCTTTGCCTTTTAGTATTCCTGCTCCCTGTATAACTAATGTGTTGAATTTGTATATAAATTATATGTAAATGAATATAACTTATTCATGGAACAATGAAGTACAAAACCATTACTAAAGTAATTTACAAACTAGATCCCCAAGGAATTTGCAAATAATACCTATCTTTTTTTATATCATTTCAATTTATTTGTCATTTTTTAATGATCACTTTTATCTGACCTCAAACAATTAATATTTTGCAAAGACTGAAACTTAATATTAGCAATGATATTTTGTTTTTATATTAATCAAGTGAGTGCATTTTCAAATATTAATTCAGATGAAATTGTAATGACTTATGATTCGCTTGCGAATAATTTATGGCTTCTCAATGATGTAATATTTTCAGACTTGTTTGTCCTTTCAGGGTTGTATATTTTAGAAGCTGTAAAATTATTCATGAGCTTCTCAAAAATCACTAGTATTTCATCTGAATTAATATATAAAACTTTAAGCTGGCTTAATATAAAAACAAAAATTTCACCATTAAAACAGGCAAAACTCTCCATACAGTAGTGCCACTCAGTGCCAACCAGAGTAATCAATGGATCCAGAAGGCTTGTGCATAAAATCCCTATCTAGTGCCTACTCATCCAATATCCCCAGATTAGTTTCTAGCTTGTGGCTTTCATCAGTGAGGAGCCTTGAATCTAAGAGCACTGCACCTAGATCTTAGGATCTAATGTGACTCTCCAGCATAAAATCCCAATCTAGACACCAAAATGTATGGATACTGGACTGACTTCAGACCTATATGACTATATAGCTTGGATTGAAAATATTGTGTTTTCAATTTTATTATCATAGTTTTATAGTTAAGTAGAGATAAAAGGTGGCTGCTGGAGAGTTACATTAGTTCCTAAGATCTGAGTGCAGTGCTCTCAGATCCAAGGCTCCTCACTGACAAAAGTCACAAGCTGGAAACTAGTCTGGGGATATTGGATGAGTGGGCACTAGATAGGAATTTTATGCACAAGACTTCTGGCATTTATTGATTGCTCTGGCTTGCACTGAGTGGCACTACTGTATGGAGAGTTTTGCTTGTTTTAATAACAGTTATGAGCAAGCATAAGAAATGATGATCATGTGATGTTTAGTGGTTTAAAAATCACCATAAATAATCAAAGTTTTAGTTATTGAAATATTACTATATATCAATTTGGAGGTCAGATAAAACTGATCATTTATTATCTGATAAATAGATTGGTATTGATATAAGAAAAGGCAGCCATTATTTGCAATTGTATTTAAATGATTCTTTGAAAATCTAGCTTGCAAATTGTCTTAGTAACACTTTCGGACTTGATCGTTCCATATATAGATTATATTATCTGTATCACATATTTGAGATGTAAAATTATTTGCAATCTTGTCAAAAATTGTTATAATTGAATATTTATAATATGAAAAAAAAAAAAAAATTGAACAAAAAGCATTAAAATTTTTTTCATTCACAGTTCAAAATAAAAATTAACCTTTGATATCTTTATTGCTGTTTCTTTTATTGCGCTATTTGTTGTGAAAGATAGTTTTATTAGTGTTATCTCTTTAAATACCAAATTTATTTCTTTTTTATCTTTGGGGGGGGGGGAGTAAATGGTTTTGATGCTCACCACATTCATTCTTTCATAATGTTGATCCATGAATTGAAATACTGGTATTCATAATAAAGATTTTAAGATTTTTTCATTTCTTAGTGTCTGCAATAAATTAAGCTATTGTTGGTCTAGGTATAATAATATTACAGCTACATCTCATATACCCAAATTTCTTTTTTCATCAAGAGAAATTTATTCAAGAAATTATGCTTATCAGTTACCTATTTTTAATAATGTTCAAACTGTTTATAAAGTTAATACATCCTAGCAACAATATCACATGACTTTCTCAGATTAGTATGCATTCAAAAGCATTTTTTTTCATGTTCCCCTAAACCATGTATTATATGTCTAAATAATCAGCTGATACCATTTGATGTAATATTAAACATCACATGATCATCACCTCTTATGCTTGCGTATAACTGTTGTTAAAACAGGCAAAACTCACTATATATATATTGCCACACACAGCAAGCTAGAGTAATCAATGGATGCCAGAAGGCTTGTGCATAAAATCCCCAACTAGTGCCTACTCATCCAATATTCCCAGGCCTTCATCAATGAGGAGCCAGAAACTAGTCTGGGGATATTGGATGAGTAGGCACTAGATGGAGATTTTATGCACAAGCCTTCTGGGATCCATTGATTACTCTAGATTGCTGTGTGTGGCAATATATATAGTGAATTTTTGCTGTTTTTGATGTAATATTCACATATCCCAAAAGTTTTTTTTTTTTTGGTTTTTGCCTTCATCAATAAGGACTTGGGATCCAAAGCAGGAAATAATATACTTATTCATCTAGAAGTCATCTTACATTCTTTATATTGTTTAAGCTAATTGCATGGAAGTTGAAAAATCCTAAGATTTGAATTCAAGTCAACTAACTCATTTTTCATAGTAATCTGTTATCAAAACAGTTTCTAGTAGGGACCTCAGTTTATATCATCTCTTGAAAAAATAGAAGGGTGTAGAAGTCTCATATTGCCATAATGTTATATTTATATACCTATGTGAATGAGTTGTATTGGATCCGAACATTAAAATTTGCAAGACTGTATTCTGTTAATTTGAATAATATAAAAAACGAGGACTACTAGATATATATGCATTAGTTCCAAATTTGAATCCTAGTTATTACCAATAATCCAATTTGGGTTTAAGAATATCGTAGCTGTAGACAATTAGGTGTTTATTTGATTGTTCAATTGATCGTGGTTTAAAGGTTTAATTCATTTTGCAATTTTCTTACACACAAACTGCATTAAAGATTTACTGGTAAAGTAAAACACTTTGGTAGCTTATTACTAAAAGGTATATTACTGTATCATTGACACACTAATTGAATGTGATACTGGAAATTTGATTCCTAGTGGTGATTTTTTATGTAGTTAAATCAGTTTGGTTTATTCTTACTCTTGTTTTTATCTGAGGATGAAACTCACATATGATATTATTGGTCGAAAATGTCCAGAAAAGTATATGATGAACTTTTGATATTTTTGAATACACAAAGCCATCATTTGTTAATCTGAATTTCATCTTCATTTATTGTTTTCATAATTATATATACGTAATAGTTTGAACATTTATACTAATCTTATATATATATGAGTATCTCATATATATATATATGAGTATAAAGATTTATTATTCATGACTTAATTCTATCTTGAAGCTATTTTCCAAATCATTACCTTTCTTTTAGTCTAAAGTCTTTTATTATGTGTATGTGTGTTTTTAACCAGTTTCTTCTTTGAAGTTTGTCTTTAATTCAACCTTAATATCAGGAAATATTAAAATAATTTTAGCATGTCCACACCCAGTTATTATTTCATCGAAGGAAATTATCATATCGTGTTGACAAATTTAATTATGTGTATTTTATATTTTAACTTGTTGTTTACTGGATTATGGAACAAGTATAACATTTACTTTTACACACCATATATATATATACATTGTTTACATTTCTTTCAAAGAATAGATGGAGACAATTAGACATTAAGATACTTGACCATATTCATTATTATTTATGGTTTCCCACTTATTTATCACTTTAAAAAAACAATGCAGTATTTAAACCAATACTCTGTGTTGTCATAAAAAAGTCTTTTGCATCATTAAGTCATGTGATAACTGAGGAAAAAAAGAAAAAATGGATCAAATCAATTTAAACAGATATAACAAACATAATCAAAACACCATAAAAGGAAATTATCTTGATCAGATTAAAAACAATACCAGCCAAGTTAAAAGACAGTAGGGGAAAGTAAATTCATGGCATGAACTGAATTGCAAATTAAATGCTACGTATATTACTGTCACTGTCAAATTTCTTTCATATATGCTTGCAAGAGTAGATCTCTTCACTTCTCTAGAGCAATCTAATCTGCTGTCAGATCTGTAGAATTATGCAAGTGAGTTAGCTTGGGTTCAAAATCTTAGAGTTTTATTGAATTTTAGATTGTTAGCTTGATTGTTATAAAGAAATAAATGGTGAAAGCTCGATGTGTATATGCATTAGTTCCAACTTTGGATCCTAATCATCATTTATAAAAGCAAAATCCAGAAACTGGTCTGGAGGGATAGAAATAATATTATGGCACTATACTATTTAATGATCATTGATTACTTAGGTTTATAGTAGATAATTCTAAAATAGAGTAAAGAAAACTGCTTTTGAAAGAATATGACTAACACTATAAAAAAAGTTATATAATAAAGAGACTTAGAGTTCAAATAAAACTGATGTCGCTAAAATATATAGAAACTAATCTGCTGTCAGATGATCTATATAACTAAGCAAGAGAGTTAGCTTGGGTTCAAAACTTTTAAGATTTTATTGAATTTCAGGCTGTAGAGGAATATAATGGGGTTTTAGCTTTAAATCAGTCCTCACTGTTGAAGGCAAAAGCCTGAAAATGATCTGGCAATGTGACTATTATAGTGTTATACCATCTGGGGTCCATTGATTACTTAATCTTGTGGTAGGTGGCATTAGAGCAAATTTGAAGATACCTGCTCTTGGGTTTACATTTTGTCTCTTCAATATGTGAATGTGAGAACACAGTGGACTATTAGAATTTATAATCTCAGTTTGGCATAGAGTGATAACTAATAAACAATTTATACACAATACGTATAAAATTGATATATTGTGGACAGACTATTTAGGAATGGAAAATATGAAATTTCTAACCTGTGTTTGAAGGGAAATAAATGGAGAAAAGACAAAGACAGGAGTAGATTAATAATGTAAAAGGCAGAGAGAATTGACAACTGAAAAAATAGATTATGATTCTAAGGGGACTGAGCATTTGGGTATTTTCTAGCAGTCATGTTTTACATTTAGAGAAGGTTTAATGTATTGGCTTGATGAATAAAGTGATTAATTGTACTGGGAGAGAACTTAGTCTGTGTAACATTATCATATAGAATTTACTGAATGTTTAAAGCATGACATGACGATAACATTGGACTATGGATGGAAACTATTCTTAGAAAACAATATTATTTATTTGCTAAAGGTCTTGATGGGTAATTAATACGTATAAAGATGATATTAGACAACTTCCATATTTCTCAATTCTTTTTTATTTCATAAATAATTTCATATAAATAAAGATACAATAACAGACAAATAAGTGGATTAGAATTCAAAGAAATATTATTTATATAAGCATCTTAAGAATTTTAAGTCCAGTAACATATTATTATAATCATTTAGACTTTAAAAGAAACAACAACTATAAATATTTAGACATAATTTTTGATGGAAACATTGGTAATCAGAACTAATATAAGCTGAGTTATGTAAACTGAGTGCTTAGGAATAGATAAATAGAGAACATGAAACAATATAAAAAGGATTTATAAAGTGTTTTAATTTAAGAATTTGAAATATGGATAAATAATGAACAAAACAAAGCTGGGTGCTGAAAAGATGTGCTAGATTTATGAGAAACATGAAGGAACAATAACAGATGGTAAAGTAAAAATATAGATTGGGCATAAACCACTAAACATCACATGATCACCATCTCATACTAGCACATAATTGTTGTAAACAAAGGCAAAACTCTTCATACAGTAGTGCCACCCTGTGCCAACCAGAGTAATCAATAGATGCCAGAAGGCTTGTGCATAAAATCCCTATCTAGTGCCTACTCATCCTAAGATCTAGGTGCAGTGCTCTCAGATCCAAGGCTCCTCACTGATGATGGCCACAAGCCAGAAACTAGTCTGGGGATATTGGATGAGTAGGCACTAGATAGGGATTTTATGCACAAGCCTTTTGGCATCTATTGATTACTCTGGTTGGCACAGGGTGGCACTACTGTATGAAGAGTTTTGCCTTTGTTTATAGATTGGGCATGTATAAAGAATGGGTGTCAATAGACTTCTATAACAGACAATGGAATTTTAGTAAAATTTTCTATAAGAAACATTAAATATTTAATTACAATATTTTTATTCATGTGCGTTCTAATATATATACATAGACTGAAGAAAATTATTTTGGATCATATGTATGGTCAATTTTTTTTTTTTTGCTGTACATTATAAATATTAAAACTGATATTAAAGTACTGTATTACTAATGTTTCAACTTAAGAACTGTCGGCGACGCTAAATGTTTACAATTATTAATTTGAGCCGTATAAACACATAATCGTTAAGCCAGAGAGCTTCGTTTTTGATTTCTGAGTTGTGAAAGGGTTTTTTTCTTCTAAATGTTGTAACTTAAAATTTAATATGAAAAAAACATCATTTATTATCACTGTCAAAGAATACGTGTGTGTATGTGAAAATATGTACACTTTAGTCTTTACTTTGGTAATTAATTAAATTTTGTAATGTCAGAGGTTGTCTTTTCATTTGAACTCATTTATCTTTTTTTAATTTATGCCGTTTTTAGGGGAATTTATTAATCACTTTTACTACTATAAATTTATTATCCCTTCCAGTAAAAATATGCATATTTTATATATCTATGTAACTGCAATAATGACATCTAACTTCGATATGTAAATTTAATCCTAATTTATATATTGACATAGTATAGGTTCAATAGTCCTGACAGTCATTTCAAAAATGTGATGTCTATTTTAAAATTTTTTATCTCTTTACTAAAAAATAACCTATATATTGTATATCTATACTAGTGTAATCTGCTTTTAATATCTTCCTAAACAAATATATATTTCAACTGTGTACGAGCTCTGTAAACACACATGTCAAAAGACATGATGTCAGTTTCAAGACAAATCATGTTACTATATGTGATGTGCTATGGCTTCTCCTTTATCAGAGTCGGGAATCTCTCAGACACTATGCTCAGAGAAACCTGTTACCACATATACTATATATGGTAACACTAATGACCCCTATTGTAAATTTTTTTCCGAAACAAGTATCTGTATAAATTGTATAAAAGTTTTGTAAGAATCCTCATGGCCAAAATACATGGCATCTGTTTTAAGACTATATCTGATAGTCACTTTGTATATGACTACACCAACAACACCTAACTTTAATAAGTTTAAATAAGTTTTGGCCAAATATTGAGTCTAAATTCTGCAGTCAAGATAGGCATCTCAATAGTCTAATAGATTTGTTGGGAGATTAGCTGTTCTTTCTTGAATTGAATTTTCATTAGACAATTCAGAAATTTTAAAAGACACTCAAACATCACATGAGTGAACATTTCACACCAGAGTTCAGAAATTCTCACCAATTATTCTATTTTCCCTCTTTTGAAGATATATGATTAAGAAAATAGAGTCTTGCATTGTGGCAAGTTGTTTCAACCTTAAACAAAATGACCTGGTGAAGCAATAACTATTTGTTAGAGAGGTCACAACATTTTGAATTTCAATACTGCTATTTCAATTTTTTATAAAGTGGCTGTTTAATGAGTATATTATTAAGTTGTTTATATCGTTCTATCAGTTTGATTTTACGGCATTAATTATTTCTATTTACTCATAGATATTAACTAGATGTTTTTCATTGGATCAGTCAATAATAGATGGTAGTAGATACTGATTTTCATTATCACAAGCAAGCAATTAGTTACATAGAAACTGGTAATGCTCAGATTGCTATCAGTTATATTAAATGTTCCTTCTCTTTATTAATTTTCTCCCCAGTCAATTACGACCAAATCATTCTTTTATTAACATTTTATTTCAATAACAGTTATTTATTAGTTTTTAATACCCTCTTATTATACAACTTATACTGTTTCCTTGTTTTAACATCCTGCACTCCAAATGTATCATATCCCCTCTCTCTATCTCCATTTAAACCACACACAAAAGTCTATTTTATTTGGTTTTTGCCTACTTTATTTGGGATCCATACCCTTGTCTTCACTTAAAATTTAAAAAAGCTCCAGCACTCTTTATTATTCTAAACTTTTATGTGAGTGCATATATATACACACACTTTTTATGACAGTGCTTTCTTTACTTATTAATTTATCAATCCTTTTCCATTCTTTATAATACTGCAAAGTTCACTTTTTATATAAATACTAAGTAGTAAATTGATTATCTAAACATTTTGGATATTATAATATTCTTCTAACTTATTTTGTTTATTCTGCTATTTACATAACCCTCTTAAATATTATTTTTATTAATCTGTGGCCATCTATGAATTTCAAGGTTCTGTGTGGATTAATGCAGTGTTAGAATTGTGAATTATGGAGCTTGTAATCCAAGAAATACAGTCCAGCTTCTGTCACTTTTGGTCCTCAAGTTTCTTAAGAATTCCTGAGTAATAAACCATCTGATTTTATTTATTTCATGAATACAGTCCTAAATATTTTTAATTTCCTTGATTAGAATTGATTTTTATCCTAGTTTCCTTTGGACATCTCTTATTGCTGCATCTCATCATCGAAGGTATATCTATGAATCTCATTTGTATTCTGTTTAACATTTTCCATGTTCTCTGGCTGATATGAATTACCTCATTCTCAGATATTAAAATTATTCCATAGTATCTCACAAGTTTCTTCTATTATATGTACCATATTGCAAATCAATTCTAATTATTTCTTAATTATGTGTCTCAACATTAATTATCATCCGTTTATATTACTATAATTCTTTTTACCATTAAATAAAATACTTATAGTTCTTTTCTTCTTCAAGAGATATGTCTTTTATTTCTATTCCCTCTGACCCGATTAATTACTTCAATCTTAGATTTCTTATTTCAGTTTGCTTTTCTAATATCTCCATAGCCTGTGCACTATTTACAAAAAAAAAAAAAAACTGCCATTTTAATACTTTTTGTTTTTTTATTATGAGAATGACCTTTTCCTCAAAGTTAATATTCTTATTTTCATAAGTCTTAAAACAAAATAAATAATAATGGAAGTTTTTGTTTCAACTGTTTATTTATTTATTTTTTGCCATTTAATTTCTGTTCACCAATGACTTCCAGTTTCTATTTATAAAATGTATTATTATAAGGGTCTTTAATCATATTTAATAATCTTCAATCTATATCCAGGTTTTAAAGATTTTTCCATATATACAATGTATTATATGGCTTTTCTGTATCTAGAGATGCTATGTGTGTAATCGTTTGTTTTTATTATAATTTATTTCAGTTAACCGACACTTTTCTAAAATAATGTGGTCCTGCATCAAGTTTAAATATTAATTGATTAAAGCACCTTGATATATATATGGTAGCATTTCTGGGAAATGTCAGCTGCAATTAAAGTGTGTGAAATATTTACTATTTGATGAACATACCATACGAAGAAAAAAAGGCAAATCATTCTGCATTGGGTATAAATTTTGGATATCCTTCCTTACCAGTTGCCTGGACCAACACTAACTATCCACATAAATGTGACAATCCCATATAAGAGTGCAAATACTTAGCAGTGTGTGGTCTTATCTGTAAATCGCCCTATTTTAATATGGCTTAAACATCAACTGAAGCAAGAATGTTTTCTTTCCTTTGGACAGTATTTAAACTATGCTGGAATAGACTGAATTATAAAACATCACAATGGTGAATATTCATCCTTGAACAGCAAATTGTTGATTTATCACTGTTAATATAACATGTATAGTTGTTATATTTATGTGAATGATTGACATTTCACAAACTGTTGCTGTAGTGTGCCCATTTCTCCCCCCCCCCCCTGGTGTGGTGACGGAATAGCAAATAGTTAATAATGCAGTTTAACATTGAAGAGCTGTCAGTGTAGTGTATGAATTAGAGCAATTGTGCACCCTCTATCAGATCATTGTAAATGTAAAATGATTAGATGGTTCAAATAATAGCCAAATTCTGATTTGTAAACTATGACAGTGCAAACTTTATATTTTCAGGTTTTAGGCAATTCTCTTTCATCTATGCCAATCACAAATTAGAAATGGCTGGAATTTGACTCATATCACTTTTCTTTATATTATAGATATAATACTTAAGGATTTGCAGCCTTTTACTTTATTTATCAGTCTAGTTTTCATACTTTTTCAATGTTTTCTCAGATTCTTATATGTTTTTTCAAAACTACCAGTATTTTTACTGACAGATTATACACTGGTACATTTAATTCTAAATTCATTGCTATCTATATTCTTTTGTAATGATCTTTTTTATCATCTAAACTTTACATTGCATACTTTTTAAGGTCTCCAACATTATTATATTGATCTTCCCTTAGTATTCATCAACAGAATAGGCTTTATTTTTTTTCTTTCTAATATATGGTCAGTGATGTGATTCACTGTGACTTCTCCTTATATGGAGTCTGGAATCTTTCAGCAAACTATGCCCAGAGAAACTTATTAGCCACTTTAACTTTCTTTCCCATTCCCCACTCTTCCTTTTCCCATATTCTTCTTTATTCTGCTCCTTCCCATTTCCACAACATAATCTTTGCCAACTCCATAGCCTTTATATCTAAATCATCATTATCTTTTCCCAAGCCCAGCATAAAAACCAATAACCCACTTTCTGTATAGTCACTTTGTTTATATTTATCTTTCACAACTTCATTATTCGTACCCTTTCTGCTTTCAGGCATTTGCATTCAATTAACAGATGCCTAATATTTTCTATGCCTTCCTTACACAACTTGCAGACTAAATCACCCATATTTTTGTATTTATGTGTATGATTCCCTTGTTGCTAAAGATCCTGTTTGAGCTTTAAACAGTAAACTACTTTCCTTATTATTGTCATAAATTAATTTGTTCCTAATATTCTGTTTACTTTTAGAAATATTTAAATTCTTTTTATTCTCTGTACTTAAATTCTTTTTACTCTCTGTACTAGTTCTCCTATTCCCTATTCTTTATTAATGCATCTATTCTTCTATCCCATTCCTTAACATTATAACACTCAACAATTCTTCTAACACAATCATCCCACCTTTTGTATAAGTATACTGACATAAATTCTTTATCCAAACTTCTGCATATCGCATTAGTTTTATCACCCATCTTGTTGCCTGCCTTTATTTATAACCCCATTAAATACTATTTTGGCTATTCTTTTATTATCCATAAAGTGCAATCTACCAAACATTTTCAATTTGCTTTTTGCATCTCTCATATAAAAACTTGACCATCTCATTTCTCCTTGAATTGCCTCCTTTGCCGTTCACATATCTGCATCTAATGCATGTCTTCCTATTTTTTTAATACTTTTTCTAAGTAATCTAATACCCTTTTCTAACACAATGCATTATTGCCATATGTTAACCCTGCTACTGCCACTCCCTTCCATACAATTCTAGCTATATCATATTTATTATATGAAAACCCTGTTATTTTTTTTTTTTTATCAATCCCTTTCTTTTCTTTGCTTTATTTATCAATTTTTTCTCCCGTTTATCCAAGCAATTTCTCTGATTACTTAAGATAATTCCCAAATAGTTATATCTATTCATCCCCCAATAAAAATTATTTGTCTTTTTTTTCTTCAGTATTAATAATCATTACTTTTGGTTTTTCTTCACTAAATTTAATCCCTTCTCTTTACCCACCTTTGCGCATGTCCTCAGCATAACTTCCATATTTTCTCTTCTTTCTGCTCACAAAAAGACATCATCTGCAAATAAAAGAACTGACAATGTAAATACTCCCTTGCCACCTATTAATGGTATTGTAACAGTCAAGATTTGTACATTCGCACAACAGAATCCAGAATCCAAGTAAATATACCCACACTGACCAGAGTGGGATGGTGAAATCCCAAATCTGACAATGCTTCAACTCATTTACCAATACTTTGTGATTCAATACCCTACAAATAAAATATCTGAGATTACATACAGCTTTCATTTTTTCATGGCCAGCATAGAAGGGGGGGGACACATGCGATTCAGGAGCTGATTAAACATAAACAGACTATAAATGTTACTAAACTGATGGCTTGATCATGGAGATAGTATTTATAATTTCATATTAATGCATATATCATTCATATATAATATAATAATTACAATTGTGTCCCCTACATTCCTCAGACTTACCAATGCCCAATTAATCCACAAATTCAAAAGGTGGTCCCTTGAAGCAAAATTCCTTGATTTCCTCCTCAAAATCAATCTTCACTCCTTTCCCACGAATCAATTTTTGGTCAACCATAGGGGTTTCACCAAGATCTCTCCCATATGCCAGCTCTGTAAAACTGACAATGAAACCCTCCAGCACTTCCTACTTAAATGTCCTTTTCTGCTTGGCAAGAGAAATGTCATCGACTCCTGCCTTTCCTCGCACAGATATACCATCTTCAACCTCCAAATTCAAAAGGTGGTCCCTTGAAGCAAAATTCCTTGATTTCCTTCTCAAAATCAATCTTCACTCCCTTCCCACGAATCAATTTTTGGTCAACTGTAGGGGTTTCACCAAGATCTCTCCCATATGCCAGCTCTGTAAAACTGACAATGAAACCCTCCAGCACTTCCTACTTAAATGTCCTTTTCTGCTTGGCAGGAGAAATGTCATCAACTCCTGCCTTTCCTCGCACAGATATACCATCTTCAACCTCCAGGAATCCATAGAAACACGGGTCTTTGCAGCTATTAGACTATCAGTTTTTCTCATCTATGCTCTCTAGTTGCTCTGATGTGCAATTATCCTTGACCAGAGAGTACATTCAGTCAATCAAAAACTCTTGGACCCAATTCGCACTCTCAAAACCCGAGATACCAAACTAGCCCCACCTCCACTCCTCACAGACACTTGGGCAATCCTCCAACTTCCATCTTTTCAGCCCCTGTCATAGGACTTAATCATGAAAACATGCATTTCTAACCGGCGTGGACTACACACCCATTTCCCCTCTTCACTTTCCCTTCCTTTTTTACATGTATCCTTCCCCTTTTACCATGTTGCTCCTGAAATTTAATTTGTTTAACAGTATCTGGGTTTTTTATTGATGAATAAACATCTCATCACTGGGGAAAAAAAGAATTTATAGGAAACCAATGTAGTTTAAATGTATATTTTAATTAGTAAAACAAGTAAACAAAATGTACAAGAATGTAATTCAAAGGTGTGGCAAATGCACACAGGTGTCACTATAGATAAGAAAATTATCATATCACTCTCATCTTTACATATTAATTCAGCATGTGATCACTTGGATTATGCTTATAGTTGAAAGCCAAATTGTATCTTTAAGATTGTGGTTGCTCTTTCGTAAGTAACTTCCCTAACCTTGAATAGATCAATCATTATATGGTTACGTAATATATATTTTATCTAATGCAAGCGCATAAACCAGCTCACTCTGTTGTAGATTGAACCTAAGCATCAAGAGATGGTTTCAGCCTAAAGCTGAATATTAATTCATAAGGAGGTAGAATTGGCTGCTATAGATTGCGAACATGTGCTATAGTGCTGGCAAATATTAATAATAACAATGGCCCTGCAGATAGATTATGTTTTTCAAGGGTTCTTGTGACCAGTGTCAGTACCTTCAGACCGAGCGTTCTGCTGCTTATGATGTGAACATTTAGAGTTCGGAAGTGGAGTACCTTACTCACTTACCTGGAGTTAATCTTCAGGACTTACTGATTCACATTCCCAAAATAAGAGAATGGGATGGCCTTACTGAGATCCCATTTTTAAAGGATGCAGCAAAATAATTATTTATTTGTATTTAATAAAATTAATCCGCCAAGCAGTAAGGATATAACATATCTAAAATTAAATGTGCTTTAATGATAGCTTTATTGGTTTTGCTAATAGGAGCCAATTCTTAACTAGCATTATATATAAGCTACTTGGGAAAGTAATTATATTATTGATCTTATTAACATGTTTCAATCTACACCTTATATTAATAAACATTTAAAAAGGGAAAAGTGTATTCGAAAAGGTTTACTAAATAGATTAACAAATAAATATACTTTCTAATTATCCCTAAAGCTAGTCTATTACTTATTATAACATTAATTAAAATTATAAATCAAATTTAGAGGCAACTCATGTCATGCATTTATATATATATCAAATAATTAACAATAATGAGCGCAGAGTGATTCGTTATTATTACGAATATAGGATTTGAAAACAAAGTGTGTATAATTGGTGACATTAAGAAAAGTAATTATATGAAGATAATTCTAATGATATCTTCTCTAAAAGTTATTAAATTTAAAGGCTCGCTGTTTTGAAGCATTGACATATAATAAATAATCAAAATAAATTTTAAAATAACCATAGCATAGAATTATGAGGTGGGTAGGCAAGTTACATAATTTAAAGTTAAGCAATTTTTTTCACATGTATCTGGTTATGTGTGTCGGTTGTATAGATCTTATTTTTTTAGAAAATTGAATGCTTTAATTTTTGTCTACTTATATATATATTATTCTGTTATTAGTGAATAAATTCTTGTTTAAATTTTATTTGCTTTAATGTTTCTTTACTCCAGATATATTAACGCAACCCCACTGATATTATAAATAATATCCCAAGGAATACAGCACTACTTTATGCATTCAGTAGCAATTTTCTTCATCCTACTTTAGAGACATCTACTGTAAGGCTGAATAATCAATGAATTCTTGATATGAGTAAACAGAAATTTTGTAAAATTGTTGATAGTAACTTTCACTTCGTTATGCAATGTTTTATAATATTTTCATTTTTTTTTAAAAAAAGTGCATTCAGGGTGTGATTTTTTTTTAAAACTTTATTTTAAAACATTTGCTTTTGAAAAAAATTTCTACGCGTTGGTGGCCTAGTGGTTAACATAGCTGCCTTCCAAGCAGCCAGCCTGGGTTCGCTTCCCAGTCAACGGTTTCTAAAATTTGTTTTTTTATTCTTAACGTAGTAATTGTCTTAAAAAAATAAAGATCATATTTGCAACTACTATATAAACTAAACATCTAGAAATAACTCAAATTAATTTCAATGTTTTATTAATGCACAAACATATCTCGAGTACAAGATTATGGATATATGTTATGGATTAAATAAATAACAATCAAACTAGCATTGGACACAAAAAATGTTTTTTTACTAGTCTACCATAATGACCGGTCTACTGGATTTAGAAGTAACAAATCTAATAGATTAGCTTAATATACTTGTATTAATGACTGGAAACACTGGTATTTTAAATGAAAAGATTTATTGCTTATACTCTTTTTTTTATTCGGTTGTGAATATTTTTCAAGAAAAAAGATTAAGGAAAGTTACCAAGTTATCAAATGTCCACAGGGGCTATACCAGTCTTGCAGAGTAATCTTTGTGCAATAACATTTTTTATCATTAGGAAATAAAATTGATTGGATATCAGATCAAACACACAAATTGCCTGGGTTAAAACAGTAGCAAAATCCCCTCCATTCAATAGTGCTATCCAGTTCAAGTCTTAGTAATCAATGGATGCAAGAATGTTTGTGCATATAATCCCTGTCTAGTCCCTACGCATCCAATATCCCCAGACTAGTTTCTAGCTTGTGACTTTCATCAGTGAGGAGCCTTGGATTTGAGAAAAACTAAAAAGTAGTCTAAGGATATTGGATGAGTAGGCACTAGATAGAAATTTTAAGCACAAACTTTCTTGCATCCATCGATTACCAAGGCTTGAACTGGATGGCACTATTGTATGAAGGGTTTGCTACTGCGTAAGCATAGGAAATAGTGATCATGTAATGTTTTAATTGCCTGGATTTTGAGACATTAGTTTTATTAAATAGTAAAGTATATTCTTGTGTTCATTCAAAATTATGCTGTTTTTGGAGATTGTGTCTGAAGATTATAAACTGCAAATTACCAAGTAACTGAAAATGCATTGTGACTCGGAGTTCATAAATTTGAACACTGGAATTGATAATTGACCCAAATACACAAACTGTCACTTGCCTGGTTTGTGGGACAGATGAATTTTATCCAATAGTTAAGTATATTCTTGTGTTCATTCAGAATTATGTTGTTTTTGGCAGATTGTGTCTGAAGATTTTAAACTGCAAATAAATCCATATAACTGAAAAAGCCAAAGTCTGTACCCCCCCCCCCCCAGCGTAATTTATAATTGTATAAAAATTTGAGAAAACCAAATTTGACTTCTAAATAAAAATAATTGAATGATTTTTTGCTCAGGAGTTTGTAAAAAATTTGAGCACCGAAATTGACAGAGTTGGTCCCAATTTCAGAATCTGCCATTGAGGCAAACCACGCAAAGCTATTTCTTTATCCTATATAAATATGAGGATAAACTTTCTTATTTAATATTAGCTAGTAGTTACTTTTTTATGGTAGGCCATGTAAACTATGTGTATAAATATATGCATATAGATTCTATACATATAATGGGGGGGGGGAGGTACTATTTAAAGTAAAACTTATTTAATTTTTTAATTACATTTGAATATTTGTTCAATTGTCTGGAAAAAGAAATATGAAATTTTTATAATTAATTTTTTTTTTTTCTAAGTAATTAGTGTAATATATCATTTTCATTATAATTGTACTGGATTTGCTTAAAGCTTTGCCTTTGGCACTAGATGGCACCACTGAAGTTAATTAAATCATGAATTTTATTTTTAAAGAAAATAAGCGAAATCAAAGAAATTTTATGGTGTAAAGATTTAAAGTTAAAACATTGTAAGTTAATCTAGATTGAAAACTTGCAAGTTATTCAGGAAGAATGTGTATATAGTACCATTACCGTATTGTTTTCTAGCTATAAATAAAGCTTTCCTTCTTTAATGAGACGTCATTTTTACATATATCTATCGTACCATTTAAATGTTGTGAGAAAATCTTAACTATGTATGATCTAACTATTCTGTTATTTGGTCTATATAATACTTGATCTTTTTTTTTTTTAACATTGAACTTATACCGTTGGTGTTACCTCTTAACTGATTGTGCATATCAATGTCATTGCCTTTAATTAGGTTAAAACAAGAGAAACAAGCGGGGTGGGAGGGCTCATGTTATGCTTCAATAACAAAGCTGAGAATGTATATGTTTTTAATTAAAGACAACTCAGAATGTATAGTTTATCGCTTTATTTCATATACTCTGTTTGTGCTATTTGTATGAATATATTAATTATATTTACTGAAAATAAATGTCTGTAAGGACTACGTATTTTATATATATATAGAAACTGACTACTTAACAGTCATATTCATATATGATTTGTAATCATTAAAATCAGTCATCACTTAGACAATCCCAACAATCAACAATCTCATCCTGTTGCCAAGGCAACCTTTTAACAATAAAGGTGGAACCCACCTTTATTTGTAATCCAATATATTTATATAGGGTAGCAGAAAGGAGTTTGCTGTTAACTGAAAGGAGACCCTTTGATTCCTCTTGGAGGCCTTGAAGGAATCAAGCAGGGCAAATTCCTAAATGTCCACTCCATAGGTTCTTATCGGTGCAGCTGTTATTACTATGCCATTATTCATATAGTATATGAATATGAATGAGCTGCTCACCAACACGCATTAACCAGCATGGTGAGTTTATTGGCTTTTTACCTGTGAGTTTGTCTTTCTTCTCAGTTGCCTGATAAGGCAGAATGAATGTGTATGTGAATGAAATTTTTTTTTCTAATAGGTATTTACAATCATGATAGATAAAAATAAATCATGACCCTTATTCCCAGGATGCTATAAAGTCACTAGTCAGGGCAGCGGTTAGTGGCTGAAGGCAGAGGGTGATAAGATAAGAATCCCTGTTGTGAATCTAGCTGCCATTTGATCACTTTCAAGTGAAGGAAAATTCCAAGAATTGGAAGAACTATAAATGTGAAGAAACAATTGATTTAAAAAATGAACAAGTATTCTACTACAAAGTCACAAATATTGAATGTACAAATGGAGTAGAATTTATTATAAATAAAAAGTGGAAGAACAACATTGTAGAGATTGATGGTGTATTGGACAGAGTAGCAAGATTAGTTACTCAACTTAATAGCAGATATCAAATGACAATAATTCAGATTTATGTCCCAAAAAGTTCTCGTAGTGATGAGATAGTAGAAGATTTTTTATATGGATGTACAAAAGGCTTTTGATCAGACCAATGAACATTTTAAAATTGTTATGGGAATGTACATAATGCTGGAATTGATAAATAAATGAAAGATGAAAGTGCTATACGTAAATTTTGTTATGGTAATAGAAATGAGAAAGGACATAGACTTTTGGAATTTGCAGAAAAAGAAAAACTTTATATTATGAATTTCTTTTCTTTTTTTTTTGACAAAAATGTTAAAAAGAAATAAATGGACATGGGAGCATCCAAATGAAGATACAGCAGAATTGGATTATATTTTGATAACTGAAAATACATATTTCAAAATGATAATGTCCTTAATAAATTCAATACAGGAAGTGATTATTGATTAGTAGGATGTAAGATAAAATTAAAGCAAAACTAGAGGGACAAAAAATATTAAAAAAAAAACAATATTCACAGTTGATATTCCTAATCTTCAGAACCATTCTAATTAATTTAAATTAAAGCTTGCAAATCGTTTTCAAATATTAGAAATTTTTTTAACATGATTCAGATTTGAATGAAATTAATAGGAAAATAACTGATACATTTAAAAACTGCTACAAAGCTAGCTGGCAGAAAAAAGCAGCAAAAATTTCTACAGAGATCAGAGAATTTTTGAAGAAAAGAAGGAATTTGAAGATATATAAAAATGATGCATTAAGAATGACTGAATATCTTGAATTTTGTGAAATGGTGCAAAAAAAGAGTTGATAATGATATAAGACAGTATAATTGTGAACTAGCAAGGAAAGCTGTAGAAAAGAATAAAAGTCTCAAGAGTGTAAAACCTTTTTTTTCTCATGTGTCATAGCACCAGCCGGGAAGCTGTCACTGACCTCTCGACCACAAATGCTTGACTAAAACAATATTTTGGTATTAATAGGAAACATATCTGCAATAAGAAAAAAAGGATAGAACTGTTATTAAAAAGAGAGATGGCATCATGAAATGGGTAGAAGAGTTCTCTCAAGAATTATATAAATAATAAAGAACAAGTATTTCCAATATCTATTATATCTTCTGATGAATGTCCCAGGATTTTAAATGAAGAAGTGAGACATGCAATTAAACTTATGAAGAAGACAAAAGCTCCAGGTAATGATGGAATTATTATCAATATATTTAAAAAAGCAGGTAAAGAAATAGAAAAAAATTTGGCAAAGTTATATACCAAATGTCTAAATGATAAAGATATCCCAGATAATTGGAATAATGCAATATTAACATTAACATTTAAAAAGGTGATAAGGAAGATATTAGAAATTACAGACCTATCAGTCTTTTATCAGTTTTATACAAAATTTTTACCAAGATAATTACAACTTCTCTACAGAGAACATTGGATTTCAATCAACCAAAAGAACAAATTTGATTTAAAAGTGGTTTTAGCACAATAGATCATATCCAAGTATTGAGAGAAGTTGTAGAAAGGACCAATGAATATGAGTTGACATTATGCTTTGGATTTGTAGATTATGAAAAGGCATTTTATTCTATAAGTATTTCTTCAGTGATTAAAATATTGGATCATCAAGGTATAGTTGTCATATTCTGAAGAATATTTTATAAAAATGCAACAGCAACAATTAAATACTATGAAGGTTAATGTTGAGAAGTGTTTAAGACAGGGTAACTCCATTTCTCCAAAACTTTTTACAACAGTGCAGTTTAAAATGGGAAGCTAAAGGAGTAAAAGTCAATGGAGATTATTTAAATCATTTACATTTTGCAGATGATGTAGTTGTTTTTGCAGGTAATGCTTCAGAGCTTTGGGAAATGTTGCAAGAGTTATCACATGAAAGTAAGAAAGTAGGCCTAAAGTTAAATGTTCAAGAGACTAAAGTAATGTTCAATAAATTTTCTCAAAAGATGAAAATAAAGATTGATTATGATGACTTAGAAGAAGTTAACAACTATAAATACCTGTCAGATTATTACTACAGATGGAAATATAATTGATGAAATTAATCATGGAATTAAATCTGGTTGGAATGCTTTTGGTAGAAATTATATTAAAAGGAAATATGCTTATGTGTTTGAAAAGGAAGGTTTTTAATAAATGTGTTTTACCAGTTCTTACTTATGGATCTGAGATTTGAATACTTAATAGAATGGCATTACAGAGACTTCAGATCATTCAAAGAGGTATAGAAGATGCATGTTAGGAGAAAACAAGAAGAGATTAAAAATGCAATACATGGGTAAGAGAACAAATAGGTGTTACTGGAATTGTTGAAAGAATTAAAAGACTGGAGTTGGGTTGGACATATTTCTAGAAGATACAATAGATGGACAATTTAAATCTTACACTGGTTTCCAAGAGATTTAAAAGACCTGGAAAGAGATCACATGTGAGATGGATGGATGAAATAAGAAAGCATGCAGGAGTGATGTGGAAAAGAGAGGCTAGAGATCAAAGATGGATTGAACTTGGAGAGACCTTCATCCTGCAGTGGATTGTTGAGTTTTGCCATGATTATACCAACCAACCAGTAAAATACATGCATCCCTTTATTCTGGTACTTTGTTTATTTGATATTTTGTAATACTGTCTTTTAACTTCTGCACTGAACTTTACTTTTTCTATACTGTATTCTATATCTTCCCCATGAAAACAATCAATATTGTGTTTCTTTCGAATATCTTTGAGATAATCTTTGTAACATATTTTAGATCTGCTTTCATGGAAATTGTGCTCAAGTTTATTATAAAATATTTTTTGTAAGTCTGTTGCTTTCACATAAAATAAAAAAGATCCGCACTAATACATATAAGTCTAAGAAACCGCCCTAACCTAAACAGACTTAAATAACAAAGATAAAATATCCCAGAATAAAACTCTTCAGATATTGTACAAGATCAAATATAGTAATGCCACTTGAAAATCAGTATACTATTGAGGAAGTCTAGGGCAAATAGAACCCACCAGAGTCCCCATTCACAAATATTTGGTACAAATGTGCCAAAAATAATACAGATTATAAATCTTTATGTTTTTGGAGCATGAACAATTATATGGCCCCACATTTTTGACTAATTAATGTAAAAATAATCTACGTTGAAAGAGACAACAGAAAATGCAAAGTGAAAGAACCTTGGTTTAACACTAATGTAATGGTCAAATTTGTACATTCGTGCAACAAAATCCCGAGTTTTAATAAATCATCCCAAGGCTGATCAAAATGAGGTTGTTGAGACCCCGTGTCCAATCTTGCCTCAGTTCCTTTACCAATGCTCAAAGATTTACTACCTTACAGATGACATATATGAGGTCAAAGCAGTATTTTCCTTAATCGTGTGCCGGCAGTAGCATATCGGTAAAACATGAGACTATAGGAAACTGGCATATTTAACAGTATAACTATATATAGGTATAGGCATGAGCATAATTACTAAATATGGATTGTGATTCTTAATAACTAACAGTTAACTAATCAATGATGAGTCAGTAATTAATTATGAGCACTATTGAAGCACTAAGCAGAAGTTAAAATTTGAATTAATTTAATGAAAGCCAAATATTTAAATAATAAAATTAATAAATGAAATAATAAAATTATAATAGGGTTATCTCACTCACAGGTGATGATTTAGGGATTACAACTTATTGATATATGAAGTTTTTAGTTCACACGTGGTTTTATGTTAAATGCTTTTAAAAATGCTTTTAACAACATGTGCATTAAAGTCTCCGTGGAGAAAAATTTATCTTCAGCAGTATTAATAATTTATTAATCAATGAATTAAAATTTTCTTTCTCTAGACTTTCTGAATCTAAAACTGGAGGGTAAATATGGATAAAATGGTATAATTACTATTGAGCAAATCAATGTTTAATATCATTAACATCTTTTATTGATATATCTAAGAATTCCAAGGATAAAAGATCTCTAATAAAATCACTGCTAATTCAGGCCCATACATCTTTTCACTTGATGATTGGCATTCTTAAAAAAAAACGTGTAATCATCTACTTATTCAATTTCCTTCCTCTAGAAGATGAAGTTCACAAAGTGCAGCTACAAATGGCAGCCTTTATTTGGGTCTTGCAGGGTTCACATCAAACAAGGTTCACTTGTTCATGTACCTATATTTAGAATATAATTAAAATACATATTTATTAACTTGTTCTATTTAAGATACTATACTTAAACCTGGTTGCTATTGATAGACTGAATTTCAATAGAAGTACTATTTTGTCTGTGGTTTTAGGAATTTCCCTTTTGGATGATTCACTCTAACTTATATTTTTATCCAGCCTAGGGATTTCTACTACTAAATTTGATAGTTAAATATAAATAATACATACGACACATATACTAAGAAAAGCTTGTTTAATACTTTAAAATAAAAGTGTTAAATATGTAAATATAGCAAGCTGAATATGCTTTAGACTAACTGCAAGATTTATAGAAGAATCACAAAAGTGGTGATTTATATAAAATTTTGATTATAAGATGTAAGTGAATTTATTTAAATGAGCCACTTTTTGATAGGGGATGCAGGATTCTTTCTTGTTGATTACATGTATATTGTTGGCAATATATCAAGCCTCTTCAACTTTGCATTTAACATTGTTTCTTCGGGAACAGATAATACTAGCAGATGTGAGGTTAAAGCTGTGATCATGTTTAAACAGCTTTGAAGCACATTTGCCAATGATGCTAAATGCAAAGTTAAAGAGACTTGGCAGATTTCCAACATTATAGATGAAATCAACAAGAAACAATCCTGCATCCCCTTATCAAAAATGTAGCTCATTTAAATAAATTCATTTACATCTTATAATCAAATTGTATGTAAATCACCACTTTCATGATTCTCCTATAAATCTCGTGATCTTCTTGGATAATTATAGTTATGAGTATGACTACCAATTGGTTGAAAGCATGCTGAGCATACTATGTTGATGAATTTAACATTTTTATGTATTAAAGCTTTTCTTAGTATACATGTTGTATGTATTATTTATATTGAATTACTTTTTTGGTAGTGTATTTCAATGACAGCCTCAAACCAGTAATAGTAAGTCTGCTTTCCATTATTATGATTTTAAGAGTTTGCTTCTCATAGGCAGCTAATCATGGATCTGGGGTTTAGTCAACTTGAGAGGTCTTTTCAATAATTAACCAACTACAAGTTATAGTTTAATAGTGAAAAACAAAATCAAATTACTTTATTTGAGAATTTATAAGAAGTTTGAGCACCAAAAGGTCAGAAGTGGAATCAATATGAGAATCTTTTGCTCCATCGTCTGATACTCTCCCACTGATCTAAACCATACAGAATAGATAGCTTAGAAATTATTATAGTACAGTAATTTCACACCAAATACTCAGATGTTTTTTTTATTCAGAAATTAAAGCAGGAACTTTTATTCACTAATGAATAATTGTTTCACTGAACCAGTCTGGTGACTGTATTTACACACTATTTAAAGTTTCTCATTCAGTGGAGGTGATTCCATTATATTTGTACTTTAAAATGAATAAATATATTGCTGCATTTCAATGTATATTCTTGTGTTCTGATCAACGAGTATTATGCCACACACACGTATATATTTTTCTGTATAGTACAAGAACGACACTTTTTTTCAAAATATAATTTTTAAATTAGCAATATTTTTTGTATATACATCTAATGCATAAATTATGAATTTAATACATTTAGACATCTAATTCTTAAAAATAGTCCACTTGTCATTATAAGCTGCAGTACCATAATCATTCAACCCTGAAATACCTCGGAAAGAAATTTAAGGGTTTTTGTAATTTGTCGCAGCCGCCTTGCAAGCAAGCAGTTGGTTGCAGACAGTTGTTGTGGGTTCGCCTCCTGGCCGATGCTATGACATATGAAAAAAAAAAAGTAGCAATGTACAATTATGCCACGAATTCTAAAAAGATTGAAAATTACTGATAAAAAATTAAAACTAAGTGTAAATATACTCATGACAGCAGTTCTCATCCTATGATAGAGCCATATAATGTAAGGTTAATAATGATCTTACTTAACTTTCCTTTCATGAGCTAAAAGACAATGATACTTAGGGTGCATAAATTAAAAGAAATGGTAACAAACAAAAAAAATGGATGAAAACATTAAGATTTAATGCTCACTAGCTTTGGGAAAAATAAGTAATGGTATAAATTGGGCTTATTAAGATATGATTGGGAGCCAAAATTACATAACAGCATTTGTTTTTATCATGCCTTGATAATGGGGAGTGTCATTTTAGATAACATAAGACTAAATCTATTAATTGATTATGATTTATTCTGATTTGCAATTGTTTCTAGTTTAAAGCACCATGTAAAATGGGATATTTACCCAATGCATGCACCTGCTACATCTCATTACCTTTGTGATGTTAGCCCTATAATTAACATTAAAGAGTCAATGGGTGATTATGATTAAAACCACAATGATTGAAAATATTTTCATTTTTTGTTGTAAACTGTTATCTTAATAGTGTTTTTAATGATTTAATACAGGGGTCAGAACACTTTTTGGTTTTATATTAAAGCATGTCTGTAAAAACGTACTTTGTTTAAAAAGCAGCACATTATTTAATTGTCCACTGGAATCTATGATGCCAATGGATTAAGTATTAGGATGTGGAAATCATTAGTTATATATTTTTATAGGCCTGTCTTTCATATACCTCTTAAATGTGATATGGACTTGAGTAAATTTGTGCTACTGTTTCAATACAATGAAATTATAAAAAAGTGTTTGTATTTGTCTGCCAAAAGAAATCTTATAAAAAGTACTTTACCAACTTGTGTATTAAGTATTCTATGATCAACCAATGATACTTGATAATTGTTTTTTATAAAATTAAAAAAAAAATGATGTAAGTACCAACTATGTTAGACCATTTTTGTAATTGAACAGAAAACTTTTCTGTCGTATAATTTAGAAAAAAATCAACGTATGTTTCTATATCAAAATAAGATGTCTTGGCATAGTATGCAAATTATAGTATAATGTCTCACCTCATTATGTAAATAAAAGTATGCGGAAAATCATTTATATTCAAATTGGCTTGCTAAATGCATTTTTTGAACATGTAAATCTGTTGTTCATTTTGGTGTGCAATTTCTCCTTAAAAAATAATATTGAAATTAAATTAATCTAAGATCAAAACAATATTGTAACCAAAGGATATTGTATAATTCATCTAAGAATAAATACTGATTATTGTGAAGCCTGGCCATATTGCTTATATATATATAACATGTGAATGTTATTGTGATTGTATATTCCTTATGGTAGAATAAAATTAAAGCAGTCAAGCATTGGTGGCCTAGCAGTTAGAATAGCTGCCTTTCAAGAAGCTGGCCTGGGTTCGCTTCCCGGTCAATGCTTTGACATATAAAAAAAAAAACTAAAGCATACCGACTGTAGTAGATTATTAAAGTTGTAATAAAAGATGGTAATCTCACTCTATTTCTCACTTTAAAAAAAAAAAGTTTTATGTACTAAAACACAGTGATCTGTGAACAATATATTTCTAGTCATAATTAATCCATTAGCTTAAATTCTTTTAAAAATTTAATCCAATAAATGTTACATCAACATCATATGGCTTCTTATATGTTTCGACATATACTTCCAAAAACAATTATCTTCACCCTACTCTAGAGCTATTTACTGTAAACTTGAGTAATATATATAATACAATGCTATAAAAAAAACCATTTCCAAACCATATGGTTTCTACTTTTTGCCCTCGTCTGTGAATACTAGGATTCAAACTTGGAAGTAATGCACTTATGCATCTACCAGATATTTTTTACTTTTTTTTTTATCTTATTCAAGTTAGTATTTTGATATATTTTTTAAAAGAAATTAAGGTTTCAAACCTGAACTAACTCACATATATGGTACTAAATTCATTTCTATATATGGTTGAGATCTCATTTCTATAACAGCTGTAGAATCTTTCTACCTTTTGGCTAAGAAAATTACTACCAACAACAAAATCACATGATATTCTCATTTGCTTAGTCATATGCTTCCAAGAACAGTTATCTTTATTTTATTCTAGAGCCATCTACTGTAAACTTGGGTAATTAATGAATATTAGATAGTAAAATGCTATAAAATCCCCATCTTCAGACCAGTCTCTGGCTTTTACTTTTGTTAATAAAGAGCTAATGAATTTATGCATCCAGAATCTACTTAAGCAAAAAATAGTGGCTATTAGATGCATTGAATCTTAGTCTTCCTCAACAAGGGCAAAAACCAAAAACTGATCCTTTTGGAAAGCACTACATTATTTTGTATTCAATGATTACTCAAAGTTATAATAGATGATTCTGAAGAAAAGAGTAAGAGGATGCTACTGGTGATATTTTATTAATTGGTCATTGTGCTGCATTTGCCTTTAGACAGCAAACTTTGTGTGTACATTGTGCATTTGAAATTTTCTGATCTTATTGATTATACACAGTTCATTCTTCAAGCAGTATCCAGTTTGAATCACTTAAGTTATTAACAGATCTGTGATTTAGTACAGTGGTGGAGTGTCAAACTGTGATGTATAAGGTTATAGGATTGATCCCAGTTCGGTGCTTAAACTTCGTATAAATTCTGGAATAATAAAGTCATTCTTGAAGGTTTGTGATGATGGTGTTTTGATTGTATTTATATATTGGATTATTTCCATCATCTAATATGAGTATTCAATGTTTTTAGAAAAATTTAATTTTAAATATTCCAAATATATTCCAAGTGTTAGTAATAGCACACAGGTTATTATATGTGCAACATTTCAAGAGGTATAATACTCTCTTCTTCAGGTGTTGCTGGCCTGCCCAGTACTAGCATGGGAATTGAACCTGGACCCTTAGATTCTTGAGTATTGAAATTTTAAGGTGATGCTCTAACCAACTGAGCAATTCTGCTAAAGGCAACAGGCAATAGAAATTTCATATATTTATGAGGTTCCTCCTGATTTTCCACTTTTTCTCCTTAAGAACAAAGTTGATTAGTGGTTTCCATACATTATGTAAAGTCACACTAGGTTGACTTATGGGATTGTTTGCCATTGTCATGTGAGCAGCTTCTTTAAATTTTCTTTTTTGTACCTTTTCTTCTCTAGCTAATATTTTTGTGTTTTCCCAATTGAGCATATGTTCATTGGTACATACATGGTCTGCTACCTTAGAAATATCTGTTTTCTTTCTTCTAATCATCAGTTTGTGTTCTTGGAAATACTTTTCAATGAGTTGTCTCACCAATATATGTTCTTCCACATTCATATATTTCATTGATACAGTTTTTTTCTTTTTAGTATTTCAAGTTTACACTTTGTAGATGTTAAAATTCCTCATATTGTGCTATGGCTTTGGAAGACTGTTCTGATGTTATACTGATTGCAGATTTTCCTTAATTTGTCTATTTTTGATATGTATGAGTACGCTGCAGTCCCAATAATTGTTTTTTTTAATGGTTCTTTTTCTTGTCTCTTTAAGGTTTTCTTAATAACAGCTGATGGATAACCATTTTTATAAGAGTTCTATATAGATCTTTTCTTTTTCCAAATTTCTGGTTTCTGAACAAACTTCTTACTCCATGTTTTGTGTTTCTGGTGTGATTGGATGTATAGGCTAAGTATTTTCTTGCATGTGTAGGGTTTTAGTAAATTGTAGTTTTGATTTTGCCATGAGGGAATCTTGTCGCAATAACATCTAAGAATGCTCATTTTTGTTCTTGTTCTGATTCTATTGTGAATTTAATCAATGGGGATATGTTGTTGATGTTTTGTAATAGTGTTTCACCATGAAGGTATAATCCACATAGTGAAGCCAAACTTTAGGTGGATGAGTAGTTTTTATGGCTATGTTTTCAAGTTCTTCCATGTGGATATTGCTAATCAGGGATGACAATGGTGAGCCCATAGCCATTCCTTGATTTTGTTGAAAGAATTCTGTTTTATATTGAAAGTAGATTGTTTTTATGCAAAATGTCAATAATTCCATTATACTATCAATAGGAACTGTTGTTCTGTTTTGTAAACTATTATCATCATTTAATCTTTTCCTAACAATAGGAAATGCTCCAACAAAATCAAGGAATGGCTATGGGCTCACCATTGTCACCCCTGATAAGCAATATTTACATGGAAGAACTTGAAACTGCAGTCCATAGATACTACTCCACATCTACCTAAAGTTTAGCTTTGCTATGTGGATGATACATTTGTTGTATGGCCACATGGTGAAGCACTATTACAAAATTTTTGTAAACACATCAACAATATATCCTCTTCAATTAAATTCACAATAGAATCAGAACAAAAACAAAAATTAGCATTCTTAGGTGTTCTTGTGACAAGACTCCCTCATGACAAAATCAAAACTATAGTTTATCAAAAATCTATACATACAGAAAAGTGCTTAACCTATTCATCCAATCACTCCAGAAACACAAAACATGGAGTTATGCTATCACTATGGAACAGAGCAAAAGAAGTTTATTCAGAAACCAGCAATTTGGAAAAAGAAAAGATCTACATAGAACTCTTATGAAAAATGGTTATCCATCAGCTGTTATTAAGAAAACCTTAAATAGACAACAAAAAGAACCATCAAAAGAAAAAACAATTGTTGGGACTGTAGTGTACCCATACATACAAAAAATAATAGACAAATTAAGGAAAATCACAATGAATGTCTAACATCTACAAAATGTCTAACATCTACAAAATCTAAACTTGAAATGCTGAAAAGAAAAAAACTGCATCTATGAAATACCATGTGAATGTGAAAAAATACATATTGGTGAGACCAGTCATTCCATTGAAAAGCATTGCAAGAACACAAACTGATGATTGGAAAAGAGAAAACATGTATGTCTAAGATAGCAGACCATGTATGTACCAATGAACATATGTTCAATTGAGAAAACACAAAAATATTAGAGAGAGAAGAAAAGATACAAAGAAGAAAATTTAAAGAAGCTGCTCATTTGACAATGGCAAACAATTCTATAAGTCAACCTAGTGTGACTATATATTATATATGGAAATCATTAATCAACTTTCCTCTTAAGAAGAAAAAATGGAGAAATCAGGAGGAACCTCATAGATAAGTATATGTAATTTCTATTGACTGTTGCCTTTGGCTGGAAGGTTCAATTGGTTAGAGAAATTGCCTTAAAATTCAATACCCAAGAATCTAAGGGTCCAAGTTCGATTCCTATGCCAGTACTGTCACTGGTGAGGCCAGAAACACCTGAAGAATAGGGGAGAATAATACCTCTCAAAACATTGTGCATATACTAACCTGTGTGCTATTACTAACAGTTGAATGTATTGGGAATATTGAATTAAACTTCAATTGTTCTAAAGACATTCGATTATTAATTTATTCAGTGGATAAAATTAAGTCTGCTGCTGCTAAGAGAGTGGCAAGCTATCACTGATGGTGATCATAGTATTCTATTGCCTATTTAATGTCAGCTTGGTATCGGACAGTTTGAACATTCGTCAATTCAAATATAAATGTTATTTCTAATTTAATTACACGCGAGTTGCTACCATTTACGTTTTGTTTTTAGGAACACTGTGTGTATATATATCATGGTAACTGTCTAATATGTATAGGTACGCCTGTGTGTGTTTTGAAACTGATTTTGAGGTCGTTCGGTGATGACAGCGTTCTTTACTCCCAAGTTTTTTGTTTGCTCTGATGTAATCTAAAGGTTCGCTGCTTCTCCTTTATATGTCATAATAATAAAAATTATTAATAGAACGTTTTCATTGTCAGCATGGAAAATAGGAAATGAAAGTTTCTTGAACTTCCTTATATAGTATTAAATGTCATTTTTAGAAAATCATCTTTAGTTATCAAAAAAGGTTGAAAAATGTAATTATATAAAAAAAGTTTCCCTGATAATATTCTGTTTCTGTTATCTACGTAAAGGCGTGGGAATTATGAAATGATGAAAATGCCGTCATTTTAGTAGATGTTAAATTCTTTGCTCAAGGCAAGGTGCTCGTTGTTACTGATAAATTGACATCTATTATTAAAGTTTGCTGTGCGTGTGTGTATGAGCGTCGTGATTAGAGAGTTATTATTCTCATAAGTATATGTTCTTGTATATAATTGCTTAGGAACTATGGCTATTGTTGTTACTTTGTATATGCAAAACCATACTTCCAATCTAATGCCCATAATGATATATATATAGTACTCTGCATAGATTGATGCAGTAGTCCATGGATCACAACTCAGCTGTTATTTTCTGTGATCGACATTCTTATGAATTCCCAAGCAATAAACAACTAGATTGTTATTACTATCATATAATCAGTATATAATTAAATTTACATTAAGTTAGGTTTAATTAGAGGGGGTCTGAATACAGATTTTCAACCACCCTTCAGCTACCCTCTCCACCTTATATAATTGATACACGACCATATATATATATATGATAAAGATAAGTGATCTCCAGTATATGTATTTCATGCTAAACCAGAAATTATCTATTGGTCCAGATCATCATCCCCACACGTACATATAATCAGAGCTCAATTTATATTAAGATACCAAATCTTCAATCTTGGAAGGCTTCAATCTTCTCCATCCTCCAACTCTTCAGCCATCTATATTATTGAAGAGCTGATGGTGCAATGCTCAAAACCCTTGTTAATACCAATATTGGTATCTTATCCACATTGACTTTAAGTGGATAGCTGAAGGACACTTGAAAATCTGTGTTCAAATCCTTTCTAATTACAACTAGCGTTCAGTATATATGTTGTACTTGTAGTTAAATATTAAGGTGGTTGGTCAATAGTTTAAATTCTTGCTAAGATAAAAAATGGGCATCATATAATACAGTATTTACAAAGCTACAGCTCTAGAATATATACTTGCACAGTGAACTGTGATTAAAAAGGATAGTCATTGCTTTTATACTTACGCAAGTGATTGGCATTTTCTTACTTCTTGATCTTATCAAACATTGGCAGCAACTTTTTAAATTTCCCTCAGCAATCTTATAACCCCTTTTTCAACAATTATTTATCCACTACTGCCGAAGATTACAGTAATAGTAGATTATTTACAGCTCCCAAACCTGCTTTTCTGAAGATTACTTATTCTTTGTACAATAATTATGTAGAATATAATAGCAGCTTACCATTGGTGATGATCAAGCTATTTCTTACTGTTTGATTATTGTATCAAAAGACTCTTAAGCATCAGAAAACCTGCCTATTGGGCAATAGGTAAAATGATACACACATTTTTATTACGCAAACTTTATTATAATTTATTCATGTATTTTTTTAAAAAAAACATTTATTGCAATTATGTATTAGTTATTAGCATCATTCACTCACTAACAAGTATGATCATTCTAACTTGATCAAAAGAGAGAAATATATATAATAGAAATGAATTTTATGATGTTTACCACTGCTGTAATCAAAGCTGCTGCACTACTCTTCAAACATTTTAAAATTTATGGCATTGCTCTCAATTTCATTTACATGTATCAACCAAACAACTTCATATAAGTACATTAATGATTATTAATAGTTAGTAAAAATTATCTCTAGCCTAAATATAATATTTAAATCTCAATTAAAGATTAATTTGTTTTTTATTTTATATGTAAGTGGAACAACTCAACTTCATTTCTTTTTTTATAAGTAAAACCTTTTAATATATATTTAAAACCATCACTCTACCACACATTCCTGAAACCTATAAATAAAAACATATGGAAAAAATAAATGATTCCAAAGATCTGCATTTCATGCTAAAACAGCACCCATCCATATAAATATTCTGTATAAATTATTTTTTAAAATTTATACTGTATATTTGCAAACTTCAAGATTTTTGAAATATAATTCAGAGTTTTATTAGCAATCATTTTAATCATTTATTTGCCAGTCTGTCTTGATTAGGAATTAATAATTTGTAAAGCGCATACTTATTACTTAAGTAATACTGTATGTATTAAGGCTATAACTTTAAGACTATGTACCTAAAATGCGGCAGTATGGACCTCTACAAACCTAAACACAAGATGAATGACTTTACTGACTCATTGTAAATTGAAAGATTTGGCGTATGTTAGTTTGTATAGAAATTGTGGGTAAAGGTTTACTTTAGTGGCCCCAAAATGTTGACCCTCTATTGTTTAAAATTATAACTAAATTTTTTGAAAATCTTACATATATGCCACTATATTACAATTACATTAAAATTTATTCAAATGTAAAAGATAATATAAAAAAAATTACCTTTTTAAGCATAATTGTCTCCTATGCATACTAGGAAGTTGGAGGAAAAAACGGTATTGCTGTGTCTACTCTGGAAGGCAAATTCATGCAGGTATGATGAAAACAAAGCTCTGCTGGTACCAGATTGGAATTTCAGCTTATGCTTCACTCTCATCCACATATTTTCAATATTCTGGGTGTGTATGCCTTGGTCTTCGGGATGCATGAAATTGTCCTGATGGAAGACAACCGAATGCATATATACACCATTGTTGAGATGTCTGCTGTTATTGTAAGCAGCCCAGCCATCTGAAATAATTTGCATACCTAGTAAAATGTACTGCTGTATCAGACTCTCCAGTGTATCAACTATCCTGTCTGGAACTTCTGTCAAAAAGCACTTCCTTGATCCTCTTTCTATACCACCAAAGACCCAATGACCTCTCCGTATAGTCCCCCTGTGGTATTTGTGGTGGAAATAATAAGTCTCATCAATTTTGATGAATAATTACTCCCCATTGTCATCAAATCCACTGAGAACCATCGGATTTGTGTCAGAATATCTGGCACATTCCTCCTGGGAAAAATTAGCTCAGTCAATTACTATTTTCTTGCTGATGCCGGTCTCATGCACAATGTATTCTTGGGGCAAATTATGTACCCAAAAATACACTATATTTACAATTGTTCCCAGAGGCAGATGACTTTGGAAAAAGAAAGACCCCTTTCTGATTGAGCTGTGATGGCGACATATTCTGCAATGTCATCTACACCCGTCTAAGCCTGTAGAATACATCACCAGTGAACAACAAACACCGCACTGTTGGCATAAGGCGTAGTTCTTCAGAAGGAGTCTTCATGCAAGCTATTTGATGGCCAATTCCGGAGTTTGGATGGCATTCTATAACTGATGCATATTCCAGTTTTTTGATAAACATGTAGCAGCCATTTTTTCCAACTATAAAAGTGTACACGTGTGCATGTAATTCGAACTTTTGAATACAGAGGGTGTTTTTTTTTTTAAACATGTTCTATAAATGTAGGTAGTTTATATTGTTAAGTTGTAGATAGTTTAAATTCTTAAGTTTCAAATAAATTAAAACTATTTATTTTAATTAATCTTGTGTAATTAATCCAACATTCAAATTCTTTAAAAAGGTAAATGTTTTTTTTATTATCTTTTACATTTGAATAAATTTTAATATAATTGTAATATAGTAGCATATACATAAAATTTTCGTAAAATTTAGTTATAATTTTAAACAATAGAGGACAACATATTGGGGCCACTAAAGTAAACCTTTACCAAATTGTGGACTTAATCAGTGAAGTAGTTAATAATAGCTTCATGCTCTCAAATCAAAATGCTTTAGATTCACTTATATATTTAGAAACTAGGTTGAAGATAAGAGTGGCTGCTGGCCACTCTTGTCTTTTAAGGTCATTAATCTTGTGTTTAGATTTGTAGATGTCCCTGCTGTTGCATTTTAGGCACATAGTCTTAAGGTTATAGCCTTAATATATATTACTTGATTAGGAATGTAAAAAGGTTTTTTATTTAAACCTCTATGATGCACATATATTTTCCATATTACTGTAAAATATTTAATGAAATAACTAATTAGTAGATTTTGTAACAAACTATAAAATAATGTATTCCACTGGGATTTATGTATAAGATGAAAAATTAAATACTAAATAATATTTTATAACTGAATAAATATTTAAAACTAAATAAAAGTGCTTATATATTTATTATATTATGCTTAAAAATAAAAAGTATATGACTTCTATCTTAACAGGAAAATAGATTCAAACAGGAAATAATCTCATTAAATTCTGATTTATTTATTCTACAGCAAATAGTTTTGTAATAGAATAAATATTAAAAACTATCTAATAAGAATACTTTTCAGTAATAGTGTACACAAGAAAATGACTTATTTATTCATTTAGAAATCAGTCAAAAATAAAATTATTTATTTATAAATCAATAGACTGAAAAATGCACACTGTTTTTAGCTAATAAATAAAGCATATCTGAATTGTTCAATGGTTCAACCATAGAAATGCATAGAATGTTCATATATCTGATTAATAACTGGGTACTTCCCGGCTGACGCTTTGACATGAAAAGAAAAAAATGAAATCGAACTGATTTAGAGAGGCTCATTGTCATTTTTATTATTTACAGTATTTTACTTCTAAGAGATGGCTGTTGAGGTAGAAAGATTGGGGATAGCACTGGATGATAGCATTTTTTGTGAGAGTAATAAAACATTTTAATAATAATGTAAAAACTATTCAGCTGTTATTAATGCTAAGGTAATATCAGCCATTAATATTTAATGATAGGATAAAACAGAATTGAAAGGATATATGTCTTGAAGAAGTATAGAACTATAATTATTTAGATGCTTTGTTAGATGAAAACACACACACATACTGACTTTTGTGAATTAAAGTTAAGACAAAAAGTAAAAAAAGTAGACTAAAATTAATTACAAACCTATCATATTTCTCATATAACATCTAGAATAATTGAGTCATTTTATATTGGACAGGACTTGGAATTTTTAGATAGAATTTAAAAAAATAGATAATTTAACACTGATGGTGAATTTTTGACAGTAAATGAGGCAACTGAAAGATATATAGGGTAGACGTTTTAATGAGAACTAAAAATGTGTTGAAAGCTGCAATATGTTGATGAAAATATTAATAAAATCAGCGTTCAGTTGGATATGTGGATGATATGAAAAACACATTAGAGTACAAGAATTTACAATAACACAAAGTTAATCAGTAGAGTTAATTTATTTCTATATATATAAGAAATGAGCTAAATGTGTGCATATTACAGATACTTATGTTTTAAATAGTGAGGAAAGATATAAATAGATACTAATTAAGGAAGTTAGGGAGAATGAATATAAAGAAAAATAGTTTCCTGTTATATAAAAATAAAATATGAAACATTATGTAGCAAATTATGAGTCTTGTGGACCAAATAAATGAACTGAAGATGAAATGAGAATTAAATTTGCAATGTGTTTTATTTAAAGACTGAAGGGGAAGTATTGGACATTTATTTTTGGAATGTAGGATATTAAGAGATTCAGGATAAATTGTTTAGATCTTCATGGGCAAAACATAAGGGGAAAGTAACTCAAATTGGGTAGAGATTTTGTATTTAGGTTTTTGTAAGAAGAATAAGGAATATAAGGATAAAATATTGTAACTAATCAGGTGAAAGAGAAAAAAGAAATATATTGGGAGAATGATTTAAGGATTGTAATTGAGAAGGAGGTAATTGTGATTGGATTTACAGCAGTAAAAGATTTCAGGAGAAATGTTAACTTGTTTATGGTCATGTAGATTATACACAGAAACTTCTGGCTTTATGCAAAAAAATTCCATTTTCATATATTATTAGGAGACAGATATTCAATCACATGTTCAGGGACTGATTTTAATAGTTGAAATATCACTTTTACTTTGAGTATAATATTGAAAAGCAATCTGCTATTATTCTACAACTTACTGCAAAGATATTTGTAAATAGTATTTGTCATAACAAGCAACCATAAATGGGTGTGGCAGTGATGATGAAATGACAACTAACAGTAAACAAATAGGGCAAGTATGTTAATGGAGATTGTGTTGGGAAATAAATGTTCATATCTTAATTGGGAAGCTTAAGGGGTAAAAATACAACTTAAGATCTCTAGATTTTGCAATTAGTAGAATTGTTGCTGCAAATAATGCTGTACAGAATCAGAAAATGCTATAAGGATTATCAGATGAAAGCAAGAAAGTAGGACTAATGATACATACTAACAAAAAAAAAAAAAAAACTAAAAGAAGAAAGTAAAGATAGATGTCATGAAGTAGAAGATAATGACTACAAATATCTTGATCAGGTTATTAATATTATGGATGATATTAATTACAAAAGTTTTTTTAATCAATGTTTTTAATAGATGTTTTGTTTGTTTTTACACATGGATCTGAAACTTTAAGGCCAGTACAGAAATTTCTAAATACACACAGACATAAGATGTTGAGAGTAACAGAGATCAAAAGCAGAATATATGGGTGAGAGAATAAATAGGTATTATTTATAGAATTAATGAGACTAAAATAGAGCTGAACTGGACATGTACTACAAGAGACTATATTAGATGAACAAATGGAGTCTTAAAGTGGATTTTAAGAGACCACATATGAGATAGATAAACAAAATTTTCCGGTGATTCAGAGAAGATAAACTATAAACTGAAGAAACTGGATTAAACTTGGAGAGAGCTTCATTCTGCAATGGTTAGATAGTGATTGAAAATAATAACGATAGCTATAAGTAATTGTTTATCCTGTTTTCATATTTTCCAGTGTGTATCGGTGAGTAATTAACAGTACTATATTTTGTTGCGCTTGCTACAGAGTGATAACTGTTCATCACACTCCCTACATTCAAAATATATTACAGTAATAACAATAAAAAGCATAAGAATAAGGAAGGGATAAATAAAGGAGTATTCTTGGAGCAATGGAAAAGGGAGATTAATAATAAAAAGAGATAAACTTTTTAATAAATAATAAAAAAAAATGATAAAATAGCCTTTTTAGTAAATATTTTATTGCAGAACAAAGGCCTCTTCACTAGATCCTCATAATGGAATAGTAAACGAAAGAGTATCTCTACCAGTCATTCCAATTGTCATTGATAAATGTATGGGCGGTTTTCCATTCTTGTTTTATCCTCTACCTAAAAATAACAAAATTAATAATAAATGTATTTGTGAATATTTACGATCTCATATATGCACGCGCACATACCCACTTTGTACAACTGATTATGAATGTAACGAAAGTACAATCAAACATATATATATTATAAACGACAGGACTTCTGCAGTCTTTGCTATTGGCCAGAAATGTGCAAAATGTCGATATTTAAAGGGGAGGGGGGTATGTCTAAAAAAGATATACAATCTGATTTAACAGATAGCAAGTTTAGCAAAATAAATTTGTATTCCAGAGTTTTTTATAAATAAGATCACATCTTGGAAAAATAATCAGGTTCGTGCGAAGTGGAGATTTGAGTTATTCTTTACAATATATCTTTATTCATTCTATATGATCGGAACGAGAAAGTTAATAACATTTGTTGGAGGGCGAAACGATCTTTTGTTCCCGTGAATTCTTTATTCTAGAAATTAAGTGTTTCTGGAAAGATCTTTTATGTTTCAAACTCAGCTGGATAGAGATTGTAATTAAGATTACCATCTGGACGTGTTTGTGTTAAAAGTCATCTTAATATAAATCATTAATTCACAAAGACAAATTGTTTTCTTTTCTTTTTTTTATTTGTTATTTGAATCTGTTTTATTAAATTCTGATTGAGACGCAGGTTTCGTAACTCAAGAATCTTGGTAGAGAATGCTCTGATAAATACTTGATCATTTAGGATTCATCAATATTTATCAACTAACGTATTTAATATAAATGTAATAATTTCCGTTCAAATACTTTTTTTAGTAAAAATTTACCTATATACACAATGCCAGGCTGGTTAAAAGTTAATGATGAGTCAGAGGTTCAGACATCGGATCTTATTGCAGTTTTGTTCTTTATAGTTAAAACAGTATTTTTTTTTTGATCAGCCAGATGATCTTGAGTCTTTGCCATCTTGATAGTAATAGCTATGTTGGCTATGGATTATATATATATCTGGAATAAACATTTTAAACCTACTTGTGACTTGAAAAAAATCTCAAAGTTCACCTAGTGTAATTCAAATCCAAGATCATAGGCCTGACAGGTAGATGCACTAACCAATATTCCATAAGGCCTTTTAGTTCGATTAGCCTTGTGATCAAAGTTTGATGATTATTAGACCTGACATCAGTCTACTGTGATCAGCAGTTGGAACCAAAAACTTCAAAGGGCTGTGATGAGGTATGATTAACACCATTAAACCAATCCACCAAAAAATGCTTCATTTTATCAGTACTGGTAACTGAAAACCATTTCTACATTCTTTTTATATATTCTCAATCACTTGATATAAGCATCCAAAATATTACATGCATTACACACATTACCAAGAAAGATTCAATATTTGGAAAATGATTATATCTTTTTTGTTTAGAAAAACAGTCTGATATCAAGGTATTACCATCGGACAATAACTGTAAATATTGCACATAGTTTTAATAAAAGGAGAGCCATGCAATTAAATTTATAATGGATCAAAAAAGTCTTTGAAATGGTATGGTCTTTTTCAGGTGATCAAGGTGGTCACATTGAATTATAATCAGACTTAGGGTCTTCATATAGGATGCCATGGATGAAACAATGTAATTATGATCTAAGATTGAATCTATATTAAACAAGATAATTTAAAATCAAATGATTCAATACCGATGCAACCTAGATTGATTCATCCGGTTTACACCTTCATTGATGATTCTGTTATGCTCAGAATTCAAACTCAGGGCAGATGTTGCATTTAACACTCTTCAGGCATTACCATCAATATTTTATAGAAGTAATTAGTTCAATAAATTATTTTATAAATAATTTATTTACAATATTAAGATGTAAAATTATTATGATATATATGTATGAGTATGTGCATTCACCAATATTTTGTTTGTTAAAATATCTAAATAAATCAAACAAATAAGAGACCTTTTTGAATTTAAAACAAACTTTAACATATTTATTAAATGATAACAATATAACTGGATTTCATGTAAAAAAATAAAAATTATTATAACACGTGTTTACATATATTTCTACTATTTATAACATTAAATTAAATAGTTCCTTCACATATTCCCATAATAGTAATATACATTATAACATGAACACATTTCAATAATTTATAAAATAGTAATCAAAAATTTAGAATTTCAAAATTATAATATTAACTAACTAAGTCTTAATATTATATGTATCAATGATGGTTTAAATTGTAAGATCCTTGTGAAGCAATTTCAGTTTTATAAATAACCCCCTCTACTTGTGGCATATTGTGAAATAAAAGCCTTTCATTCAAGGGTGTTAGTAATACACACAAAGAATAGTAAACAAATGTTATTATATTATTTAAATTAGTAATAAACAAAATTATGTTTGTCATAAATAAGTCCAATATGAAGAAAGTAAAATCTTACCTTCATATTGAGTTTAAATTAAGTTTATCCCGGTCAGTGTTGCTTTTCTTAACTCATTTTTAAAAAAAATGTTTAATGTAATGATCTTCTATTTCTCTTCATCTAAATCATTTTCTTGAATAGAGTATTTGCAGTGTAAGCAATTTTTGGAAGTAAAGGAAATAAAATTTAGATGTCAAAAGTATATAGCACATGAACATGATTTGAGATGTTGAATTGAATGATATTGTCCTATTCCTTTCTGTGGTGAGATTAAGAATGTTCATCAATGATATAATCCTAAGTTCTTTGTTTATCATCCATCACAGAGGCAATCAATATATTCTGCTGCTTATAATTCCTCCTATCATGTAGTTAGCATCTTCTCCAGGTTACTTCGCTACCAATCGAATCCTCACTAAACATATGTCTATGAAATACATATATATTTTAGGCACTCTGTAGGATTGAATAATTACAGTAACTTTGATTAAAACACTAGCATTTTCATCCCATGACAAATGGTATTTATCCACAATCCATTTTAAATAATTTTAGTCTTAAAATATTTGAATTTCAATTTTTATAAAAAATTTTGAATAAATTTTTCTTCGTTAGAATTTCACTTTACAATGATATTCTAAATTTATATAATTAATAAACGAAAGTATATAGATAATTTCGTTTTGAAAATATAAATAATAATAATAAAGAGTAATTTATTTACTCCTTTTATTGGATGAAATTGGAGTTCTTTTATAATTTTTATCTTGAAGAAATTCTTCAAAGTTATTGATTCATCTTCTTTTGATATGTTCGAAATTCGAACACAGCAGAACAAAAGAGTGTAGTGGATAGTTCCTTAGCAAAAGATAGGATTAAATTTTAGATTATTTGATTTAGTTTTTATACTGGAATCAACTTCCGGTGGCATGTATAATATTTGCTTTTTGTGATTTAATATTTTCCTATTGTTAAAATAATTATAATTTATAATTGAATTGTAAATTCTATTTCCTTTGTTTTGGTTGCTAAGATGCAATATTGACCTGGGGTTATTTCCATGACTACATCTTGATTAATAATATTAGTCAAATAATATATATATGAAAAAGAATTATTTTAATTAATAACTATTTAAGTAGCTATTTATCTAACTTAAGATTTTAATGCTTGAGATAAATACATATGTATAAAAAATATAATAATTTATACTTATATATTTTTTATTTTATGTTTTGATCTTGTATTTGAATAAGTTATGGTTATAAGATTATAAGTAATCCTTACATTATGACATTTTAAAAGTGGAGAAACAGTGAAATTATACCAAATATTTAAATGGCAATGGTATATGAGATGATTGGAAGATAAGTAATATTGATATTTGAGAAAGAACAAAAATTAAGATATTAGAAAATAGAAATTGAGTTCTAATCAAAAATCTTTACCTAAAATTATTATAACTTGTCTACACAAAACTTTTGACTCAAATTAATTTGAGATCAAACTGAATTTAAGAATTATTATAAAATAATGGATCCCATGCAAATATTCATAGAAGTTATATTATGAGTTGGCATTTTGCCTTGGGTTTGTAAATCACCACAAGATGTTTGACTCTATAAGTAGCTTTGCAATAGGCTAGATTTTGAAGAACATTTTCCAAAATCCAAAAACAGATTGTACGGTGTTACCAGAGGAATCAACATTTATATAAGTATATGATGTCAAAACTATTAAAAATCACAGTAATATATGAATAGGGCAATAATAAGCATATTAATGAGATATGAAATTATGTGCAGATAGGAAAAGTTTAATCTTGCTGAAGAGAGGAAATATATGGGCATGAATGTGTCTTTAGGCACAATCTTCTAACCTTCTAATAAAAGCCAAAAAACTTATGGATAAATAGAAGTTCATATTGAAAAATGTTATTAAACTAAAATTCTTTTTGATTATAACATATTAAAAATAAACTATTTTTCATTTTGTTCTTTTATTTATATGCTTGCATAAAATATAAAACTTTTTGTATTTAGAATTCACTACTAATATATAAATAAATATTTGTTTATAAATATTTGTGTTTTTGTTAATGAAATTCATTTGAAATTTTCATTTTAATATATATAATCTAGGCTCTGGAACAAGAAAAACATGCTCTACGGCGAAAGTTGGAGTCCATTGAAAGTGAGTACGATAGTAAAGTTATAGAACTTCAGTGTGATGTGACGATTCTACGACGGCAGCTAGAAGAACAGCAGCAGGCATTAAAGTCAGGAGACAAAGAGAAATCTCAGCTCATTCATGAATTAACAGAACAAAATCAGCGGTTGACTTCGCAACTCAAACAAGTTAGTTTATTATATTTTAATTATATGTTAAGATAAGACTTGCATATTAAAAGAAAATTGCAAACCTAATAAAGTGTAGCTAAGAAAGAAAAAGGTTTCACTCATGGCCACATAACAAAATAGAATTTTACTACTTTGTTATTTAAAATAACTGTCTTGATATTGTTATTGTTGCTATTATTAACATTCTGAAATAACTGTTTCATAAACATGTTTGTACTAGATCATAGGCATTAATTAAATCAAAGTTTATATATATTATTCATGTCTATCAGTAGTATAAGATAGTGTGAATAGTTAAAGGTTGCTTGAAAGTCTGAGTTCAAATCCCTATATTTACAATTAAGTTCTAGGTATAAGAATAATTGTATTTCAAATCTTATATATTCTTTATTTTTATCTTTTAAAATATTTTTGATATATATTAGTTTTTAAAATAAATAGAAAATTATATTCTAATAAAATAACAATATACTAAAATTCTGTCGTGACTACAGTTTTGCCCATTGCATAAATAGAATTTTCCCTCTGAAAAGATCTATTTGCAATAGGTAATGAACTAAAGATCAGCCTTTCAAGCTAACGTACATGTGCTTTTTATGAATATTAATACTAATAAATGAATACTTTCACTTCCAACACAAGATAAAGTCTTTTCGAAATAATAGAATGAATCCATCCATTTTTTTCAACCCAAATGCTTATATGTGGGCAAATCTTAAGTACTGGAAATGAAAGCTTGAGGATAAACCACTCACTTTAAATTACTTTTTGCTATGTCTGAATGAATGATGCCCACAAAATTATCTAGAATTTACGAAACGTCACTCTTAAATGAAACTAAACATATGTAAATGAGGCATTTATTTTATATAGTGCTATGTTTATAAATTGTAATAAACTAAAGATCAGCCTTTCAAGCTAACGTACATGTGCTTTTTATGAATATTAATACTAACGAATGAATACTTTCACTTCCAACACAAGATAAAGTCTTTTCGAAAGAATAGGTCATGAAAGAATTTTAGTGTAAGGTTGTTATTTTACTAATTTTTATTATTACTAGTAAAATGTTAAGCAGTATTCTACATTATATATCTCAAGTATTAAAATATTTTGGATAGTAACATAACCGAAAAGAAAACTTTGACAATCACATCTTAAATATATTGATTTTTTTTTTCCATATGTCATAGCATCAGCCGGGAGGCGAACCCGCAACAACCATCTGCAACCAACTGCTTGCATGGAAGGTGGCTGCTCTGACATCTCGGCTAACAGTGCTTGACAATAAATTAGTGTATTGATATTTTTTTTACACTAATTTTTCTGTGTGCATGAACTTTTAAACTTCTTAAATGCATATCAACAAATAACTTTTTCTAAAGACATGGAACAAATTTAACACTGCTTCCGTAACACATTTTTACTAAATTACCACTTCAGATAACTTAATCAAGCATTCATTACATGTGATGACATTATGTTTTATCTGATGTCTTTAGAAATAGTCATTGTTTAATAAAGTAGGAGAATTTTTTAATCTGAGTTAATGATAGTAGTTTCTATGTATGAAAAGTATTAATAAAATCACAACTTATAATGTAAGCAGCTATTTATAAAGATTTTTCAATCAAAGTTATTTAATATAGTGTGAAAAACAATAGTGAAACTTTTTTTTCAAATAATGAATCAACAAATAAGTAATTACTCTAAATCCTTTGCTATTAAGCTATGTATCAAATTGCAGTACATATTTTTAAAAATCCCTGCAACTTTTAGAAGTATTCGTAAGGTTTTTTTTAACATTAATCAATAGCTAAAATTCAAAAACGAGTTCTCCTTATCACATGACTTACTTCATTCTTTTCTTTTCCACTGCATTTTTTGCATGTTTTTTGGCTTTCCTGAATTCAGATAGAAAGAATCTCTAGACAAAGAAATGCAAACTTTATAAGTATTGTATTATCGAAATTAATAATTTAAGAATTTTAGCTACTCTGAGATTTGAATCCAATGTTTCTGTTTAATCGCATAACTGTAAAGCCAATGAATGAGTGCATTTGTTTTGTCTTAGCAGTCTTTTTTTGCTTGAATAAAGTTCAATCACCATCAAAGACTGATATTAGAGCATACCCTTAGACTGGTTTGCCATCTGTTGATATTAACTTGTACACTATCAATGTAAATAGGCTGTGGGAAGATAGACATTTCTGTCATGTAATGCACAGAAAGTAAGCGAAATTATTCCATCTTTCTGTCAAAAATTAAGTCTAGGCCATTATCTTAAAACCAAACTTATCAAAATATAATGCAGATAGACAGTAAATAACCTGGCTTAAAATCCTGATGTATTTAAACTGTTTGATTCTAACGAAAAAAAAAAAAATTATAAAAAAACAAGTAAATGGATGTGCTCTTTATTCTAACAGCTCCCCCTATCGGACAGAAATATCAGAAATGAATCACAGGAATTGATTGCAATGTCATCTATTGTTTCTGCATTTCCTATTTGCAATATGGGAATGTAAGGCTCATTACATCATGACTTGCATGGATGCAATATTTATTTTATTGCATAACAGTTATTGTTTCGCATAAACATGTAAAGTATTTTTGATATTAATTAATCATTTACAAATTTATGAATATTCAATTTTTATCATAGCATTGTATATATCCTCATTTTTAAATAGATGCTATTTTGATCATTCAAATAATGCTTTTAGACTATATGTAGCCATGGACTATTGATTGAAAATCCTTAGCAGTCTATTTTTTCAAAAAATAAAAGAATTTTATTTAAATGGGAAAATATTATATATTTTATTTATATATTTTTGGTTTTTCAGGCTTCTTTTTCAGAAGGGCAACTGAGCAACCAATTACAGACATTGCGGGACCAAGTGAATGTTCGCAAATCATCTATGCACGAGCACGTCAGCCAACTGGAAATGTTGAGAGATGAAGTAAGTTATAATTGAGACATACAAAATTTAGTTATGAAACCAATTATTAAGGATATAGAGGATTAAACAACAGGTTAATAAAAAATGTAGGGGGTATCAGGGCCATGTTTACATTTTTAGAGATTTTAAGTTGTTTAAAAGTTAATCAAGTTATTAAAAAATCTTTTTTTAAAAATATGAATGGCAACTTTTTTCTGTTTTTAAATGCCTACAACACACAATTGCATGAATAAAACATAAGAATTTTCCAAAAACTTCTCACTTTGTTATAGAGTAGGTAAAAGTTATATAAGTTACTTCTCTGAGTCTGTGACCTAGACTCCTATTCTTAAATACCGACTTGAGAGAGATAATGATATGCCAATAGCAGATATAAAGAAAAAGAAATGGATAGAAAAAAAAAAACAATGATTAGGAGAACATTAGGAAGACTGTTTATGGAATGAATATTTGCAAATATATATTTATTTATATACCTATATTTCATTTGACTTGACATAAAAAGTTGCTTTCAAAAAGAAGTTAATAGTTAGAAACCAATCATAGTAATTTTTGAATGATTGCATTATCATTTAGTCTCTTTAGGAATATAGATGTCACTGCTGTATGTGTACATTCAGAATTACTTAAATGTTAAGTCTCTTTATAAGAGCATTTGATAAGTTTGACATAGTTATGTTTTTGCACCAAAGAAAGACTGTAAACAGTTTTATTTCTTTAGCATACAGATTTGTTTTTCGTCAGCTTAACTACTAACAAACATCATAAAGGAATCTATAGGATTTCAACCAGAAAATAGACTAATTACGCCATATTATGTCATTTAATTCTGCTATTGTATCCAGTTTTGACTGTCATCAACTGCTTGTTTCACGATTTGTATTTGACTACATTTTCATTGGTCAGTGATTGTTAAATTCCATTTATAAAGTAGATAAATGCAGTGATCATAAGTTGTTATGAATCTGTTGGTGAGACTCCAGTAATATCTTAGAAGGTAATCTCTTAGAAGGTCTAATTTAGTTGGCTTTACTCCAATAGTCTGTAAGAAAATCAAATCCAGCTGGATCTGGAAAAAGAACGTTGTACTAAACCTCAAATGAAGTTCATTGTTTATGTTATAATTGTTTGAAAAGATTCTTTGTTAGACATCAAGAAAGGGGTTCTTGATTTGAGATAAGTTTTAAATGATGGAACTATATTGTAATTAAGTTAATGATACTAATCTTTGTAATAGTTTTTTTATATGTTTTCTGGGATGCAAACGTCTCTTCTGATATCTGGTGGCAGAATATGAAAAGAGACCATTGCTAGTAGACTTGAACATGCCAAAGATATCTCTCACAATAATATTTAATTGTTGCCCAGAATTTTAGTGCAAGCAGTTTTTCATCAAACAACCAATAAGAAGTAATAAGCAATACGTATTTATAACATATATTACCTGTAATAGAACTTTTGCTATAAAGTACAATATTTTACATGATTAGATATATTCTGTACACTTATATTGCTGACAGCATAATAGCTTTGTAGGAATTATAGTACACTGCATATAGTTTGTTTTATGTTAACCACCCATGTCTATTATAAGATTGAAGAGAGTGAGCATATATCAAAGTATGTATTTATATAATCTCAATGTTATTTATTTACATCCTCTATAGAAAGTTATGATTTTATATATAATGTTTGATGGAAATTAACTTTTTCTAGACATGTGTTTCTGTCAATTGATTTTATTATAAAAGTTGAAGACTACAAACATAGCTACTCAGTTTCTATTTAAATAGACTTGTAATACCTAATTTGGTGTTAAAGTTGAATGTGAATTTTATAAATATTTGCAGGGTTAAGCAAAACAGTATGAATACTTATCAGCATTAAATATTTGAAACCATGGTGCCCAGAAAAATACATGCTAATGTAATTTTTTTTTTTTTTTTTACATACAGAATTGTAGGAGAAAATTGTCTGAGAGAAAATTAACTTTATTTTCAAATATCTATAGGAAAAAAAAGTTGGTTCTAACTGAATTAGTCATAATGTGAGTATATATTTCGATAGCACATTATTGTCCATAACTTAACTATTTAGTGTTTCAAGAGTGACATTTTCAAAAGTAATAACTGCTTTGATTAAAGATGGGAAATAAACCCATTAGAATCAATTGTGACTAGAATTCAGATCCAATGAGAGATCCTGTTAGACCAAAACCCAACTATTACAAGAGAATAAATTCATTGCAAAGGTGTGATTACAATTAAACATTTTATGCTTATCAAAAACAACCGTTGTGAGCTTCGCAAGAAAATATTTATAATCAGGCATTCATTGCAAAGCATTGGTTACTGATATGAATATTCTGAGATAATAGTAATTGTATCCTGTGCATAAGAATGGAACAATATTAACTGGCTGTTAAGCAATTATTTGAACTGTCATTAGTACTTTTCCCAAGTAGTTGAAAAGTCTATGTGCGGCAATTATCAAAAAAGTATATTAACCAGATTGTCTTCTTCCAACTAAGAAACATAATGGTTGGTAATACTATTACAACTTGACTTCGTATGTTCTCATGCCCCTTTTATTATTAAAAATGGATTCATTATTGCTGTAGAATAAATGAATATTTTGGAATACCATGTCATTCCATTGTTTCCAAACAACACTTGCAGATTACAAAATGAGAATACTTCCAATACATGCTGAGAATATTTATTTAAGGAATATGAGGTTGTGATACCTTTTCTTAAACCTCTCTAGTAATGTCATTTGAATATTATTGAGTCCTTGTTATCTATTCTTAGCAGTTAAATTCTCTCAGACAATTTGATGTTTTTCTTCATGATGTATGACTTTATATTTCTTTAGTCACTGGTTAGAGATTATATAATTCAATTTCTTTGAAAAGTTATTCATGCAACTGAAAGTCTTTACATTATACTATTAAAGATGATTAATATAACATTTTAATAGCTTGAATTTGACGGAATAATGCGGAAATATTGAAAAAACTTCAACAAGCTATATATAAAATAACTGTCAGTAAATGTAAAATAAAGAATAAACTCACCATTTATTGACATATTTACAGACAGTGCATAGCACGATCCATATGTACCAAGATAATTAGTTATAGTGATTTCAGTATAATTATAGTTGTCTTGAAATTATGTTGCTATATATGGATCACACTCTGTGGGTAAGTATGTCAATAAATGGTGTGCTTATATAGTATCAAAGCTAAAATGTAAGTGGGCTCATTCTACGTTTTATGTTTACTGACAGCTAATTTAAATATAGCTCGCTAGGGTTTTTTCAGTACTTCTGCATTATTTTGTCAAAGGTATTGTGGTGTTGCTATTATTTTATCTAGTGCATATATGTGTGTGTGTAAAGATAATATCGTTTGTATGTTAGATAATTGTGACTTCTATCTTCATATATAGCTGATTCTTTAAGCTGGTGGTCTTCAACCTTTTCACACCTGTGGGCTGGCAAAAATAAGGATAAGATTTCGCAGACTGGCAGAAGTTTACAGATAAAAATTTTTAAAGATGTAACTTGCTTTGCCTTAGATAAGCATAATTGTTATAACTGACCAAAACAGCACACTAGTTATTGTGTATTGTAATGGTGTTGCTTACCTTCACATGCTGAACACAGAAAACAGTACAAAACAATTGTTCTCATTAATGTGCTTGCATTTCTACATTTATTTCATTGTTAAAACATGCAAGAATAAAATGTTATTCACCTGAATGTTGGGAAATATCATAGCTAGTGTAATTACATGGCAATGATTATGATAAATGTAATATCTGTATTTAATGTTAAATATACAAGATGGTTATATATATATGGAGGTTGTCTTTTGATAGTAGTAAGGGCAAAATAGAAAACGCGTAATTAAAATCACCGTACAGCCCCCCAAAAATTTGCTGTATTTTAAATCTGAAAAAATAAAACGAAATGTGTAAAAGTCTAAAGTTTTGATGTTATTGTACTTTTTTTTTATGCTGGTGTGTTGAAAGGATCAAAAAATGTAATTAATAGGAAAAGTTTTTTTAAAAAATGGTAAAATAGATATCGCGTAATAGAAATAAAGCCAAAAAAAAAAATCGCGATTCTTTTTATTTTTAAAAAAAGGTAACAGAAATTGGTTTTAGAAATAAAAGTTTTAGTATATTAGCAGTATACAAATAAAACCAAAAAAAATATCGCCTTATAGGCCAAAAAAAAAGTGGGCATATTTTTAAACAACAACAACAAAAAAAGAAAATGAAACTTGAAAAAGTCAAAAGTTTTGATCTTATTTTAATTTGGATGTGGGGGGGAGGGGTGGATTGAGAAATACTTTGTAAAAGTTAGAGACAGAAATTTTTTGGTTGTTTTTCTTTTTAAAAAAAGGTGATAAAATTGATTTCAAAAATAAAAGTTAAAGCCAAAAAAGATCTTATTTTAATTGGGGGTGGGGGTGAGAAATACTTTGTCTTCACTGGGACAAAAGTTACTTTTGGTTTGTTTTTATTTTTTTAAAAAGGTAATAAAAATTGATTTTAAAAATAAAAGTTTTAGTATATTAGCGATATACAATTAAAGGCAAAAAAGATATCGCCTTATAGGCCAAAAAAAAATGGCCGTATTTTTAAACAAAAAAAAACCCCTGAAACTTGAAAAAGTCAAAAGTTTTGATCTTACTTTATTTTGGGATGGGCAGGTGTATTGAGAAATATTTTGTAAAAGTTAGAGACAGAAGTTATTTTTTGGTTTTTATTTTTAAAAAAAGGTAAAAAAAAAATTGATTTCAAAAATAAAAGTTAAAGCCAAAAAAAAAAAAAAAAAAACCCACTAAAAATGAAATATTGTATTAACAGAGGGAGTAGAAAAAATTTAAGAAATCAAAAAAAGTCACCGTATTTTTAAAATCGTGGTCTGGTAACGTTATATTTTATTGTTTTAACACATAAACAATGCTGACAAGTGGCCGTGCTTGGCTATCAAAAGACAACTGGAGTTTGTATAATAAAAAACTTTTTGAATTTTGAATTTTTTTAGAAAAATAATAAAAAATTTAATTTTACCCCTCCATAAACATCTGTGATAAATAGAAAAACAAATTAATTTATGTATGATTGATTAGATTTTGTTTTTGTTCTGTTTTTTTTTTTTTAACTGGGTAAAAATGCGATGAAAAAATAAATAAAAATTGTTTATATTAATTAAAAGTTTAAAATATTATTTTGTTATTACAAACTTTGGTATACCCAAACTTTCTTGCCAATCTAGCGCGGCTCGGTGCCGGTCCGCAGACCGGTAGTTGAAGACCACTGCTTTAAGCGATAGTTTAATGAATAGATACTAAATACTTTCACAATTGGCTATAAGTAAAAATAGAGGTTGCCTCTTTATAATGAATGGAAATGAAAAAACAGGCAAAACTCTCCATACAGTAGCGCCACTCAGTGCAAGCCAGAGTAATCAATGAATGGAAATGAATTAATGACATCATCTAATAGTATTTTAATCAAATGTTCAATATATATAAAAAATATAATTATAGTCATAGAATTAAACTGAAACAAAATATTCTTGGTAGATGTAATATTAAAAGAAAATATACTTACGCTATTGCAGTATATTAAAATTATAATAAAAAGACAGCTGTATATTTATATAAAACATATTACAGAAATTTGCCTCCTACAAAATAAAATAATTAATTATAAATAGGAGAATAATTTTCTGTAATTATTAAAAAATATATTAATTAAATATAATGTTTTAAATTTTTTTTTAAAAAAAGAGAGATTAATAAACTGATTAAACTTGTATAAAGTTTACTTATTCCTTCATTAATTAATAATACCATAAAAGGTTAAAACCTTCGACAGAAGCGCCCTTAAAAATGCTTATGTGACAGCCAATCATGGAAATAATGACTGCACATGGAACTCTCAATTCAAGAACATAAGCCAGAACTACAAGAAAAAAATTGGAACCCACCTTCTTCTCTACTTAAATTTATATATAAATAATTCAGACTCAAGCATTCCAAACTAAGAGCATGAAACTTAAAACACTTTCACATCTAATTCACTAAATATTATGTATAAATAAACAACATGAAATCTTTCGATTTACAACGAAGCAATTCTCATAGTTCTGGCTTGTGTTCTTGAATTGAAAGTTCCACATTGTCATTATTACATCTGATTGACTGTCACATAAGCATTTTTAAGGCACTTCTGTTGAAGGTTTTAGCCTTTCACGTTATTATATTATCTAATAAATTTAATATATGTTCATTAATTAATATAAATTCATTATCAGATCAAATTAATTCTTTTAAAAAGTTGGAAAATATAATTCAGATTAATATGAAATTTAAAAATATTCCATAGAACCTGAAGTATATAGTGAAATTACATTAAAGGGTCATTAACCTTACTGGAGAGAAAAATTGGAAAAAAGAACTAGATTACAGAGTCAAACACAATGCTTATAAGGACTTGCTACATACAACTCTCTCAACAAACCTGTGTAGTGTGACATAGATCTAAGGTGTAACCAATTGAGTATAGAGCCTTAGTCAATTCAATCATATTGTTATTTAAATAAACTTTGAAGCTAATGGTGTCAAATATGTTCAATTAGTTCTCTTAATATGTACGTGTTTTATAGTTACATAGTTATTTCTCACAAACATTTTAAGGCATTAGTTTGTCTAGATCATAAATTACAATGTCAAATGGGTTTTATACATTAACCCATGATGGACTAATGTGTTAAAATTAAATCTTATTTTAAATTGTGCAAAAGTATTTGAAATGATTGAAGCTGTGTCTGACGTCACGAATTGTAAGAACGTTTTCAAATGGTTTGCAAGATTTTGTGCTGACAGGGAGGACCAAAGATGATCTATGAAGATATGAAACCCATTGTTATATTTCATGTCATAATTTATGATTCAGATATGCAACCATCGTAAATGGACTTGCCACTGTATACATATCATATATGTTAAAGATAATTAATTTACAACCATATTAATTTTATGTTTTTATACCATGTGTAATTAGAAATTCCATAAATCCATAATTATATGACTATACCATTCTATTAAGCTAAACATAATAGTCTGAAAAGGTGTTTCTAATGCATTATATGGAATAAATATTTGGTATTTTCTATTAATAACTATTATTTTAAACTTCATCTATAATATCTCTGAGAGTTTTCAATTTATAATTTAAAGAAATATATTTCATATATATATTTATATTATTTTTGCAAAGAATTATAATGTTAAAATAATTTTGTTCTTGATCTATCTTTTATAAAATTATATGTGACTTATAATTCATTTCTAAAATTAAACATTGACAAAAGTAATTAAAAGAGTGTTTTAATTCAATTTTTTTTTTATATTTTTGCTAACCATATTGCCTCTTAAAAGTTAATTTGCTTTTAAACTATGTTTTTTAGATAACAATGTTGACCGAAAAGAAGACAGAACTTGAACGGAGAATTGTTATTTTAACTGAAGAACGAGATAATTTATCTAGTTCAGTAGAAGAATCAAATGATAGAATTGTCATGTTAGAGAAGCATCATAAGGAACAAGAACAACAGGTAAAGGATACATGCTGAATATTAGGACTATTGATCTCTAGTTTCACTCTCAATTATGCAATCATTGATTTAGATGGTAATGCCAACCAAGCTTTCACAACCAATTTCTCACTAATATGGCTTACTCCTGCAAAATAAACTGTAGGAATTAATCACAAACTGTTTATTGATGCTTTGCTTATATAGTTATGATAGAAGATAGAGGTCACTACTGTAGAAGGTAGTGAATACTATGAATGGAGTTATTTCATATTTATTTTAATATAAATTTAATTCTCTTAAAATAATAATAATTATGACCAATGTACATTAACATATTTAAAAGAAAATAATTACATTTTTAATTGAAATATTTTTTAAATTATAAAAAAAATAAATTAAAGTAATATACATTTAGATCTTTAAATCTACTTAAATAAATAAATAATATTTACTGAGGCTATAACCTCGATAATATGCGTATAAAATGCGATAGTAGGGACCTCTACAGGTGTTTTAACCACAAGCTTTTTATACGCATATTATCAAGGTTATAGCCTCAGTAAATATTACTTACGTAATCAATGTGCGTTTAATACATTTATAATTAAATAAATAAAATCATGTGTGTATTAATATGCACAATGGTAAGAGTAATGCATGTGACAGCTAAAGGTTACTTAATTGAGACAGCCTATTACTTCTGGCATTTGAACATCACTTGATCTTTAAGAAATTAACCATTTACTTTGTTTACCCTATATGGTTTACCACAGTTGATGAACTCAGATTAAAGATTTCTGGATTAAGATTTGTTACTTCTGGTACTTGAGTGATATATCACTCTGTGTGATTTAACACAGTAATAGAATAATAAACTCAGAGTGTTATGGGATCAAAACATAACCTTTGATTTTCAGTACTTGGAAGTCACATGACTTTCCAAATGACTAGGCTTTTCATTAGCTTATGCTGTTTAAGACCATTATAGAGTGATGGATTTGAGAGGTAAAGGTTCCTGGATCAAAACTCAGTTTGTTACTATATACTTTTTTAGGATTATCATTAAATCATACATATTGCAAATCAATCTTTTTTTTATGAATATATTGTAATGATATGGAAGTGAAGGGGTAAATATGGGGTGATGGGAATCACAATCATCTTCATTGATCAATAATAAAAAAATATATAAAAGGAAAAAATATATAAAATAGAAGGAGTATAGAATCAGCATAGAACAATAAAAAAATAAGTATTGATACTAATAATAAGTTATAAACTAAAAATTACCCAGCATTATTTAACATAAACAATTAACTCATCAATCAACAATCAACCCATATGACTACATTTAAAAGAGGCATATTACAAACCAACTAAACATCTAACTACTCCCAAACCTAGGATAACACAGACATCTGCATATACATCCTTAAGTGCCAATCCATCCCTCATAATAAAAAAATAATGCTGGAATACTGATATATGCTGATGATCATCAATGCTCTCACCACATGATACCATTAGTGTACCAGCCAACTATAAACTAAATTTCTAATAAAGCAAACAATGCAGTGAATGGACTTTAAAGGTGATATTTTGCACCACCTGGAGTTATCATCTGGATGTCTAAAACACAAACATAAATCCCAAGTATAAATAACTTAACCATTATTGCTGTCTAGAATTAGCTCAAGATCACAAAACCTTAGGAACTGCTTGTATAAGAGAAAGTAAAAATTTATAAGCTTACTCTACTATAATTGAATAGTTTTACTGGTTAATTAAAAAAAACCTGAAACATTTCGTTATAATGAAATTTAGTCACACACACTTCCCATTCATAGAACAGATAGCTGGAAGAATAAAGACATTAAAATTATTGTTTTTAAACACTTATTTAATAAACTTTAATAATTAAAAAAAAATTTAAAATGCCATAATAATATAAATTCAAACTTAAATACATTTTATCAAAAAATATACTTTCCGATAGCAAATCTGATTAACCAGACTTATATTCATTAATTTAATTAACCTTTACTCTCATTGAGTTATTTCCATTTCAATATCTAAAGTTGGAAATCAACTTTTCACAACCAGGGATAAGGAAATTTAAAATTAGTTACAATCCCTTTTTATAATTTTGGAGGGAAAATCAAATAAATATAAAAAATAAATTTTAAAACAAAATGTTGAATTAAGAAAATTATTCATTATTATCACTTATTATTTCTATTTTTTTTTATCTATAAATGTAGATATAATGTATACATTAAAATACCTTTACCATAGCTTTTGAATCTTTCTTTTATAGTTGCAATTTTCAGTTTTCTTTCTGTTGGCTGCCATTATTAAGTTTAACAATCCTTTTTTTCATAAAGGGTTATAGAAGTTCTCCATTAACATATATTTTTAGGATAATGCACAGTCAAAATTTCACCATTTTTACATAGAATATTTTCAAGTTTCTACACAGAATGAATTTATTCACTTTTTTTTTAAATCTAATAATTTTCCAAGTTATACTAAAACATAGAGGCAGAAACAGTCATGCTCTTGAATGGTAACAAGGCTTGTTTTAGCAAGAGGTATTCTCCTCCTTTACATTTTTCTAGTGAGTGGATTCATGGCCAAGTTGATGATGTACAGCTTCTAACTAGAACATAGCATGGTTTTTTTCAAACCTATTTTAGAATACAATTTTTACTTGTAGTGTGCTTTTTACAACACTGCTTCTTTCTTCCTCAACAGCTGAATCAGGAATGACTGTTCTTTACAGAAGACTTTAGTCTACTGATTTATTTTATTCTATGTAGTACTTTTTTGGAACAATTCTGTTTTCATCCTACGACAATGTTGTCTCTTACCTGACAAAATTTAGCTTTAACCAATTGGGCTTATTTTTACAAAAGGTTTTTTTCTTTCTTAAAATTGAAATTGCAAAACAAAATATCAAAAAACAAAACAAAAAAAAATTTCAATCATAAGAAAAAATTTGTCTGATTTGATAAATGCTTATTGTTTTGTGGAGAGAAAGAAAGAAAAAAACAACAACTTTAATTAATTAAAATAAAATTTAATAAATGTTGAGTTTATTTTTATTTTTTTCTAAAACTATTAATTTAGTTCTCCTATTATTATCATTTAAAAGTTAAAATTAAAATTTTTCAGTAAACTTACTAAAGAGAAAAAAAATGTTAGTACTTATGTTTTAAGTTAAAACTGGTAAATAATTAAAATTACTGGAGAAAAAGAATAAAAGAAATTATTTATTTGATTTTGTACTTTTTTCTCTCTTTTACAACTCATAACAAATTATAATAATATTCACATTATTATTTAAAGACAATGTTTGAAAACTATTATATCACCATTTTAGAACCCTTTAAGTCTGAAGCGCCTCTGAGAACTCCCATTTCAAAAGTTTAGATTTCAATTGAGTTTGCACAGAGGCAGTAAAGTTTACACTTACGGGTATCACGTCATTCTTTCCACCATCTTTCTAGCTTTCAAAAGGTATAAGTATTTTTTTTCTACGATGAAAGGCCAATTATTTATGTTTTTTTTTTTTTTAAATACTTTTTGTAATTTGAAATGTAAACTTTCAAATAAATTAATGTTTGATGTTATAAAAAAGACATATGGGAAAATTAAATCTTACTATTTCTTCATTCTAAATTTATTTTAAGAAGCTTGTAATATTTGACATGGCCAGAGTTGGCCACCATCTGTAATATTACAATATATATTTGTCAGTTTTTCCATTGTTTAAAATCACATTATGCTCTTTAAACATTTCCTTTGGAATAAGAAATTTAATAATTAAAATTAAATTGTAGTATATAAGTTTCTCGCAAATGTTATAGTTATTGAGTAAATTTATATTAAATTTAAGTCAATGATATCATACAAATAAATCTTGTAAAATCTCTTTGCAGTTGCATGCTTTCACTCACTTCATATTCTGCCATTTTCAACTAACATTAATAATGATAGAATAGTTCATAAAAAGTTTGAATACTGGAAGTGACAGTTGGGCCATGAATTATGGACCTTGATCTCTAGTCTATCACTATATCACTGTAGTAGATGAAAGAGGCTTTAAAGTTCAAATAAGAATTAGGATTGGGATTGTGACACCAAAGATTGGGTACATAGTATTATTCCTTCGTTCTCTTGGTGGGAAGCTTGAAGTGTTTTTTTATTAATAATCCATTTTCAGGGCCATAACAATATGACTGTTTTTTTAAACATGATTATCATATTAATGATTATGTTGAATTTTTTTTAAAAATGATTATAAAAACACAAGAAATTATACAAAACTTCAAAGGTTTGTAATTAAAAAGTAAAATTTAATGTAATGGTAATAAAAATGGAAGTATAACAAACGTAAATATGAAAGTATAGCAACAATTGCTAATATCTTCCAACATTGCCATAAACATATCTTGTTGCTGGTGCAATCATCGCATATGAATCCGTGTTGTCATGCTGTTCCACAGTGCTTTTTGTTTTTCCATTTATCGAGACCTCCATAATCTCTCTATATTTTGTGTATGCATGCCTGTATCTGCTTCCACAAAGTTGTAGGTGTGATATATTTTAAAATGTTCAATTTCAGCATGGCATAATTCTTCATGTTTATAACTCTTCAACAGTCTGAATAGATAATAGATCTGTTGACTAATTTCCTAGTGCTTTTTGTTTTGCCATTTAGCCATTCCTCATAATCTCTCTATAGTTTGCTACTACACTTCTGTACCTGAATCCACAAAATTATAGTTGTGATTTACTTTGAAATGTTCAAATTCAACATGGTGTAATTCCTCACTTTTATATCCTTCTAACAGTCTGAATAGATGGTAGATCCATCAGCGATATTATCCTTAATGGCATCCATAAGAATTGGCACTGTTCTACTTGCAATGGTTATGATGAAGCACTCGCCGGTCTCTTTGCACAAACCACTGAACAACCACTGTCGTGGAAGTATGTATCCTTGTTGGTTTTTCTTTTGCTGAAGACTTTCATCTATTTCAATTATTTTGTTTGGCTCTCCGAAATTGCATGATAGTCTAGCTAAAAGACTGGAAATACAAACTTCACATAAGTAGTTGTTCCAGTCAGTAATAGTTTTGTCCAATAAGTACAGTTGTTTTTTTCCCCATTGTATGGTTGTTAATTCCATGCACCTGCTATAAACACATCTAAGTACATTAATAAAGGATATTTTGGAGCCTTCTGACCATGTTCCTTTATGAACGGATACTTGTTTGGAACACATTTTGATATTGCACCTCTATTGGGTCTCAACTTGCATATAAAGTTATATATCATGGCCATTAGCATACGGACTATCCTGAAATACTCAACTGTCTCTTCTGTTTCTGGTAGATGCCGAATTTTAAGGATTTTTCTACAAAATAATTACGAAAAATAAACAACAGCTTGAATCAAAAAACTACAGTAAACTCTGAAAATGCTAAGAAACACAAAAATTACATCAATGGTAGCAACGTTTTAACATTTTTTTATCACATGTGATACTTGTTAAGTTTAAAAAATATTAAGAAATTGGATATAAATTAAATGCTAACTTTAAAAAATGAGGAATTTTTTTAGAAATTCCATTCAGAACAATTAATTAATTAGTTGTTTAAGGTATATTATAATATGCAATCATTAATACGTTTCTACAATTGTCATAATTTTGGCAAGTTTCCCGAGCATTATCGGTGTTTATCATAATTTTTTAATTCAAGCTGTTCTTTGATTATTTTTTTTGTAATTATTTTGTGCAAAAATGATTAAAATTTGGCATCTGCCAGCAACAGAAGAAGAGACAGTTGAGTATTTTCAGAATTAAGTGATAGTGCGTGCACAAAAAGTATGTGATAATGGACATGATATGAAACTTTAGGTATGAGCTGAGACCCAGTGGCGATGTAATATCAAAATGGGTTGCAAGTGAGTATGCATTCATAAAGGAATATGGTTAGAAGGCTCCAAAATATCTTTTATTACTGCACTTAGATTTGTGTTTAGCTGGTGTATGAAATTAACGACCATACATTGGGGAAAAAAGTAACTGAATTTATCAGATAAAACTGTTATTGAGTGGAACAATTACTTATATGAAGTTTGTATCTCCTGTCCTTTTTCTGGACCATTATGCAAAGTTGAAGGGCCTAACAAAATTCTTGAAATAGATGAAAGTCTTTTCAGCAGGAAAAAAACCCAAAAAAGGGTGCATACTTCTACAACAGTGGTTATTCAGTGGCTTATGCAGAGACTGGAAAGTGCTTCTATTATAACTATTGCAAGTAAACCAGTGCCAATTCTTATGGATGCCATTAAAGATCATATCACCAATGGATTTACCATCTATTTTAGACTGTTGGAAGGGTTATAAAAGTGAAGAATTACACCATGCCGAATTTGAACATTTTAAAGTAAATCACACCTACAACTTTGTGGATCCAGGTACAGATATACATATGCAAAATATAGAGATTATGGGGTCTGGCTAAGTGATGAAACAAAAATTATCAGGGTGCTGTGCAACAACATATGGATTGGTATTTTGTGGAATTTATGTGGCAGCAAGTGCAAAAGCAACAAAAGATACATTTGTGGCAATGTTGGATGGATATTAGCAATTGCTGTTCACTGACATGAATATCCATGTTGCTATACTTTCATCATATACATTTGTTTTACTTTCATTTTTATTACAATTATATTAAAATTTAATTTTTAATTACAATCGCTTAGAGTTTTATAAAAAAAAATCAATTTAATAATTAATATGATAATCACATCATATGATCACCATTTCTCATGTTTACTCATAACTGTTATTAAAACAGGCAAAACTTTCTATACAGTAGTGCCACTCAATACAAGCCAGAGTAATCAATGATGCCAGAAGGCTTGTGCATAAAATCCCTATCTAGTGCCTACTCATCCAATATCACTAGACTAGTTTTTAGCTTGTGGCTTTCGTCAGTGAGAGCAGGCACTAGATAGGGATTTTATGCACAAGCCTTCTGGAATCCATTGATTACTCTGGCTGGCACTGAGTGGCACTACTGTATGGAGAGTTTTGCCTGTTTTAATATGATAATCATGTTTTTAAAAAAACCAGCCATATTGTTATGCTCCTGACAATAGATTATTAATAAAAAATGCATATCAACTTTCCCATCAAGTGAATAAAGAAATAATATGTAAGTACCAAAGATTTTATATCTAGAGAATGGGAATAAATGGCTATTTTATTCAAAAAGGTCAGCATTGTCAAAAGTATGATCTGTAAAAGGTTACCCCAAAGCACAAATTAACTGGACCTAGTATAGCCTTGGGGAAATGATTTGTCAATATAACAACAAGATTCACTTTGGCTCTATGAATGGTGAAATTAATTCTTCAGTCCAAATTGAGTTTAAACTGTCCTTTGAGATTGGAAAGCAAATGGAGGGATAGTAAGTGATACGAAGTAAGATATATGATTTGAAGAATGAGTTTAACTTATCAATTTATTATTCATTAGAATCATCAAGGAACTGTATTCAGCAATTTGGATCATGAGAATGATTTGGTTGGAATGGATAGAAATACTGATGGCATAGTCTAATAATTGGTTGAAAGTTATTCATCTGCAGAAAATTGTCACAATCCTGACTACTTGGGTTATAGGAGTGATCTAATTCTAGATTGAATAGTTTGTTGTTAATCTGCTTCTGTCTGTGTGTGCATGGCATTAATTGTTCATTCTAATAGAAATAAATATATATTTTTTTTTACAAAAAATTCCCTCCCCCCTTTTTTACTTACCAATTTTAAATTGTTATGAAGTCTGTGGGCTCAATGTCCATAGATGTGCCCCTTTATTTAAGTATACTTCATGTTTTAATTATTTTTTTTAAAATGGTCAATACTTATGGGAAAAAGTTCTGGCTTATTTGGATTTTCTTCGGTTACCTGTAAAACTTCCACTCTGATTTTAAACTCCATCTTACATCTATTTGTTATTAATGTGTGTATTAAATTGTAGCAGTTTGTAAACCTAAAATTTTCACATACTTCTATAAGCATAGTATAATGTATTGTCACCATCAGAAAAAACTTTTTAGGTTTTTATTATAATGTTTTGTGCATTTTGAGCATTTGAGATGATTATCCTCAGTCTATTTTTACTCTATAATTGTGACTGAAGATGATCATCTAGGACAATAAAAACATCTCACATATTGTAACAAAAAGCTTATAGATGAACAGTTTTTCTGAAAATATTATTACTGGTAATATCATCTAGATTTTTTTTTCCTCATATTTTTTTTGACATGTTACAGTTAGTGCATTTATATTAATATATAGTTAAAAAAAAGAAAAGGATCTCATGGTTCAGAAATAGAGATCTTGTTTGGGATAGCTAAGTGAATTTTTTTCCAAGTATCTGGAGTATAACCAATTCAGCACACCACTGGTTATCTATCTATTAGAGAGTAAAACAATGATGGAAAAATTCTCAAATCCTCATCATCCAATAATTGGAAAATCTGGAGAGTTTTGGAAATGCCTTATATTGGGCTATACATGTATGTTTACACAAATTCATTGAAAGAACCAATAAAGAGATTGAAATAGAACTGGGCTGCACATAATGCTAGAAGAGATAATAATAAATGGACAGTTGAAGTTGATTCCAAATTATGTGAAATTGATAGATGAAATAAGGAATTGTTGGTGTGATACGGAGAAGGAAAGACTATGGAGCAAAGAAATTGGATTAAACTTGGAAAGATCTTCATCCTGCACTGGATTGATAATAATTGAAAATGATGATGAAATTTTATTTTATTTTTTTTTAATTATTTTATTTAAATTGATATATAAAAGGTGAAAAATGTGAAAGAAAAGTCACTAATAAACAATATATTTTTATTCAAAGCATATTAGGCATTAATTTAGCAAATGGACACTAATTTGGCACTACTAATGAACTCTTATGAAGAGTAAAAAGAGTTTAAATATATATATACAAGTAAACGGAACATTGGGTGCGAGTTAATTTATGATAATAGTAAGGAAAGTAGCTTATTGTTTAAGGCTCGAACGGGATCTTTAGCAACAAGAGAATATACATGTAAATGGAAAAATATGTGTGATTTATTATGTAAATTATGTAAGGAATAGAAAATATTAGACATCTGTTGATTGAATGTAAATGCTTGGAAGCAGAAAGGGCACAAATAAAGAAGTTATGGTAGAATAAATATGAACAAAGTGATTATACAGAAAGTGGATTATTGGTTTTTATGCTGGGTTTGGGAAAAGATAAGGGGGATTTAGATATAAAGGCCATAGAGTTGACAAAGATTATGTTGTGGAAATGGGATAGAGCAGATTATGGGAAAGCTTAGGGTGGGGAATGGAAGGGGAAGGTAAAGTGGCTAACAGGTTTCTTTGGGCATAGTTAATGAAAGATTCCTGACTCCGTTTAAGAAGTCACGGTACATCACATCAACATCACATCACAAGAGTTGGAGTTTTACATATTGGTAAAAAAAAAAAAAAAAGCCAAAAAATGAAATATTTTATGTAGAAATGGGGCACAGAATATTGAATATTTATTTTTGAAAAGGTATCAAGATAAATTGTATAGGGAATGGGAGAAAGTTAAAGATGCAGGAAGTGATCGTGATTTTATGTTGTTTTTTATCTTTATAACAAAGTTGGAGAATATGAAGATAGGATAGTGGATCTACCAAAACAGCTTTTATTAAAATGGGATTGGGGGGGGTGTGAATCACATCTTGAAAACTTAATTGGATAATATCAAGTAGATACGTTTACTAATGTATAATAATTAAAAAAAGAAAAATGTTTATTGTCCCAACAAGATTTCTGGACATATAGTCTATTCCCTGATACTTGTGATCTCATTTAATCAAAGGTATTTTATATCACATTATCATATAATTGGTTTTTGGTTAACTAATCTTCCATATCCACTTTTAATGGTTATTGATTTTATGTACAACCATTATTACTCATCACCGTTAATTTATAAATTAGAAAGTATGATGACATTTCTAAAAAGAATATGACAATACTTCTAATTGTACAGCATAGTTAGTATTCAGGTAAATAGAAACATCAGTAATAATCACCCACATTTAGGCAAACAATGCAATGTGTCAAATTGGAAGAGTATAGATATCCAAATCAAGAGAATATGGTAATACTTCCTTCAATCAGGAAAAAGTCCAACTGAGTACTCAATAAAATATTTACAATTAGGTAGCTGCTGTTATCCCATCAAGCAACAAATACAGTGATTATCTAGTCTTTTTTTGCCCTTGCACCAAATAGTAATCAGATATCTTCAGTGTTTCACTTCATATAGTATTTTATACAATTTTTATTTTGATAAAACTCCAAATTGTTTATTTTTTATATATTCGTATTAGTTTACCATAACTCTAATTCTTTTTAACTAATTTCAACTTATCTGTTCTCTTTTCCGATCTCATGATATTTCATTCCTCATATATATATATTGCACATAGAAATACAAAGATCTGTTTGCATTGCGATATCTAATGAGATAAAGTGAAGAAGCCAAACTGATCGGCCAAGAGTTGTTTAATCATTAAGTTTAACTTGCTTATTCACTATTAGTAATTTTTTTTTCTTCATTCAAAAGCTAAATAACTTTTAGGAGAATTATTTTAATTTTCTTTTACACATTGAAAATGAAAAAGTGTGTGCGTGCGCGAAAGCGAAAAACGAGATATTTTTTAAAAAGTAATTCTATCCTTTTTAAAAACCTCTGTAAATATCGATAAATAACATTTTTCAATGTGAGCTGTCATTAACATGTTTCCTTGATGCAATAGATGGCAGCACTGATTAATTTTAATAATGTTTCTATAAAAAGACTTCTATTATTAGGTATTTCAAGATTAGTTTACTACTACTTAAAGAGTCCCTCAGTATAATAGTAAGTAGTTCCTATGCTTCTCTTTGATAATGCATGTCGTTATTACAGGATTACTTTTTAATTAAAGAAAAGTTTAAGAAGTATTGTTTGATAAATGTAATGCATGATATCCTGCATATTTTGGTTAAGATATACTGAGTAATTACTGTCAGGGGAATCGGACGCTGTCTGGGCCTAAAATAGCTTTAAGACATATTATTGCTGCAAGAATCAACAACTTCAAATTAGTTTGTTGTTCATTGATTTTTTTCCCACCGCAAGTCTGAAATAAAGTTTAAATAATATTTTGATATTTAAAATCTATTATTACTTATAAATCTTGTTATTGATAATAGTCCTTCAATAATAAAATGTGTGTTCCGCTTCACATGTTTCAAATATATCTTAGCAATTGAAAATTTAAAAAAATCATAGATCAGCGCTTATAAGTGTATGTTACCTCCCTCTTCCCTCCTACCAGTACTAAGAATAATATATATTACAGTCGGATTTTGTGTGTGTGTGTGTGTGTCAGCACACCACGCTTATTTGACCAACCGAGATTGACCTGGGATTTTTACTGTTTAGATAAGAATAGTTAGATAATCATTTTTTAAATGTTATAATATGTTAGACTATTTCCAACATCTATCAATAAATGTTGAATGTCTAAAAAAAAATTAAACTTTTCGGATACAAACAACTGTTAGTAAAATATACAAATCTATATACATACTAACAGTTGTTTGTATTTGAAAAATTTAAAGAAAGTTTAAAATTTTCTAGACATTCAACATCTCATGATAGATGATGGAAATAGACCAACATATCATAACATCTAAAATACTATCGTCACAAACCTTCAGGCAGTTACTATTTTCTAACTTTCTTGGGTGACTAGTTGGGTTTGATTAAGGAATGTCTACCTGAAAGAAAAATCCTAATACTGTTTGTGACAAAAAGATTTTAAAGTTTCGTTCAGTCCAAATTTAAATCTCAGCACTTGTAAAATGATGACATCTTCCAACTTATCATATTTTTATTTTATGTTCAATGTATTAATATGCATCTAATCCTGAATTGATACAAGACTCCTGCTAAGAATAAGTAGCCAGTTGAGTGAAAGGTGAATCCTACATTTTTTTGGAAATTCTTAGTTACTTGGAAGAAAATTTGCTAATTCAATTTAAGTTTGAACTCATAATCATGGGCTCCCACTAACAACTGCATTGTACAATTGTCCCATAATGGTTTGCATTGATTAAGTGCTCAAGAAATTCTTATTTACTCAAGCAAATTAAAAGAATTCAGTGAATGTTTAAAGTAAATCCAATTTTAGTATATCCCTATGATTCTCATGATCCTTTACCATCTTCTGGAATGGCGTCTGGTAAATGTTTATAAAAACATTTTTACAACATTAAAAGCATAAAGCTAAACTAATTAATAAATAATCAAATTTACACCAAATTCACAACTCAACCAGACTATCCAAGAAAATAAACTCTAAAACACTACCAATGGTTTCACTGCTACAATCAGACTCAAGTGTAAAGAACTACAAAATAAAAACATATTTAAACTAAACATTACCCACAATTCCATTTGTCTTCTATCCACCCTTAATATTAAAAGAATTTTTAAATAGGTTAACTGCTTCAGAATCATAAATTTTTAATAATGAAAATTCTTTAATTCTTTTTGTTTCATTTCTCTCAAAGAAGACAACCTTAGCTTCATCAAAATTAACAGTGTGGCCTGTATATTTTTCATGGACATACAAAGCAGAACTAAGATATTTATTTCTAACCCTACTTTTATGTACATTTATTCTTTCATTTAAGCTCAAATTATGACCTATATATACCTTCTCACAAAAACAAGGGATAATATACACTATTCCAGGAATAGTATTTCTGTTAAAAATTTTCTTTTGTATTGTATTGTTAATTATGATAAATCATCTTAAAATAGTTCCTATAGTAACAATTTATAATTTAGTGCGAAGTTGATTAATTTATGAATATTTTTATGTACATTTTTACTGGATCTTATAACAATAGAAATAAAAGAATGTACAATTTATTCATAAATTCCTATTTTATAGGAATAAGATTAATGCTTTGGCTCAGAATATAGTTCTTATGTGCTCACTGGTGAGGTTTGAACATATTGCTGGTGTATGTGTTTGTTAACAGTTTTCTATCAAAAAATTAAGGGAATTCTCACATAAATTAAAGCTCATACTGTTCCTGTTCATTAATTAGTTGTTATCCATTGGGAGAAATATTGTGACTTCTTTATGTCTTTCTGGTTATAATTTCAATACTTTGTGTACTTTTTTCATCTTCTGATTGTTTCTATATTTTACTGTATTCTCATGAAATTTTAATCCAAAATACATTTTAAATAAATATATGTTGTAAAAGCAAATACAATATAAAACAAACATTGTATTTTATTTTAATGCTCTGTATTAAGATATAATGCAATATTTTATGAACATTTTGTAGTTTCTTAAAAAAAAAAAATTTCTTTATTGTTTAAATGTTTTCTTTTTTAAAATTTCATCATCATCATCAACCATTGTCAATTCACTGCAGGATGGGAGTCTCTCCAAGTTCAATCCATCTTCTCCAATCTTTAGCTTCTCTTTTCCACATCACCCCTGCACACTTTCTTATTTCATTCATCCATCTCACATGTGGTCTCTTTCTGCGTCTTTTACAATTTGAAAAATATTCTATTTTTTGCAACAGCATTTCTTTTTAAAAAAAAAAAAAAAAAAAGATCTAAAATGGTCCAGATTTTGTTAATATTTTTAATTCATAAATAATTATGAAATGTTTTTGTTTAATCAGATTTTTCCATCAAATCAGTTTTAAGTATATAATTGATATAATTATAATAGGGTGGGGTTTTTAAAAAAAAATAATTAAGATTTGAACTTTTGGCAGAAGAGCAGTACAGCCACTGCAGATTGGAGAGACATGTTAGGATTAACAAGGAGGGAATCTAAAGTCAAATACATGGGTGAGAAAATCTAAACAGCTATTGCTGAAATCATTGAAAGAATTTGAAAGGCTGAAATTATAATGGATGGGTAACATAACTGAAATAAGGAAATTTTCTGGAATGATATGGAGAGGTTATGAATTGAAGAAACTGGATTTAAATTCAGAGAGACCATCCTACAAGGACTAACATTAATTTAAAGTGTTGATGATATATATACAATTCATCATATTAGTTTTTCTCCAGAATTCATCTTTGATAAATGTATGTATATCAATGATCAATCCTGAAAAAAAAAGGAAACAATGGCAAAAATCCTGTAAAATAATCTTCCCATAATTATAAAATTTAGATCCATCACTCAGCATGGATACTGAAATTCATAGGGAGTAGTGAATCATATATTACATTTTTAATCCAACATATACATAGTAAAATATTTTAACATGTATATACATCTAAGATACAATTTCATTTTTATAATGCACATTAATATATCAATAAAAATTATTAATAAAAAAATAAATAATCTGTAATCAACAATTTTAAAAAAATACATTTTTTTTCTTTTTAAGAAACGAAGTCTTCAAAAAGATAAAAATCTTCATGCTTTGTCTTTTCTATTAACACATAAAAGATTGTCTTTTCCCACTTTTCTGTTGAATAGATAAAATTGCTAAAGGCTAAGTGTTTTCGATCCTCTCCTTTTTATTTAAAAAAAAAAATGCAAAATTCTTTTAATGAAAAATATAAGTGATTTATTATATTGGAAAATTCAAATTACTGAAAAAGATTGTATCTGTTATTTCCTTTGATATTTTGTGAAGTAAAAAAAAAAAATAGTTTTTTTCTTGATAATTTTTTTTTTTTTAACTTTTCTGATAGGTGAAACTACAAATGTGGAGGGGTTTGGGGACTGTACATATATTGCGTATGTTAAGTTGTTGTGAATGGTGGACTATTTGCATTTGGTATAGTATATTAACTAATATGAAATTTAATAATTGTTATAAAATTATAAATATTCAATAAAATAATACTAAGCTATTGCTGCATATGTAGCAGTCGAAGAAATATTTTGTTAAATATATGAAACTAAGGATTATGACTTCTATTGCAGTTTGATTTTCACTGCATTATAATTGTGGAATATTAAATAATCAACATAAGCGCCATCATTCCGTACATGGTCTGAGAAAATAGTGGTCTCAAAACAATTTATGCCTTTGAGATAATTATTTTAGCATCCTAATTCATTCGAATTAGGATATAATATTTAGTTATTTGTATAGAGTGGGTAAGAGTAATCAATAAAAAAGAATATGATCAGTTACACAGCTTCTCTTTAATGGTATCATTATTGGTCCTAATCTCATACCTAAATGACGGTATAATCACAGTAAGGGTGGATTTTGCCACTGCAATCATATAAAAGAATTTCACCAATTAATATTCAGTCATGCCTCAAGACGTAATTATATATAAGTAATAAAGATAGGCATCATCATTATAATCTTACAGAATAAATGACTTGTTAATTTGGACTAATGTCTTTAATATATAGTTTTAATTACTGACTCGCAATGTTTCAAGATATAACCATATATAAGTATTAAGGGTAGGTATCACCATAGTAGTCATATACTGAAACATGACTACGTAATCTTAAGTAATCTCTTTGATATATTTGTTTTAGCTATTGGTTTGCATTTCTAAGATGTTAACAATATAAGTATAGTATTGAAGTTAGATATAGTCATTCATGAAATGAAACAGTAGTTATTTTTAGATTAGTTTAAATTTTGATATATGTATATAGAAATATTCTTCTTAGCGTATAACTGTTAGAATAGACTAATTTACCATAATTAGTTGTAGTGCTAAATATTTGTGCTTTGACACAAAGTTAGTTGATATTATAATATTAATATAAGTTGATCACTTGTTAAATTTAAATAGATTATTGGCAGCTAACAAAGAAAGTTAAATCTGAAATGCATATATTGTAGAGCGATTTTTCAATTTTTGCATGTAAACAAGGCAAAACTCTCCATACAGTAGTGCCATCCTGTGCCAACCAGAGAAGGTTTGTGCATAAAATTCCTATCTAGTGCCTACTCATCCAATATCCCCAGACTAGTGGCTTGTGGCCTTCATCAGTGAGTTTGGGGATATTGGATGAGTAGGCACTAGATAGGGATTTTATGCACAAGCCTTCTGGCATTCATTGATTACTCTGGTTGGCACAGGGTGGCACTACTGTATGGAGAGTTTTGCCTTGTTTAATAACAATTATGTGCTAGTATAAGAGATGGTGACCATGTGATGTTTTGCATGTAACATGATAGACAGTCTTAGTTTAAAAAAAAGTTCTGTGCACAGATGATTGGAACTGACTTCTCTTCAAATTTATTTTCATCTAATTCTAAATATGTTAATATATTTATTAAATAATCATCTTAACATGTGCTATTAATTTCAACAGTGATAGTATTTTGAGTGTTAACAGTTTCTATAGATTTTAAAGGAAGAATTGTAATCTTTTAATTTTATATATATTTTTAGATTCGTATTCAGGAAAGGGAATTAGATGATATAAAGATGACCAATTCACAGCTTCAAGAACGAATGGATGAACTTGTCCAACGTGTTAGTAGCCATGGTTCAGAACACAGTACGTCTCTTTTTAATGAACTTGAAATGTCTGACAGCCGTTCTCATTCCCACCCAAGCTCTATTATGGGCTTCCATAGTGAAGTAGGTGATGAGGATATTGAATGTGATGATATTGATATGCTACCCACCGATATGTCCGTCTTTCAGGACGGTGAAGAACTGTTTAAAGTAAATTATTTATATTCACTTTTGTTTTATTAGTTTTGAGATACTTTAATAAATGCTGATCAGCATATTTTTTTTATTTCAGTTAAAGCAGGAACTTCTAGAAGTTTATCGACAGCTTAGTAAAATGTGTCACAGTATTCGCATCAGTCAGTGTCCTCCTAGTGACTGCATAAGTGAACCTGACGATATTAAAGTTGGGAATTTATTGGCTGTAGTTTCAGAATTGAAGAGTCTTATTGATGATTTGAATCAACGGCCAAGTTATGAAGTAAGTAGTTCACGTTTCTTGATTTTGTTTCCATGTAAATGTGTGTGTATATATGCTTATTATTACATCTGTATGCATATGTGACTAAATGAAAAATGTTAAGTATTTTTTGTTTTAAAGTGTTAAAAGATCACATGACTACTTAGAATTATGAATTCTGTGATATACATATAGCCGCCATTTGTAAATGAATATTCCAAGAAAAGAAAAGAAACTACTCTAGAAATGAATTTTGCAGTGATTATATTAACCAGTCTGTGAACCACAAATACTTCCACATATAGAAGATGCTCATCCATGTTTCTATCTACTTGATATTAAAAAATAAGACATTTTTAATTTATGTATATGAAAAAAATTCTTGAATACTGAAAATTATTGCCAACTTAGTTGGATATTTAATGAAAATAACATCCTTTGTAGCGTATAACAAAATAACTATGCTTGCATTTAAATTTAAATGTAAAATTGCTAAGGTCAGTTTTAATTCAAAAAAGATCCAATTGGTAGGTAAAGTAGAAAATTGTTGACAACAAAATTCCTGAAAATAAATAATAGTTGTTTTATGGGGAAGGGTCAAAAATATCTTTGTGTTAAGTTGGGGAGGGGGCTGGGGATGATAACGATTTTTTAATATTAAAACAGGCAAAACTCTCCATACAGTAGTGCCACTCAGTGCCAACCAGAGTAATCAATAGATGCCAGAAGGCTTGTGCATAAAATCCCTATCTAGTGCCTACTCATCCAATATCCCCAGACTAGTTTCTGGTTTGTGGCCTTCTGGCATCCATTGATTACTCTGGTTGGCACTGAGTGGCATTATTGTATGGAGAGTTTTGCCTGTTTTAATAACAGTAATGTACTAGCATAAGAAATAGTGATATTTTTAAATATTACTTTATTACTATTTTTTTATATAAAACTTTCCATGTCTTTGTTTTTAAATATTAATTTTCATATTTTTTTAAGTATGTCTATATAAAAAGAGACTACAGTTTTATTGTACTATGGTTTCAATTTAATGTCATTAACATTATTCTTTTAGATGATAATGATCTTATAATATGATGTAAACAACTTCTTAGATGAAGTTAAATATTCCTTCTCTGAAGTCATTATATACCATAATAAGCCCATTTATTAAGTTCAAATCAAGACACCCCTTTTAAATGTTCAACCAAAAATCTATAATCTAAAAATTACTGCTTAAAAATGGAATTCTGAGATCTGAGCAATTTTTTTTTTTTTTCTGGATTTGATCTTCGTAGACTCATTTAGGGTCTCATCAACCGATTTAGGTCAATCCAGTCATTTACACTAATATGCTTCATAAATTCAATTTAGCAGCAACTGATCTATATAGACATGGGCAAAAAACAAATCATGAAATACAGTTATAATGGCTAGTAATTCTATAATTGCAGTGGCTGAATTGAAGATCTTAATAAAACTCCTAATGAATCTATTTCCTGGTTGGAATCTCTGCAGAGTTCTTTTATGATATTTTGTTAATAATTAAACTATCTTAAAATAAAATTCATACTCTAAAAAATTAAACAACCATATCAGTCTCTTTTTGACTTCTTCCCCTCTTCTACCTTTTCATTAATTGTAATATCTATGCCCTTATTTCTCATTTTTAATTGTAAAGATTTAAATGAAAAATCTTTACCTCTTTTATTCTTTTATTTGTTTCTTCCACTGTTTCTATAATTTTATCTTTCATCATTGTACCTACAAAAATATGTTTAATACTTTACTTCTTATCTCCTGAACTATAATTATAATTCAAATGTATGTTCCATTTTTGCCTCTTTTCTTGTTGACCAAAATTCCTATTCTTGCAATGATTATTCTAAGCCCCCCCCCCCCTAATGCTACCATACATCCTTTTATATTTATATATTTTTATATAGCTGGTATGATGTAAAATGTTTTCTCCTTAAATAACAAAGTTTCTATGATTGAACTATAAGTTCAAAAACTCTATTAATCAAGTTAAACATTTCTCACTCCAATAAGCTCATCTTTCATACCCCTTGTTACCTAATTATTTCTTTAGCCTGATTATATATTTTTTTTTACTGTCTTATTATATTTTAATAAAAGCTGTTTTAATAGTTTCATTATCATGTTCTCATACTTCCTAGTTTTAGATATAATCAAAAAAAAGAAAAAAATCATAAAATCTCAATTTTTTTCACTTTTTTTATCTTTAAATTTCTCTCTTTTTCTCGATATTATTTATGAAATATTTTTCTTCATACATTTATTAACTCTTATATATACATAAGATATTTATTTCATAAATGAATACTCTCACTTTCCAAACACGAGATAAAGTTTTTGTGAAAAGATAGAATGAATCATCTATCTTTTTGACCCCAAAGTTTATGTATGTGCAAATCTTAAGCATTTGGAAATGAAAGCATGAAGATATTAAGCGATCAATTTAAATTACTTTTACTATGCCTGAATGAATGGCGCTTGCAAATTTTCTAGAATTTATGATACTCGTCATTCTTATTTGAAATTAAATATATGTAAATGAGATATTTATTTTATATAGCGCTATGTATTCATTTATAGTTAAAAATCCACAAATCGCATGTGCATTAGCTTAACTCTTATATAATAAATAAATATATCATATTTTTGATCAGCATATGATAAATTTGGTTTAGTAAACAGAAACAAGGTGTGCAATATAATAGTTTAATATACAATAAATGGATTAATATACATAAAATAGCTAACATATATATATATATAATATGGAGAACTAACTACAACAGTTGGGGATCTTAATATCCTAATGCTCCCCGCATACCAAAATTAAAAGTTTATAAGTAAAGTTCACTCTACCTGTTACAGGCATAAATTTATTATCCACGAAGAGCCCAGTTGGGCATTATAAAATAATAAAAGATCAGTACGATCTGTTCAAGGTCCTAGTCAGCTGGATTACCTACAGGTGCTGATTACCTGGGATATTCTGTCCTCTTGAACATACACCCGCCAACACTGTAGCAAGAAAAAGACCTCGAGAGTCTTTTGACTTTTGTTTTTGTACCTGTCGCGTGTCGGTCTTGTTTTCTTTCTTTATATTTCTGGAGTTGTTGGTGACCCATATCTGTCAGATGTTAGATCCGGGTTTCACTGATTTATTTCATTCTATATACACTGATTGTTTTAGTTATGAAAATTAGCTTGACAATCTGCAAATGTTGTCAGCTGTTATTATTCTATATTGTTATTACTCTTTATATATAACATATCAAACCATTTACACCTTCTTTGATACATTATCAATACTTTTATTATTTGTATTACACTAATAGTTTCGACTGTCCTGCAGTCATCATCAGAGCTACAATATTCAAATATATAATTATACAATTATTACACTTATCCACATATATATATATACATAATTAATACACAATATAAACAAAAAGAATTATACATTTTAATATGATCTTTATCAATAATCATTTCCCATTTTATTACCTTATCTTCTAAATAATTTTATCAATATTTTATATTAATTTATTTTATTTTTAAATATTATTTAATATAATAATTATAACTTTATCATTTATTTTACTATTTAATGCATATTATTATCATTTTTCTTATATTATAAAATCAACTTCTAATCTTGTCTTATTTTTATTAAATATTTTTATCAATTAACTTTACCCACATTGCAAATTATTATTATTTTTATTACAAAAAATTACTTACTTCTTGTTGATTCTATTACCAAAACCCAACTGACAAAAAAATTCAAAATTTGTATTTGTTTTACCCTCCCCCTATTGTCATTTTCTTTAACTATTTTCTTTTAACCTTTTCAAATTCTAATTATTACTAACAATTGTTTATAAAATTATTGTTCTTACCCCGAAATCTCGATTAAGACTTGGTTTTATACTCTTAATCAAGATTGCTTCTTTAATTTTCCTATCCCTACTATTATTTGTGTAATTAATCATTTTTATACAATCTCTTTCAAACCTATGACCTGTTTCTAATGAATGCAAATAAACAGGTGATCTCTTATCATATTTATGCTGAATTAATCTGGTATAAATTGAGTTTTTTGTTTCTCCCACATAATTAGTTTTTATATTTTTACTTTTGCATGATTTGCATTCAATTTTATATACCCCATTTGTTTTTTTCTACTTTTCTTACATACTTATTATCTAATATATTAAGTATATTCTTCCTTCTTTTATTCACTATCTTAAATTTTATAACATTATTAAACTTTTTGTTAATTCTAATAATTATTCTATTCATACCTTTTACAATACTGTTATTATAAGTTTTAATACCTATATATTTATTTTTATCTATGTTATTTTTTCTACTTACTATCCCATTACCTGTATTAAATTTCTCTTCCAATTTTCTTATATTTTCTTCTATAACTTTTTCTGGATATTCATTATTCCTAAATTCTTTAATTATTAATTCTATCTGTCTTCTATAATCTTCCTTATCTGAGCAATAATACCAAGCTCTATATATTCTTAACACTTTTTATAATGCAATAATTTATTCTTGACAAAATCTTCTTACAGTTTTGACTGACCAACAGTTATCTTCTGAACTATAATATATAAATATATATGAACATATACTATCTAAACCTTATATAATTAAATATAACAAATTTTATATGTGGTTTAGATAAATATATGTTCATACATATATATATATATATATCTGAAGAAGACTGCTGGCCAGTCAAAACTGTAAGAAAGTTTTGTCAAATCAAGAATAAATTATTATATTCTAAAAAGTGTAATTGTCATATAATTTCCAGATCATCTTTCAACATCCTAGATTTCAAAAATAATTATTGAATATCCTTAATCCATATTTGCATTATTTGACTGTCATCTAAAACTCCAGCTCTTGTCCCAAATAACTATAAACTCATTTTACAATTTTTAAACATGCTTTTATATTTTTGCATCATTTTTATTCTTATATAACTTTAAACTTTTGTTAATTCATATTTATTTTCCACAACTCAATTTTTTTATCATTGACCAATTCATTTATCATGTCTCCCATTCCTTATAATTATAGCCGTATTTATATATTTATACCATTTTATTATTTAAATACATAAAAGTAAATTATGAATCTATTAACTTTCTTTCTTGTCCAATATGTTTGTTGTCTCCACTATATTTTGTTCTGAGTCGTGCTCACGTACATCGTGTTTTTTTTGATAAGCTGTGATTACAATAGAATATGTATTGTTTATTCAACTGCATGCTTTTAAACACACACATTTCTAACACAAGTCCTTTTTTATAAGTATAGTATATACATATAAATTAAGATTATAGTATAAACAAAATTAAAAAAAAAAATATTATTAATAATAAATTGAGGAAGCACATTTACATATATATATTTATTGTGTGTGTGTGTTTGTTTATTCACATGCCCACAAAAACAAAAAATAATAATATGAATCATGACATTCTTTGATCATAATTAAATATGCTATGGATAGTATTCTTTTTTTTTTTCAATAATTATTTTTCCCTGTGGAAACATAATGCAATTTTGTTATCAGTAGACTACATTCTCTCCAATTATTTGATATTTTTAAGTCTGTATCAACCTTACATTCTTAAATTTCATAAAATTGTTAGCATTACACTTAGAAAACATTTTATTATACAAAATACTGTATGTTAAAATTCAAAAAGAGTAATAAAGCGATGAATAAGATATATAACTTTTCAATATAAGCTGAAGAAACAATACACATGATCTTATACAGCATTCCAAGATGGAACTGTTTCCATATTGTAAGATTTATTAGATTTACAAATTTTAATATTGTTTTTTTTTTTTTTTTGCCGTTTTATTTTTTTATGTGTATTTTTTTTAATATAATTGAAGTAATATATATTGATATGGTATGTATTGTGGCTTCACCATAATAAAATATCTATGGAACAAAGTATGAATTAATATCAGTATTATAAGCTTTTTAATTTAAGATTACCTAATACCCATTTTTCATCAAATTTCACATCTAAAAGCAAAACATGGCATAATATTGTTTCTACTAAACTGAGGATTTAGATTGAAGCTGGGCATAGTTGAAAAAACTATTAGACTTATGTATCTATTCTCATTTAACTTATCAATTGTTAATTGTAATCAAGAACATGATGACCTTTAGTTATTGTTTTTTTTTTTAAAAAAAAAAAGATTACATACACCTATGTTTCGACTGTCCTGCATTCTTTTTCAGAGCTATGATATAATGAACAAAATAAAATAAAATACATAACTATATAAATAATACTATAAAAAATGTAAACAATAAAAAACTAAGAACAACATAAAATATATAAATAAAACTAATAAAACTGAAATAAATAATCAAACCCAAATAAAATAATCCAGTTAATATAAAATAAAGTATACAATACAAATAGAAAATAAATATAAATTATACATGTGTATTCCTAACTGTATACATATTGTAACGAGCACAGACGACGTTACATTGTGTTTTTATTGTTAGACATGAAATTAAAATAAAAAGTTCGCATTTAAAAATTTTCTTTAAGAATTAAAAATTGAAATTAAATATCATCTTAAACTCGTATATATAAATCGCACAGAAAAAAAAAAAAAATTATTAAATGAAAACTTTATTAAAGAAAAAGTGTTTTAAAACTAAATTTTCAGTAGAGATTTAAAGATAAAAATATATCTTTAAGTTTGAAAACACATTAATTAATCAGAAATGGAAATGATTGTTTTAATTAGTTAAATGTAAACTAGCCTTGGGCATTTAAATGTAAAAACATCGGTCAGATAGGAAAACAATAGAAACAAATAGCCAATGAATGAAAAACAATGGAATCGGACCTCAGCAAAAGGACCATATCATCATCATGACATAACGTCCATTGGATCCTTTAAATTAATATAAAAGGACAAGTTTGAAAATTATTAATTATTATTACGATGTGACTATATGTATTAGTACGGAGTTGGAGGTGAAGGGATTGAAAGACGCACTTTCAATTCCTTCAGCTGTTAAAGAAAAGGGAGTGAAACATCATTTTCTTCATTGAGGACCAGTTAAAGCAAAAACCTCTGGATGGATAAAAACAACAGCTAACAAAACAAATATCTTCAGTACGGCATGGGAATTCCCGTTCAGAATTACAAACGACTACAAATTATGGACCTTTTAAAATCGTAAGAATTTTATTTTCATTTGAAAACATAGAACTCTAAATTCTAAACCTTTTAGTAAATAATACAAATAGAATCCTATCTGACCAAACTAAATTCTGTATTAATAATGTTGTTTGGTGTATTTTTTTTTTTATTTATATAAAATCATTTCCATTTATATTTTTTTTGTTCTTTAAGTATTATTATGATTTTTGCTGTGCGATAAATTAAATTATATAAATGTTAAACTTAAGACGGGCATGAATGGCTGTATAGATTTGTAAAGTTATATTAGGGGAGGGTAATCTTAGGTTATTTGTGTCGTAGTTGAATTGGGTCAATGGATTGGATATATTGGTGTGATTAGTAGATGTAATATTGATTCGCTATGGGCAGAATCGCTTCATACGCCACACTTCCGTTTGCCTATGGAAGGAATTATAAGTCAGATACCGCAGTTCCTTTCTATGGAGTTTTTTGTTTTATTGCTCTTCTTCGCAGATAGATGTAATATTCCTATCTGATGAGAGGCAATTTCTTCTCTTAACTTTTTGTGCTGCCGCATTTTATTACATTGAATACATCGATATATCAGATGGATTGATGCCATTTTGACTACGAATTTTAGCCTAAGGTTAAATAGGGATAGAATGTTTATTTTCAAATGCAAATCTATGTAGTCTATTCATACTCAACACTAAATAAAAATGCATTAAATTTAAATTGTTTATAGACGTTTGCATGGATTCGTTATTGGTTAATTATGTTTTGGATTTCATATTTGATCAAAATATATAGACATTCGATAAATAATGATACCTCACGGTGAGTATCTAAAATGTATTTATTCGGATGTCTTTTAAGTTATTGGTGACAATGCATGTATCTTATGGTGAATACTATTGGGTTACTTATAAATTTCCCTCTGCAATTGTCGGTATCAATGATTTCATATTTTGATCGTTTATGTTTATTTTGAAATGTTTTTGACCGTTGTAATCTATGTAACCGATCTATACTCAACATATTAAAACAAGCTTTTATAATCCCATCTGTGTGAACTTATAAAAAAATTAAAATGTAAATTTATAAAAACTAAATGTAAATTAAAGTCAAAAATCAAAGTTAAAAATGTAAGTTAAATTTTAAAATGTAAAACTAATACTAAAATAATTTTAAATCTTATATCTATGTGCATAAATAAATGTTTGTATGCTAATTCTGGCAGTGGCTTATTTTATTCTTTTTTTATATACTCTTAGATTATATTATTTAATCTCTGCTATTCCACTGAGCTAGTGACATGAGCTAACGACGGGAAACAAAATATTTAAAAAAAAAAAAAAATTATTTTTTTTTTACTTACGTATCTGCCTACTTTATAAATTTTTCTAGGTTCAAATGCCTAGATGGCGCCCTGTAGTTTAGATCACGTTAAGTTCTATTTCTCCATATAGTTACAATATATATTCAAGAACAACTATTAATTTAAATATATTATTTATTTTTATTATTATTAACAATCTCCTAATTATTTCTATTCTTTATAAACTTAAACTTTATGGTTATTAACTAATATTCTTTTAATTTTAAATCATATAATATCTATTATTTCCTTATTCATTCTTCTGTTAAAAATATTTTATATTTATTATTATTTTTTAATATCTAAAGCCTATAAACATTATAATCTTTGAACTTACCCGGTTAATTTTAATCTCTTAAAAAACTTTTTTTTTTTTCAAAAAATTATCTTATACCCTAGCTCCTTCTATTACATATTATTTAAACTAAATATATATATTCTCTACAACTCTTTATTTATATATATATATTTTTATTTTATACACTTTAACTTTTAATATTATTATATAATTCTCATAAATTTATATTATACTGCTTTATATGTAAATATGCTAAGTTTTTTTCCTAATATGTAATATCTATAAATATATCCATGTTTATACTCCTATTTAACTTAACCATTTTTTACAACCATAATTCATTTATAAACAATTTTCTCTATATATTTACCTTTATATATCTCATTTAATAACTATATTTATACCAATTTTATCCTAATCCCAGAATCCCTATTAAATTTTAGTTTTATCTTTCTTATTAGTATTGCTTTTTTTATTTTCCTTTTTTTAATATTTTCTGTATGTAACCTCATTTTTATTGAACTTTGTTTAAATTTGTGTTCTGTTTCTTTCATATGTATATATATCTGTGATTTATTATCTGACATGTTTTAATCTTGTTTTTATAGAATTTTTTGTTTCTCCCACATATTTGTTATCAATTCCACTATCTAGACATTGTTTGCATTTTATCACATATATTCCATTAATTATTTCTTTATTATCTATTATATTCTATGTATTTGTTATCTATCAAATTTAGAAGGTTTTCTCTTTTTTTATTAACTACTTTTGTAGTAATTATTCTTTTGCATTTTTTATTAATCTTCTTTATAATTTTGTTAAACATATTCACTATAATATTATTATTTGTTTTTATTCCTATATATCTATTTTCACCTTTCTTTTTTCTTTCACTCTTTTCATTTTTATTTATCTTATACTTTATTTTTTCAATACTTCTTGTAATTATATGTACAGGGAAACCACTCATTTTTAACTTGTTGATTATTAAATCTTTTTGTTTAATATAGATTTCTTTCCTTTAACAATACATTGCAGCCCTGTATATTCTTGAGTATATATAACTAATTTTATATTTTTTATCTATTTTGGAAAACCATGTTCTTTTTATAAATATTTGTCTCAATACACCATTTTTTATCTATCAATTTCTTTTGAAACATTATATCCAGATATGCAATTTCATTATTTTTTTCCTTCTCAACCATAAACTTTATATTCTCTTCCATTTTATTAATATCATTAATAAACCAGTTTGTCTTTGGCTTTTATTAAAAATCATCAAATAATCATTTATATATCTGTTAAAAAACAAAGGGGCATTTTTATTTTCTGTTATATGAATGAGTTTGATAAAAATATAACAGTCACTAAAAATAATTATTTTTTATTTCTGGTTCCTGTTCCTTTTTTCTTTAAAGGTGTTCTGTGTAATGTAATTTATGTTACATAGATGTACAATAGTTGTCAGCTGGTTGCTAATGAACCAGAAGTCTGTTATGGGTATCTATTGGTACAGTCCCATATGGATACACAGATAATCAGCTTAAGTGAAGCACTTAATCTTTGCTATTTAAATATTAATCTCAAGGTTTTTTCAAAAAAAAAAAAAAGGTAATAAGTTGAGAAAAAAGTAAGAATTCTTCATGCAACAAAGTTTTAATTGTTCACATTATGAATCTGATCTCGATATTTAATATGTATGAAAAAAAAATTGACATAATCGATTTAAATTTTTAAAATTAAAAATTTTCTGTATTTCATCTGAGTATTATTGGTCTACTCACATGGTCAAAGATTCATAGAGGTGTGAATGATGAATAGTTGATCTAATTTTGAAAATGATATTTATAAACAAACATAAAGTAATATAAAAATTAACCTTACATGACTACTATATTGTTTTATTAAAATATAATTATATTCACTAACATCATTTTTACTCATTATTTATTCCACTGCAGGATGAAGATCTTTCCAACTATAATCATTTTTCTTCAAATTCATGGTCTTTCTTCTCCACATCATACAAGCAAATTTTTTTATTTCTTATGTTCATCTCATATATGGACTCTTAATATTTTTAAAAATTTCTTGACATTCATTTTAAAATTTCAGCTATTCATCTACTATCATCTCTTCTAGAAGTCTATCTAGCTCAGTCTCCATTTCAGTCTTAATTTTTTCAATGATATTGCATTTGTTTTCTATTCCATGCATTTCATATTTGATCTATCTTGTTTAATCCTAACATATATCTTTCAGGACTTTCTTGAGTGGTTTGAAGTCTCTGAATTGCTTTTCTGTTAAATGCGAGTCCCAATATTTAAATCGCTTCTATTTAAAACCTTCCTTTTCAAACACTTTTGGGCATATTTTCTTATAATATTAAGTTATTTCTATCAAAAGCACTCCATCCAAGTTTAATACAATGATTAATTTCATCCATTATGTTTCTGTCTGTATTACTAATTGGACCAAGACTTTTGTAATTGTTAATTTCTTCTAATTCGTGATTATTAATTTTTATTTTCTTCTGAGAAAAACCATTGAACATTCATTACTTTAGTCTTTTTTAGCATTTATTTTTAATTCTACTTTCTATTTCTATGTGATAACTTTTTTGATGAAACTCTGACGCATAATTTTCAAAAACAACCATCTCACTGCAAAATGTAAATGATTTAAATAATCTCCATTTACATTCATTCCCTTATTTTCTCATTTTAATTCACAAAGTATTTATAATGATACTTGTGAAACTGCTGTAAAAAATTTTGGAAATGTGAAATCTTCCATCCTATAACCTTCTCAATGCTAATCTTTTAAATTATTACTTTGTAATCTAATTAATGCTGTTGTATTTTGATAAATATTCATCTGAGTATGACACTATTCTGGGTCTATGTCTTGATGATACAAATCTTTAATCATTGAAGAAATTCTTATAGAACCAAATACCTTTTTATATTTATATCTACAAATTCAAAGCATAATAGCTATTCATATTAATTGATCCTTAGTATAACCTCACTCAATATTTGGATGTGATCCACTGTGCTAAAACCACTTTTAAAACCATTTTCTCTTTTTTTTTTGTAGGTTAGAATCCAGAATTTATTGTAGATGAATTGTAATTATCTCTGTAACGATTTTACATAAAATGGATAGAAGACTGATAAATCTGTAATTTCTGATATCTTCTTTATTGCCTTTCTTAAATATCAATTAGTATTGCATTCTTCTAATCACCTGGTACATTTTTTAATCATTTAGCCATTCACTATGTAACTTTGCTAATATTTTTTTTATTGCTTCATCTGCTTCTTTTAAAATATCTAATTCCATTATTTCCTGGAACTTTTCTCTTTCTCAAAGATTTAGTTGTGTGTCTCACAATTTCATTTAAAACATCGGGCAATTTAGAAGTTATAATAATTGTAGGGGATACTTTGTTTTCTTGTTCTTTATTAGTATAATTTTTTTTTATACAGAATTCTTAAACTCATTTGATATCTTCATTCTATTAATAATAAATCCATTTTCTTCCAATACTAATGTTATTTTAGTGTTTTCCTGCAGGTTTGTGATGATGATGTTTTAGTTGCATTTTTATATTGGGCTATTTCCATCATCTAATATGAGTATTGAATGTCTTTAGAAAAATTTAACTTTATTTAAATATTTCAAATATATTATAGTTTTAGTAATAGCACATAGGTTAACATCTGAAGAAGAGGGAAGAATAATACCTCTTGGAACATTGAATATATACTAACCCGTGTGCTATTACTAACAGTTGAATGTATTTGGAATATTTAAATAAAGTTCAATTTTTCTAAAGACATTCAATACACATATTAGATGATGGAAATAGTCCTATATAAAAATACAACTAATATTGTTGTACACTTTTGAAACTTATTTTCTTCTATAACTTTCCTTGCCAATTCACAGTTATATTTTCTTATATCATTATTAATGTGTAGTCTTCCTATTTTCAAATTAACATATTCAATTCTTCTTAATGGTTCATTTTTAAAATTTTTCATATACCTTCTCTTCTTTGTATAGTGTCTTATTTCAATGGAAAATTTACTAGTAAATTGTTTTTTTTTTCCTCAACTATTTTTGCAGTTTTTAATAAAATATCAATTATCTTACCATCTTCAAAGTCTGTTAATATTTTAAAATGATTTGCAAGTTCTAATTGAAATTCATTTGGAGTATTGTTAATATTGACTTTCTTAATAATTTTTGTCTTTCTAGCTTCACTTTAATATATATTTTACATCTTACTAATCAATGATCACTTCTTAAGTTGGATCTATTGATAATGGTACAATCTTGAAATGTATTTTTTCTGTTAGTTAAAATAAGCCAATTCTGCTCTATCTTCATCTGAATGCTTTCATGTCCATTTTCATTTAACATTTTTCTATATACAGTTTTTCTTTTTCTGTGAATTCCATGTATCCCCGCTTATTTCTATCACCATAACTAATTTGCTCACAGCAGTTTAAACCGTTTATTAATTCTAGCATTAAAGTCTCCCATGACAATTTTAAAATGTTGTCTGAATTTATTGTGTTTGGTATTTAATATATCATTAATCTCCCCAATGTTCTTTCACTTTTTATGTGTAATGATCCCATACCACTATGCTTCCAATATGTCCCATTTTATATTAGACAATTCTTCCAATTTATGCAATCTTTTTTTCCTTGCAAGTGATCTGTAGTTATAAGTACTTAAATGTAAGGTCTTCATTGAATGGCGATCTAGATTTACAATCAAGGGACTCTCCGTGTCCATGGGTTTTAACCATTAGTCTTAGCTGATGACTTTTTCTCTATCATGATTGTAAATATCTATTTTAAAAAAGATCATTTGTGTAGACATTCACCCTGATGCCAAGAGAACTCATCTGATATCTCAAATAAGTACTATAAAATAATTGAGAAGAAAAAACTTTTTTTTATATTTTAAATTCTGAGACAAAGGGCCAATAAACTTGCCATGCTGGCTGATGCATATTGGTGAGTAATCTTTTCATATTTATTTTCTATATGAATAATCACATATTAATAACAGTTACATCAATAAGAACATTTGCCCTGCTTACTTCCATTATGTCCTCAAAGTTCTTCTTTTAGTTAAAGTCAAACTCCTTTCGCCAGACATTAAATTATATTAAATAGTCTTAATTTAATATATATGTATATTTGTAGTCAGTTTGTTAAGATCTCAGCAGTTTTTATATTTCACTCCATTAGTTGTTGCAACTTCTAATGCCACTTTTTATAAGACTTATGTAGTGATAAAAAGATGAGTATCTATTTTTTTATCTTGTTGAAATTGGCTATAGCCATGGTTCACAAACTATTTATTGGTGACCTGTAAACATGTGTAGCTTTGCTGTATTTTAATTATATATTCAAACATAAACACACGAAATGCTTCCAATAACATATACATATATATAGATCCAATTTTTAGCCTAATAAATGATTAATAATAATCATTAATGTATCTATCTGAAATTAATCGTGTTAAAATTATGAGTGCAGAAAATTTGACATTTATAAATCATGCTGAATATATACATAATGCATATCATGGTCTTTGCATTTAAAGTTAATCCAATGAATATTTCAGAATTCCAATTGGTAGAGCAATCCTACAAATAGTTGGGCAAACCACTAAACATCACATGATCACCATTTCTTATGCTTGCTCATAACTGTTATTAAAACAGGCAAAACTTTCCAATATCCTCAGACTAGTTTCTAGATTTTGGCTTTCATCAGTAAGGAACCTTGGATCTGAGAGCACTGCACCTAGATCTAGGATGAGTAGGCATCTATTGATTACTCTGGCTTGCACTGAGTGGCACTATTGTATGAGGAGTTTTGCCTGTTTTAAATAGTTGGGCAGTGGATACCTGCTTCCATATCCTTGTCTATGATTTTAAATCTGAATCAGCAGTGATAAATAATGGGTCAAATCAAAAGTCTAATAAAAGGTATATTTAAACTTTGTTATATATATATAATCAGACAAGTTGGCTTGATTTCAAATCTTAGAGCTTGAAATTTCTGTTAATAATTTAAATTGCTTAATAAAATAAAGCTTGCCACTAGTTGAATCAGTGTTACCAAATATACTTTCTAATCTGGAAGCTGATTAACCTGAATAGTTAAAGGTATATGTAATGCATTCAAATATATGTAATGCATTTGAATGTAAACTTGCTTTAATGTTTATATAACTGGCATATATATATTGTAACTATCTAATATTGATATAGCTATTACAATCATGAGATAAATAAAATATCTCATTTCATAACAAATAAAAATAATTACTGGCATAATTCTCTTAAGATTTATGAGTATTTGCGATGTTGGGAAGCCATTGTAACCAATAAAACATACTAGCTATTGTAACTTATATAAATAAACATTAGTTATTACAACTGAATAAAATGATAGTGAAATCAATGGAGTGAATTACATTCATCTCCAATAATATATTCTTTCAACAAAGAAAACCTCTTTTCCACATATATAAGGCAGTTCATAGTCGCACACACTGGCACTATTTGTTAGTACTTAAAAATATATAAAAAATTAATATTAAATATCATCAAGTTGGAAAAGGAAATCAAACTCTATTATTCAGTTTACCTATGTACATGTGTTTTACCTGGGTCCACTAGGTTGTATAAACCCAGATAAAGTTATATCATATGTTTATTCGTAGTGTACCTGGTTCAAACCCACTTGATACATTCTTTACAACACATGTACTTGGATGAATGGAAAACGATATCTTTATATTTCAATTGTTCCAATAAAACTATAAGATCCCCATATCATAAATTCTCAATACTTAACAATTTTACAGATCTTACCAGCTCAGTTGAAGTACATAGATTTACAGATGCATAGATGCTCTTTCTAATGGCTCACCAAACAAATATAGTGAGGACCAAATATTTATATATGGCCATTAAACCCATTTATTTAATGTATTTGTTCATAGTAATATAATGATGATGATGATTCCAGTCACAACTTTTGCAATTAACTCACAACAACAAATTTAGCATTTATAAATCTATAATTACTTACTTAAAACATCACTATATTTAAACTGTGAATTAACCATTAATATTCACCAGTGATGATGATGGTCATAACCAATCTCACATGAAATTTAGCTTTTTATAAACCCTTAAGCACTTACCTAAAACATTATTATATTTAAAATGTGACTTACTCATTAATATTCACCAGCGATGATGATGGTCATAACTAATCTCACAACATAAGATATAGCTTTTTATAAGTTTATAGTTATTTACTTGAAACATATTTAACTTATGATCCCACTCTTCACATTCATTAGTGATGACGACGATCATATTTAAATGATAAAATTAAAAAAATAACAATACTAATAAAAGCCAAATATTGTATAATTATATTTATTAAGATTCTTTCCTTGTAATAAAACAAATTTCTAATTATCCAATTGACTTCACTTATTATCTCCATTAAATAATACATTATTAAAACAAAACATCAAATACTATATGTGTAACCAACTAAGAAAATTAAACACATGTATATGCTCCTACCCATTTATAATAAGCTGGTTTAAAATGAAACGTAAAAAAAAAAACATTCCATCTAATGCTTATTCAATATTTCTTTTAGCTTTATTATATATGTTATAATTGCATTACCAAAAGTCATTCACGCAATGTGTGTGTGTTCACTTTCACACATGTGACTCTATACTTTAGTAATTTGCTCCCTTAAAAAAATAATTATTAAGCAATAATATTTTAGTCTAACCTATTTTGACTTATCTTAATTGATGTATGCCTGTATAAGCAGTCACACATACACACACACACTTGTGATATGTTAGCATATATATCATGATAAAATGTTTCCCATCATATTATCCATCCATAAACAAATTATACATATAAAAAAAAATTTATTTAAATCTTGAGCAAAGCAACATTTATATCAAATTTAAATATGCAAATAAAAAAAAAAAAACACCATAAAATATATATTGACAGATTGCTCAGGTACTGTTGATTAACTCAACAAATGACAATAAATAAAAAAAAACATTAAATTACAATAATAATAAAAATAACATTTAAGATAAACACTAAGGCTAATGATTTCAAAATGTATTTGTAATGTTATGCAGTAATGATAATTAATAACAAAATAAATAAACAAACTTTTAATGTTTATGTATTAAAAGAGAAAGAAATGATGTTTGACCTATAGAAGGAGATTCAAAGATTACTTTAAATAAGTAAAAAAAAAAGAATTAATAAAATTTCAAAGTTACCAATCCATTTTTCAGTTCTTACTAATGTCCAAGTTGAAACAACAGACTGCTCTCTTGTCTATAGATTCAGGCTGCATTAGTTTAGCTCTGGCATTTCACTCTATTTCTTGTTTTTACCACTTCAAAGTTATTTCTGGCACTTTTGATGAACATAAAGGAAAACTATAAACACTTAATTAGTAAATTAGTTGAGACTTGATGTGTGGATTTTATACATCTTTCTTCTTCTCCTGCTCTTCAAAGATGAAAATTCTTTAATAGGCCATGGGATGAAAAAGAAGTCTCTGAGATAGCATGTGATTTTGGCTTGGTTGATTTGAAATGTGGCCATCCTCTGGGTCTTAAAAATATATATGAGTGTACAGACAAACTATTTAACTTATGATAGTAGAGATCTTAACACTGCATTCTCCTTTTCTTACACCTGACAAAATATATAAACACTGAGTTCATTTTTTTTTCCAAAGTAGCAATTTGTGCACTCTCTTTATAACACCATTTTACCTTTTAGCTTCTTTTTAGGGATTGAATCTTTATAAATCCCTCCAGAATAATTTAACTGCAATAGTGTTCATATATCAGCACATCTTCTTCTATACTACATAAAGCAATATTTTAACATTTTGCTTTCACTTTTTTCCACAAGTGCAGGAAAAGAAAAAGCTTGAAAGGAGAAAAAATAACACAACTGCTGACTGCTGACTCATGTTGAACGGACTGACCCCGTTTCTTTCTCACACAGCTTTTTATATATCTGTTTTCTGCAACCCATCTAGCTTTGGCCAGGTTAAAGATTGTTTCACACAAAAACTACTGTCATTTTAGAAAAATAACAGAATCCAAACTGATGCCAATTAATGGTCAAGTAACAAAAAAAAAATGTCTATCCATTTGTCAAAACATCTTTTCTTTTTGACAATTTAAAATTCAGACAACAAAAGAAAAATTTATGTGTAATTAAAAAAATGTCTGTCTCTGTTTACACATTCACACTTTGACCCTAGAAAAGTGTGCTTTGCAGGCTATTAATCTGTTGACCTATAGATATGATCCCTTAAACCATCTAGTCTAGCCTGTTTTACTTTGGAGAAAAATAAGCTATATAATGAAATGGCTATATTTAATATAAAAGTCTAATGCAACTAATAATCTCTTATAATATTCATTTTTCTTAGTAATACCTACCAATAAATATTTATAATATACACACACACACAAAGATATATATCTAATTTTTTTAATAAGATATATGTGTGGGAATTGGACTCTATTCCTACAGTATATATATACAAACATAATTATTGTTTGTAGCCAATCATCTTACAAATATTTAAACAAAACTTACATAATTTTCTCTGCATTTAACAAAGTAATGTTTTTGCAATCAAATTTTATAATGTTGATCCCTCTTATAAAAATTACTTATTAGTCATTTCTGCCAAAAATAGAAACTAACATTTATATGAATCATAAAGTTAAGGGTATGTAAGAGAATTTGCTGGTGAAGTATATAATTTCAATGGCTCAAATGTATTGACTATAAATTTTTATTTTCTACTTTGTTAAAGTGATAGAATTATTGTTGTCTTTCAGTCTATGGAAGAGAGTTTAAAAAGAGATACAGCTGCCACCATGAAGGCTATTGATGATATGAGATTAGAGCTTGAAACAACAAAACATCAACTCCAAGTTATGGGTCATCAGATGCAAGAACAAGATAAGGAACTGCGCAAGAAAGCTGATGATATTACTCAACTGACTCAGCAGGTGAGAAAATTTACTTTATTATTGGATATTAATTTAAATTTAGCAGGTAGATATCAGTTGGTGAGTGGAAAGATTTTAAATGCTTGAATATTTAAAAATTTTGTACATAGAGGATTCAATCAGAGGCAAAAACTGGAAACAAAATATTTTCTAGATTTATTTCACTTTTTTTTAATAGTTTTTAAAGACATTCTGAAAAGTAGATAATGAAAGTCAGGTATTTTAAATTCTTTGATGGAGTATGAAGATGTCAAAACCAATCAAAGAATAAATTTATGACAAAGAACTTTGCAAAAGTTTATGTGAAACCATTTAGTAATTTGATATTTGAATAAAATTAGAAATTAATTAATTAGATTTAAAGTTAAATAATTGCTAAAAAAATCTTTGTGCTGTCTAAATCTAAATTTAAGTTTGAATAAATTTTATCATCTGATTGTCTTATCGGTAAGTCAAGTACCGTTTGTGCATCAAAATGGCAGGCCAGATATAATCGTATCATTTGTTTGACCAAAGTAGGATTCTTGTTGCCTTTCCTCTTTTTTTCTTTACTCAGTTGACAATTAATTCCATTACTAATTTGTCACTGATCACCGAGTTAATTGCTCAGAACAAGAAATTAGTCATTTTTAACATTTAATTAGTTTAATTAAAAATATATATTTTTATTTACTTGCTGATAATTTATTCCTTTCTTATATTGTGGAATTTTAAACAATTTGCACACTTACAAATATACTATACATATATATAATGTTCCAATTTATTTTATTGAGCACTTAGTACTTATGTAATTAAAGAGAAAGGATTTCACATTTTAACCTATGCACTTTAATCATTTATATTATAACTCAGTGATGTCGTGTTTAATAATTATATTTATATAAAGTGCATACTCATTATTTAAAGTAATATTTATTAAGGCTATAACCTTAAGATTATGCACCTGAAAAAACGACAGTAGGAACCTGCAAATCTTGTCTTTTAAATAAATCTTGTCTTAAAGATTTGCAGAGGTCCCTACTGTCATTTTTTCAGGCTCATAGTCTTAAGATGTCGTGTTTAGTATTGAGGAAACTCTCAAACCAAAACACAAGATAGAGACTTTATAAAGATAAGAGCGGCCATCTTATCTTTAACTACTCTGGTCACTTTTACATCCATTATTTTCTTGCACACATTAACTAATGTGAAATCTTTCAATTTACTATCAGTCAATAGTAATAATTAATACAAACTATGTAATGTTTCAATTTATATAATCTGAACTTGTACAAGTAATATGCTGATTTAAAAATCAGGCTTATAATAAAATCAAGGTCTAAATTCAAGCACAATCAATAAATGTTGGTTTATTTAAAGAATAAGCTCTACTCATAGGTGGCTATCTATCTTTTAAAACTTTTATTGACGGGAGAATGTGTATCTATTTCATAGCAATGTATAAAGAATAGTTTCCTTCCATAATATTTCATATTCATATATATATATAGGTAAATGCAAAATATCCTTTGAATAGCCTCCTGCATGCAAAAATTATCTGATTATCCTTCATAGAGAAGCAGGGAAGTAAGGCAAGGCTCATCAATTGTTGCCAGATGCTGGGTGATTTTTATTCCTTGATTTACCCATTTATCTAATAATTAGATACCCATTTATTAACCAGTATTGAATAATTAGCTCAGTTGTCTATGCACAGTTTACTGAAAGAAAAAATCCATGCCTAATGTAAACATTTTAAAATTTCTTGATCCAAATTTGAACTCGGGCTATACGTATGGCAAATAGATGTGCTATCATTGTGCGAGACATTTAGATATATATATAGCAATCAAATAATGCTATTTGTAAAATTCAAATCATAATTTAATTAAGATTTAATTTTTTAAATTTTGATTTTATTTTTCAATATTAAAAGATTTCTATATATAAGAGTTCATAGCATACAGAAAACTTAAATGATTTCCAGTCTAATTGAAAAATAACTACTATTTTTAAAAAAATACCACCAGAGAGTTCCACTGCAATCATTGTTACATTTGATTGGCTGTCACATAGGCATTTTTAAGGCGCTTCTGTCGAAGGTTTTAGCATTGTACATTATTATTTATCATCAGAGAAAGTAAATAAAAACACATTCCTCTTAAACTTTTTTTAAAACATTATTCAGAACCACCGAAAGTTATTTCTGATATATATCATGCCATTAGTACACAAATAATAAAATCTCATGACTCTCTCAATGATTATTCAAGCTTACAATAGATGGCTCTACAGTAGATTGAAGATAAAAAAATAAGCTATGAATTAATGGTCTTATACTTAGATAAGGCAGCACTCAGTGCCAAAAATGTGACTAGGATATAAATGTATAATGAATCAGCATTGAATATGCTAATTAAGAAAATGAGAAAGCTGCATGAGGAGATTAGATTATAGTTAGTATGAAGAAAACAGAGATCATGATAGCAGCATTGAGTTTAAAATAGATTGTGATTAAAATAAATCACAAAATATGTATTATTTATTAAATATATATGATTTTTTTTAAAGAAGTGTAATAATGGAACTGATAGAGATTCTAAAAGGAGATAGAACCATTAAGTCATTTAATTCTACCACTGTAGCCATAGGTTTGGCAGTTATTAATTATGTAGTTCTTAGTTTGTATTTACCCACATTTACCTAGATCAATGACTAAATTCTATTTATGAAGAGACGAATGCAATCTGTTAATGAAATTCCAGTTATGTCTAGAAACATCAAATCCACCTGTTATTATTGTTGAATCTGGAGAAATTTGTTCAGTGCATTTTTTACACCATAATTCTTTGATTGTAGATCTTGATTTGAGATGAATTTTAGGTGATGAAATTCTATTCAAATTATTGCTAAATCCTGACTGCTTAATAGCTTTTTATACATTTTGTGCAAAGCAGTTTTTGAAATTTGGCAGAAGAATATATAAAAGATCAGGAAACCATTATAATGGAGTAGACTTGAATGTACAAGTAAAATTTCTCATGGTAATATTTAATTGAATATTGAGAAATTTGGTATTGAAAGTTTTTTTTCCAAACAGAGTAACGTTATTTACCAGAAGAATATGCTAATATTAAAAAAAACTGTCCTTAAAGTATTAGCATTACAACTCCAAATTATGCCTCCTTGCTTTCCAAGAAGGTTATTTCTAGAAATTAATTTTGATATAATCTTAGGTAAATGAGAAAAATAAGTTATTATCTAAGACAGAGGTCCCCAACCCTATGCCCATGGGCATCATGGCACCCGCAGACCATTTTACGTGTGCCCACACTATCCGAACACCATAAAAAATTATTTATCTGATACAAATAAATTTAATTTTTAAGATTTCTTATAAATTATTGTATTATATTTTAATCAAATTGTAGGTCATACTATATTTTTACAGTGTAAAAGAGTCTATTATTAACAATATGCAACTACAAATTTACATTGAAAAAATAAATAGTGCCCGCCACGTGGCCAGTATTATAAAATGTGCTAATTGCAAAAAGGTTCGGGACCACTGATCTAAGGTTACTCATAAATAGCATAGGGTAAGATCATTTTTTAGTCTATTATTGTAAAAGATTAAGATTAAAAATAGTAAATTATGAAATGACAATTCTTTAAAACATTGAAGATGAAAAAATAATTATTAATGAAATGGATAGATCCACCATCGCTATTCCAAGTGCAGTTAATCTGCAGCCTTCTCTAGACTCATCCACTGTAAGCTTGAATAATCAATAGACACTACATTGTATAGTTCTATAAAATCCCCACCTTCAGACCAAATAATTGGTGTGTGTCTTTATTAATAAAACTAGGATTTAAAACTGGAAGTTAATTCACTTCTGCATCTAGAAGCCATTACTTACTTCTTGTATTATTCGAACTCATAATGAAAATCTTAAATAAAAAAAAAAATAGCTCTTAAGGTTTTAAATCCAAGCAAATGTATTTATAGAGAGAGGGCTGGCACCTGGTTGATTTCTGTATTTTTCAGTTCTATGACAATGGTAAAATTCTTCTATCTTTTAGCTAGGAAAGTTAATATCAACAACATTACATCACATAACCTCTCATTTGTTTATTCATATGCTTCCAAGAGCAGTTATTGTCATGCGGCTTTTGAGTCATCTGTTGTAAGTTACTGTATGGTGTTTATTGTTTCCTAAAACTTATAATACATGATGAATAAAATGAAGAGAACTGCTTTTGGAATACTCAATGAAGCAGTTTAAAAAACCAAACAGATGTTAGATCATTCAGGGAAAATGCTTTATATGATTACTAGGAATTGATATCAAGTGATGCGAACTCCTAATGATCATGGAAACAGTATTTTTCCAAAATGGTCTAAATCTATTTGGTTTTTTAAATTGCTCTGTTGCATATTCAGTCTGACTGTTCAAGTGACATTTGAACACTGTTCAATAGAATACAACTGTTTACATCATTCACCTGATTGTAACTTATATTTTTGTATTTACTTCCAAAACATTTCCACATGAACACGTTATGCTTATCATTAAATCATATTAACAGATTTAACATGGTGTTGTTTTAGTGCAATTAAAAACTTTTTAAAACATCAACAATAGTAATAAGTGAAATTTTGGAAAAGGAAATAGAATGAACCCTGCAATAGATAAACAGATCTTATGTATTATTAAATTATAAACCAAGAAAGAGGTTCATTAAATGTTTCATCAAAATACAGCTATATATGGAGTGGAAACTTGGACATAAAAAATCAGAAAACATATAAGATTCTGATTTACTAGAACATGATAACCATCAGATATGTCAGAAATACAGAGATACTGAAAAGAGTATGACATAAACTTATAACTGAATAGATTAAAGAGGGATTGTTTGTGTTGCTTCAAATGAAAGAAATAATGATAACTATATCCAAAGGTACTGTACTGTAAAAATATTTAAAGAAATAATGAATGAATTTAGTTAAGTGATTCAAGAAAAGATGTAATTGTGATTACTTGAAATATTAAGTTCTTGGATTTATAATAATGATTAATTTAGTTATTAGTTATTGTTTATATTTTTGTACTAAAAATAAAAATAAAGATATTTAAAAATGCATATTGAATTACATAAACAATTCATTAATGTATGTTTTTTTTTAATGTTCGCTGTCTTTAGTTGACAATATGTCAAGCTGAAATGCAAGCAATTCAAGCTGACAGAGACAGACTTCATGAAGAACAAGCTAACAGTGAACTTAGCAAAGATGAAGCAGTTCGGAAAGCTCGCAAAGATAGAGATGAAGCTATAACAAAGTAAGTCACATCTTGGTAAATGATTTAGCATTTAAATTGTTAGCTAATGAAATATTTGAACCAAAGAAAACTCAATTGTTGCCACCAGGGGTGAAAAATCTTGTCTTTTTTAACGTAGAACCTGCAAGAAATGTAGATAATAACAGATGAAAAAGCTCTTTTTCTTATTGGAAAAAACTTGAGAAAAAAATTCAACATATATATTAAAACAAAAACATACTAATTGCGATATTATGCCTTATATTTAAATTAAATTGACATTTTTAACTTAATAATAATTATTTTATGCATTTAGCAGATTTCATCATTCCAAGCACAGGAGTTAAGCAGTCAGACTGAGAAGGTACAAAATATACGACCCATAATCACATTTCCAGACCATTGATTCCCTTCATGCACCTCTCCTGTGGATATTTTTATTTGTATTGGGGTAATTCCCGGGCATTACTAGACAAAACTGACTAGAATATCGACAATAAAAGAGTTTTAACGTGCTTCTGGTGCTTAATAATTACCTGGCTAGCACAGATAGTAAGAAACTGGCTTAAATAAGATTAAAAGAGCAAGTATATTCGTAATACATGTATATAATTAAATCTAAAGATACTTAATACTATTATATGGTAATTAAAATGTTATATGGTGAGGTATGGAGAAAGAGAACTAAGCCAAATTAACAAACCAAAATAATGTGTTTATTTACACACACGCAAAATTAAAGTAAAACATTAACGTAATAGTCAAATAAAACTGAAATTAATTATGACCTTCTTTTAAAGGATTAATCCATTTCTAACATAAGGATTGCTTTTAGTTATAAAGTTTTAAAAGAATAACAGTTTGTCTAGACATGGAATTTGGTATTTTATATTTACCTAGATTTTTGTTGTAGCTTCGTTTCTGGAGTGATCACCCTTTTTAATGGAGTTTATTAACAGGCGTTCCTAGCTTCTTTTGGCAGCTGTTTGCTCCTTTAATCTGGGTTGGCACATATCTTGGTCTTGTTCACAATCATGTCTCTATTTACAGACATGGATCTCAGCAGTGGTAGACAACAGGAATCAGATGTTGAAGAAACTGGACAGTGAAACCCAAATGAACACCCTTCTGTGATTTAGCAGTGCATGACAAAGTTTAGATGACCATGAATATTGCTCTATATTTCTGATTGATGACCAGGAAACTTTGAATAGCAAACAGGCAGTAGCAATTAATGGTACAATGCTGACTTAATTGACAGCAAAACATTAGCAAATTTTATGGACTTCTCACAGCAAAATTCTGACAAATGTCAGAAGAATAAAACAATAGGAAATTTGAAGCTTTTATATCTTTGCCATCCATTGTGACCACCCATGTTAGTAATTAGTTATTTAAATTCATTTAATTAGTTAATCTTCTCTTCTTACTTTTTAATTACAATTTGATCAAATTTATTATCTAATCAGTTGGACATATTAAATTTTAATAAACCCAAATTTCTTCTGATCAGATAATTTACACAAATCAGAGATTTTTAATTAGATCACTAATTATCTAGTTTCAATTATTGTTTATACAATGAAATTCTTTTACTAAGTAATTTTATGGTTATAATATTAATATCATTTATATTCTTTATTAATTTTTACAATGCTTTTTTACAACTCACTATTGACAATTTCAATTGCCCCAGCAATCTTCTTTAGAACTTCTACTTGTATTTCCAAATCTTAACTGCTAAATTCAAACTTTTTCTTTATCATTACTTTATAAACTTTATAGTTTCTTTTAAATAGTTAAATTTATAATTTATTCTTTTGTTTCTATAATCCATTGGAATTCTTTTCCCCCCCTCAGTTCTTTTAATCATTAAATTTTAAAATGCCTACATTTTAATTGGCTTTACTCTGCTTTTTGATTTTATTTAAAGAAAAATATATTTCTATTTTTATCTAATAAATTAACTGTCTCTTTTTATTTTTAAAATAATATTTTTTTTTTTTTATAAATTTTATTTCTAAATCGTTCTCTTGGGGTGTTTATCAAAAAAAGCTTGTCTAAAGTTGTTGCACTTTCATTATATTACATTTATAAATACAAGCTAATTAAGTCATGTGATGTATGACTTTGTTTTCTTTACTATTATTATAGTTTGGCTTGTATGGCTTTGGTGATGTTATATTGCTAAGGTTATTTAATATATGATGTATCTGAATTAAGTTCTGTCCCATATGGCTATTTAAGTTAGATAGCTGGATTTGAAAACATAAATGTCTGAAAATTTTAGATTTTCTACTTAATAGTTAAGTATTCGATAAATGCTGGGTGTCTGAATGTCCTAGTACCTCACCGACGAGAGCCATTAGCTCAAAACCTGTTTGAAAATAGGGTTAATTCTAGATAGAGATTTTAAATACTTTCTCTTATGGCATTTATCAAAACAAGCTTGTTTAGAGCTATTAGCATGCTCATTATATTATATATGTAACACATATATATGTATGTGTTACAATATGTAAATAAAAGATGTAAATCAAAACGAGATAAATTGGATTGTTGCTGACATTTTCTAGTCATTTCACTAACCTGTGCAGTTTATGATTAGTGGTAGAATGCTAGACTACACAGCTGATAGTTTATGGATCAAAGCTCTTTTCTGATGTTCAAGTGATTTCCCGTGCAATAATGCTTTGATTAATTTTTATTGACTATCATATTTAATGTTTATCAGCTGTATATGCATCTGCAATAATTAATAAACAACACCGGTAACTAAAAGTAATAAAAATAAATTTATTCACTTGCTGATAATGAAAATAATGATAAACAGTAACTATGCACAATAATCTAGACAAGTCCAGTTATTTGTGTACATCTCCATTTACTTCTGTTTTGACATACAGACATTCTACTTGTGTCTAAAACAGTCTTTAACCATTTTATTGCTTTACAACAATTAGCGCATACATTGCACTTTTTCTTCTTATAAGGTTGCACAATTGCTGCTTACTCGTTTGTTTTAAACTCTGCTCTATACCACTAGTATCTATCTGGATATATTTATGCAGTTCAGAATACATAGTAGGGTTCATCATTTACATATATTGACCTTGCTCAATATCAAATCCAGATTTTCAGATTTATGCTAATTTTCTAAAGTACATTAAATATACATATATACGCACAGAACACACCCATCCCCATCCCCCGCTCTAGAAAACAGCCATCTCAGTACAAAAAGTAATCCTGCAATCTTGTTGTTGTCAAACTCTGATAGGAAGTAAGTCTCTTTCTTCCTCTTGATTATCCATTACACCCATTGGATCTGGTTGTGTAATCTAATCAATTGATTGTATACTTGTTCCTGCTAGATCTGGTTGATCAGCTTGATTAGATATGGGCATTCCTTTATTTTATATTTCTGAGGGGATGACAACACATTCCTCTTCTTCATTAGAAATTCACGGTTCATTGGGTAACATAATTTGGGTGTTATTTGCATCTATTATTTCATTCAGCCGAGATCATAAATGATTGATATGTCTCTTCAGAATTTTTTCATTATTCAGTTTAATTATTCGAATATATTTAGAGAGAACTTCCATTAGGAACAGCAGGAAACCATTTCCTTTTTCAAATATCATGACTTCACACTAGTTCACCAATTTTAAACTTTTCAACATCAAAATTATTATTCACAATAACTTTTTTAACCAGTAATGTTATGTGTGTGCAACACTTGCAATGGTTCAGCTGGTGTTTTCATTGTTGACATACTAGGGGTGAAATGTTAGTAAAACATTGCATCAACCAAAACTTCATATATGTTTTTTGTGAACTGTAGCACTGCTTTTTCATCTAAAGTATTTGATTCTGGATGATAAGGAAAGGCATGTGTTTTATTCCTTTATCAAATAAAATTTTTTGGAAATTTTTGAAACATAAATCCTGTCCCATTGTTCCACACTATTGTTTCTGGAAAACCTTGGCCTGCAAAAATCTCTTTTAGGGCATGAACAGTATACTCTGCATTTGTGTTTTTGTCAATCTTATATTTCTGCCCATTTTGAATAAGAATCAGTTGCAACTAGGAATATTTATCTGTTCATTGGACCTACATTGTCTAAACTTAAGCATTGCCATGGTGACATTGCTTTTGCTCATGAATCAAAAGTCTTTAGAGCCAAATCAGCAGTAGACTGGCACTTAACACAGTTCTTGATCGTTTGTTCAATATCCTGATTCAAATTTGGCCACCAAACATATCAGCGAGCTAAGGCTTTCATTCGCTCTACACCTGTATGTCTTTGGTGTAGCAAAATGAGTACTTTCTTCAGATCTTCTAATGGTATGAGCACTCAATACATCATTAGAATACAGACACTACATGTAGATATGCTTTCATGAGCATTCCAGATAGATCTTGCAATTTAATTTGGTCAACTTTTAGGCCATCCAAATTGAATCAAATTTCTCAAGCTTTTATATCCAAGATCATTTATTAGTCCACTTTTCAATCTTGGAGCTATTTTACAGTTTTTTGCTTCCAAGTATCAATGTAATTTATTTCTACACATTTTTTCTGGAATTCACAAGCATCTGGAAAACATGATAAAGCATCAGTATGGGTAATTTCTTTTCCACGCTTGCAAATTAATATATAATCATACGCTATTAACAAATTAATCCAACAAATCAAATGTTGGCTGTCATGTTCAGGAGTTTTCTTATCATGTCCAAAAATTCCCAGGAATGGGCGATGATCCATATAAATAAAGAATTTATATCTGTATTGATGATACTTTTTAACAGTGAATATTATAGCCAGGGCTTCTTTGTCAAGCTGACTATAATTTTTTTCAGCAGCTGTCAAAGTCTTCAAGGCATATGCAATGGGGGATTCTTCAAAACAGCGATGTGAAATGATAGCTCCAACTCTGAAATCTGAAGCATCAGTTGTAGTAATCAATTCATAGTCACTGTTATAATGTACAAGAAGCTGCTTAGATGTTAGTAAATCTTTTGCTTTCTGGAAAGCTAAATCATACTCTTTAGTCCATTTCCAATGCTATCCTTTATGCAGTAGTTCATACAGTAGGGTAAGGACATGTGACTTTCCTTTCTGGAAACTCAAAAAAAAGTTGAGCAATCCTAGAAAAGCCTGCAAATCTTTTACATTCCTAGGCTTTGGAGCATTTTTGACAGCTCTAACTTTTTCTTGGTTAGGATATTTTCCTTTCTGGTTTATAACATGGCCCAAAAATATAATTTCAATTTCTCACTTAGCTCATATATATTTAGAAGGATTAATCCTAGCTCCAACTTTGTCAAGTCTCAAACAAACATTTAACGTGTTTGTTTCCAATTCACTTTCTGTTTGAGCAGTTATTAAAATATCATCTAAATAAGGAATAACTCCTTCCATACCTTGAAATAAACCATCCATTTCTGCTTGAAGTGCATTTGGAGCAACTGTAATCCTGTAAGACGACTTCTTGTGCCTATAAAGTCTCAGATGAGTACTGATCTAATGAAGAATACCACCTTCTGAAATGATGCTAAAACTTCACATACATTTAGGATTTGTTATGCTTCTTTATTTATGAATTTATTAGGTGTAACAATAATCTCCATACAATTAATCTGGGTTCATAGCTACAACTACTGGTGACCCATGATGAATTTTCAACTGGAGACAAAACATCTTTATTGTTCAGGCAAGTGGAACGCTACATGGTTTGCATACTATAGGCTGAGCATCACTTACTATTTCAAAATCCACTGCCATGTTTTTAATTTAGTTAATCCTAAATTAAATGAACAGAGAAACATCTTTCTAACTTTTGTTCCCAACTGAACTCTTAATTATTTTAAGACAAACTCCCAATGGACGAAACCAATTTCTTCTTAGTAGAGGACTTATATTATTCTTAACAATCTGTAATGGTAAAAGATTCGCAGGTATATTACCTTCCTGCATATGTCAATTCTATTGCCATTTATATTTGTGGCTAATACTTTGGTATTTTGAAGAGTGTATTTTCTTTTACTGCTGCCATTAATTTTTATCCAATCTTTATATGACAACAAAGAAAGGCTGGCACTCCTGTCCACTTCCATTGTAATTTCTTTCACAGACATTAACATCTAACACGATATGGTCATCATCTACATCATTAATCTTGATAACAGATTTTTTTCCCTCTTAATCTGCTTCCTACGATTTAAAATTCGGACTTAACAGTGTTTCCCAACTCTTGTCTTTATTTCTCCAGATCCAAGCTAAATGTCCTTTAATTTTATAAACATTACATTTCTCCATTTTCAATTTACAAAATGTCTTAACATGGACTTTTACACCGCAGCTATAACAGATCAAAATTTCTTTTGCCATCTTTGAACTCATAGCTACAGCTTGTGCTTTATTATAGGAATCAAATTATTCTGCCTTCCAACTGAAGTCTGAAATTCTGATGCTTCTTCTAACATTACTTCCTGTGCCAAACATTTTCCAAGGACTACCTTGTAATTCAGATTTGGCTCACTCAACAAAGTTTTTCTCGGGCTAGGGTCAGACATTCCAAACAATAATTGGTCAAGCAATTTTTAAGTAAAAATGACATTTACTTTTTAACCACCATTTCCAGCAGTTTAGAAATCACAGAAATAATCGAAATTGGTTTATAATTATCATAACGAATCCTTAATCATATCTTGGTTATTATCTGAGAGACATAGTAATGTAAATAATTTACTTTCATCCTGCTTTCCAAATCTGATCTCAATTTCTTATAGATATCAAGAATGTTGGGTTTCTTCTTTCTTCCATATTCTGGCTGATCTGAGAATGCTTATTAAAATGATTGGTTACCTATTGATAATTTTGTCTTCCATTTGCATAGATGTCGTGAATAAAACTAATTAAAGTAGAACAAATTATATTAATGGAGTCATAATCAACAACGAACCATCATTTAGAATGATCAAATATTTTGCTTGATTATAGTATCACACTGTCTTGTTATCTCGACATATTTTCAGATAGTTTTACCAAATGTGCACAATATGAAGTTTAAAATATTTTTAAAAAAATGTTTGTACTGTCATTGTCTATGGGTTTTTTTAAAAAAAAACGTGCTTAATAATTATTTTCTAACAAGGCTTTATATGATTCTGCTTGGAGAGCTATAATTCATTGCATTTACTTCTATTCCCGAGCCATCTATTGAAACTCTTGAATAGTAAGTAGAGAACGTACTAGATGAAGACAATCAATAGTCAGAAATTAGTCTGGAAATATGAATACAATCCTAGTATTTGGTATCCATCGATTATTCAAGTTTACAATAGATGGCTCCATAGTAAATTACTGCTTCTCAAAGCAAAATTATTTTTTCATTATGATTTTTAAGTGTTTTGAAAGAGCATATAATTATTATAATTATAATATACCAGTTGATGAATGCAGTAAACAGCATTTATATTTTAAAAATTCCAAAATATTGATTTAAATTATACTCTTATGAAAAGGCAAAGTAGTTGCTATAAGCATATCAAAAGCACACATGCCCAAAGATCTGAATGGGTTAGGTCTTCATTCCATCTCCAAGCTTTACCTACAAAAAGCAATTGGAGTCATGAGAACAATATATCACGAGCACCCCGATCAGAACACATTCATACCAGTAACACCAATGGATACACCTCCACCATTCTGCGGTAAGTGGTTGTCAGATTTATGGATATACTTAACAGGGACAATAAGCCTATCGAAACCTATCATAGAATCAAAGAGAACGTACTGGGAAATTTACAAACTTAAATCCCCAAACCTTACTCCATCTCTGAACTCTCTGGGGCTAAACAATAAACTCCTAATTCTCAAATCCAAAAATGGTTTTTGGAATCCAAACATATAGATTTTCTCCTGAAACTAAACCTCTCTTCCCTACCCACAAGCCACTTCCTGGTCTATAGGAGAGGTTTTTCCAATCTCAACTCACAGTGTCAGTTTTGCTCAACAGCTGATGAAACCATTACCTATCTCCTACATGACTGCCCATTCAGAACTTTCATCCGCCAAAAAGTTTCAATAGACTATAGAAATACGCTTTGTATTCAAAACGCCATCAAGATGGGCATATTTTTGACCATCAGAACATCCATTTTCCTCACTTTTGCAGTCTGGCTCATCAGGTGCAAGTACATCTTTGGACAGGCAAATAACAATGTTAGTGATACCTTCTTAAAACTATTAAGAAGTACTCGTGATAGAGACCGGCTTCTTTCAGCAGATTGATTACACAATGAATCCTGGGCTAGCGTAGACCTAGTCTAGTAAGACTCGAGACCAAAGATTGATTTGTCATTGTATTCTTTTTTTGATTTAGTTAATAAAATTATTTTTTTGAAAAAAAAATTATACTCTTTTAGTTAGTAATGAAAAATAACGAATTGAATGACTTTGCAGTTCATAAGAAGTTTTAAATATCACAAATGACAGCTGTACTATGATTCATAGGTTGTGAGCTCCAGAGACTGGCCCTTCACCACTGCACCAACTTATACATGGCAGTACTGAAGATTGCATCATTTTCATAATCTTTTATATATGCAGAAATTATTTGTTTAAGATTTTATTTGTATATGTATCCATATGCCATGCATACAAAGAATTCAAATATAGGTGGAACTTGGATTTTTTTTTTTTAAAAAAAAAAATAATTAGCTCATACTAATCAAGTAGCAATTCAATTATTGGTTGGAAAATGGGTATCTAGTTATTCTTAACCAGAAGATAAAATAAGAAAGAAAAACTTGTGTAACAATTCTCACAAACTAGAAGTTAGGGAATAATGTCTTTTTCATTGTTCATCTATGAAGGAATGCTGAATGAGGTTTTGTCCTTAACTAAATCCTTGTGAAAGCATCTTTAAAAAAATTTAAATAATTTAATTTCTTTGACTTATTTACTTTTTTTTTTTGATATCTAATACTTTTTAATTTTTTACTTGCAATGAAAGCAATCATCTCATTGCATTATTATGCTTTTATATATTTTTAGATTGTAATCTTTTAACAATAAAAATAAATAAATTCAATTTAAAGATAAAGAAACAAAGCAATTTTTAAAAATCTTACCACATGGCAAGATTTAAATAAATCTACTTGCATTGGTATCCTCTCTCTTCACCATTTTGTAAACATTGACTGTGAGTTAAATAGAAGTCACCACTTGCTAATACTTTTAATATATTTTTTTTTAATATCATAAATAATCTGTATGAATTATTCTTGTTTAATGAAATTTATTGGTTTTCTTTTGTGATTCAGGAAAAACAGCCTAGAAGTAGACCTGGCCCGATCTAGGATCGATGTTATGAATGTTAACAGTCAGCTTATGGAGACTATTCAACAGAAAATCGAACTGAGTCAACAGCTGGAGGAGTGGCAGGTGAGTTTGATGATCAATACTTCTAAGTACTCAAGCTTATGAATTACCTAGCATTCAAACCATTTGTTTATTTATTTTACATGACTCCTTGCATACATTTAGTTTACATTAACTAGTAAAACCAGACTATAACCAAACCTATGTATGCATCAAGTAATCAATGGACACTAGATGTCATTGCAATCAGAACCTCTACAGATACAAATTGACTAATTCACTTTCTAGTAGAAAAAGTTATATGCTTTTAACTTTTCCAATGCCATCTTTTTTTTTAATTTCATTTTCGAGCTGAAGGCATGGAAATTTTAAATACCTTAAGGTTCTGATTTTTTTCCTCCTTCCTTTTTTCCTTTTTTTTTCCTCTTTTTCCTTCTTTTCTTTCCCCCTCTCCCTTCCCTTCTTTTTCCCCCCCCCCCCTCCCCCCCCCCCCCCCCCCCCCCTCCCTTCCCCCCCCCCTCACCCCCCCCCCCCCCCCCCCTCATTCCCTTTCATTCCTTCCCCAATATAGGCAAAAAGTTAAATTACCTTTTGGAAAACACCCATGCAAAAATAAATAAGGGAAAAATTTATACAATCCATAATAGATTTACTTTTTCTTAATTTATTATTTGGCATTTAACGATTTATATAAGAAAAAAGTTATTTCATCACTTATATATATATATATGCTAGCTATGTTTTACTTCCCTTTTCTCCATGTTCGAATAATAACTCAGTTTTTAATTTTTAAATATCAATTTAAAATTCAGTTCTTTTGTGAAATTGCACGAATTGATCAAAATTTTCTTTGTTTAAATATTGTCTATAGTTTCTTATAATTTTGCGCTATGAAGATTATACAAATAATTTGGAATGTTTGAGCAAGTCATCCATTTTCTGTTGGATTCGATCTTCAAAAATTGGCTTTGTGCAGTTATTATAGAATTTGAAAAAAAAACAAAAGATGACAGAAATGAACTGGGTTTGCTTTTATACTGGGCTTAGTTTCCGGTGTTTAGTATATTCGCATTTCCTTTTCCATTGCTGCATGTGTCTATGCACATATTATATTAATTGTAAGTAAAAATAAAATTATGTAATAGAATTCTACTTTTGTCTTCCATACTTGGTTATCTAGAGATTGGTTTGACATTAGGTCATCACTATATTTACAGAGTCTGAGTTTTTATTAGTGATGTAAAACTCATTGATTAATAACTCATTGTTGTTATACATATATATAGGCAGGATTTATTTAATTGGTTTTTTTTTATTTCTCATTTAATAAGGGAAATTAATTCATTGTGACATTTGTTGAATTTTGTACTTAATAAAGCAAACATTTGTCGTGTATATGTGTATGTTTACATAATAAAAAAAATGATATGGCATATTTAACCACCTGTTATCTAAGTTTATGTTTTACATGGGTTTGATTCAGTGGTGTGGACTTGTAAGCTACCCTTACAACTTTAACTCAAAAGTATAAAGATATAGAATTTTATTATAATAGATCACTAGAAGAGAAAAAAGAATAGCATATACTTCTAATAAAAGATGGGAGCATAACCATTTAGTAACAAAAATAATTTGCTAAATAAAAATGATGTGTAGATAATTAATATATTTGATTGTTATAAATAATATTTATCTAATATCCATTGTTGTATTTTTTTCAGACGGATATGCAGTCACTGTTAGATGTTCAACTAAAGAATAAGATAATGCAGGAAGAGTCTGACCAAAGCCCACCAGAAGCGACATCATCGACTTTCTCTAGAAGTAAATTATTCAGCTTGTGGAGATAACAGCTTATTGTTCTTGCCGCTTATACACTTCTTGATGCCGTCCTTCATTGTTCAGTTCATTATAAAAGTTGCATTTGTGAAGCGTTTTGGAAAAAGTATTGAATTTTCATATTCTAATAATAAAAAAAAAAAGAGAGAGATTATATATTTATAAAATTAATCCGGTGTGCAAAGTAAAATAAGTGATCGTAATCTTTACAAGTTATCAAGATGGAATATTTTGCATATCTAGTCGTAGCAGTAGTGTATTTTCTTTATGTCAACTAATTGCGCTGCTATGTCATTTCTATTTAACGGTGCTGTCCTCTGTATATATATATAATTTGAACTATGCAGTTAATTTATATTTTTTCAATGACTGTCTTATTTATATACAAAAATGAAGACTTCAATTTTGTAAATTATTTTTATTTTTTCTTATGTTAACTGTAGGTTGTAAATGAAAGAATTTTTATTTATTCAATATTAGAGCTAAGTTCTGTGTAAAAAGCAAAGATAACATTCCATTATTTGCTAAAAAGCTAAATGCAAATGCTTGTAAATACTTTTAATCTCTAATTAAAATCACTAGTTCAAAAACAACTATCTTAGTTGATCTTTATTTTGGTCACATTTATATATAAGAATATTACATAAACTATGACATCTATCTTCTTTATAATTCTAATTAAGTTTAAATAGACACTAGATAGCAACACAATCAACTTCTCCACTAGCAGCTTCTGGCTAATTGATTATCAACATGGATACACACACAATTTCTAGAAAGGAATCACCTTCATGCATATTCTTTTGTACTGATTACACTATCCATTCTTAGAATATACAAGTTTCAATGTTCTAAAGTTTTAATCCCCGGCCACTCAGGATGTCTGTAAATGAGTTACATTGCTATTTAATATACTCCAACTACTCTCTATATATGTGTCATAAATAGATTTTATTAGTAACAAATAGTTAATAGACATCATAATGGCTTTATTGCCCGGGAGTTCATAAGACGTTCGAGCACAGAATGTATGGTTTGGTGCAGCGGTAGTTTCACAATAGAGCAGCGGATTTTCAGAACAATTCCAGATTTGGTGCTAGAACTTCTTATGAATTCCCAAGCAATAGAACCATTTGATTATTTATTTATTTTATCAATTAAGGGATTCGAACTCAGACTTTCACATGACCCTCAACTCTCCATGCTATCTGATATTGCTCACACACATGTTGAAAAGATAAATAATCACCAATATATGTATTTCATGCTAAACGTGTGCGATCAGGTGGATCAGCAATATGAAATGGCATGGAGAGTTGATGGTCCTGTGAAAGTCTGAGTTCGAATCCCTCATATATTACATTATACATATGCTGGTGTGTGTAAGCCTGTATGGTGTATTAAATGTATCAATTAAGGGAAATGAGAAACAAACAATAGCATCTTTTCTTTGACAAACTAAATTTAATATAATTCTTTTTAATAAACTTAGGAAAATTTTAATGTTTTTCAATTATATTAAATAATTTTTAATATCATTTACATTATCTACATCAATAGTAATCAACTTTTTATAAAAGGTATCAGAATCTCTAAAAATTCATTTGGTTTTTCTGCATGCACAAAATGTCCGGCTTGAGGTACATATTTAATTTCTGATTTTGGAAACAACCGTTGAATTTCTGGCTTATCATCGTCACTAAGGAGGAAAAAAAAAGCAATGATTATAATTATTAGATAGAAAATATCTCTTACTAATAAAATTAAATTTAAAAAAAATTTGAGGTTCAGAAAAATGGGTAATTGCTCTCCATCATTGAAAGTTCAGCTTGATAATGAGTGAAAAAATTATTCAGAGCCAAGATCTTCCATCAGCCTGAGAAATTAACAAATGAGAAGGCAAATATCACCAGGCTATTTGTAGGATGATGATAGTTTGAGTTTTCCATCGTTTTATTTTCTAGCTCAAGATAGTTAGATATCCATATACTGACTAATATTGGATGATTAATTGGATTGGCTAAGGGACAGGTATCGAAGAGAAAAATCATGTCTCTTGAAAAGAATTTCATTTGTCCGAGAATCAGACCCCAGGCCATACTCACAGCAAGCAGTTGCACTATTTCTGCACCACGAATGTTTTGATTGTTGATGAGTAGCTGAATGAAGGTTAAGAGTGAGGAAATAAAAAAAAAAAAAAGCTAAATAAGACTACATGATGTGAAAGCCTGAAAAGCAATTACCAGAGAGATGCAATGCAACAGTTCTTATACTGGACATAGCCATTTTTTTCTGAGATCTGACCGCTGGGTAGATACAACATAATTCCATGAGAAACAGATGTATGTAATAGTTCTTTCACTGGGCAATTAATCAGATGTGGGTCTGTTTGCCCTGCTATCAATAACAAGAATGAATGAAAGTAGAGGTCAGCACTATCTTCATTTTGCAAAAGATTTGGATAAAGAATTTATATCAGTATATTTGTACAAAAGATGGGATGATTGTATTAGGAGGATTGTTGAGTGTTATGGTGGTAAGGAATGGGATAAAAGAATAGATTTATTAATAAAGAATAGGGAGTTAGAGAGATGGAGAACTGGTATGGAGAGTAAAAAGAGTTTAAATATATATAGAAATAAACAATATTAGGTGTGAGTTAATATATGATAAGGAAAGTAGTTAATTGTTTAAGGCTCGAACAGGAACTTTAGCAACAAGAGAATATACAATATAGAAATAAAACAAACTAACTCCTTTTTAAAACTTGCTTTTTTATGACTATAATCATGAAAAAGAGAAAGAAATTCAACGTTTCGACTATATTTTATAGTCTTTTTCAAGGCACACTTATCTCACTCCCCTTTCCTATTACAATCACAACTTAAACACAAATGTTTATCCATCTAATGAGCTGGAACTCACAAAATGTACTTCAAACCCAGTCCAGCCCGAGATTTAGGTCAGGGACCAACCTGAATTCGAACCCACTCTTTAAGCCCCAGATCTAACACCCAATGAATAACATAATAGTGGTGGCACATGAGAATTAATTTTAATCCGGCCAACTAGCAAAGCTGAGCAAAACAATGAGACATCTATTAAAAAATAAATTGTTTGTGTTTAAGTTGTGATTGTAATAGGAAAGGGGAGTGAGATAAGTGTGCCTTGAAAAAGACTATAAAAAATAGTCAAAATGTTGGATTTCTTTCTCTTTTTCATGATTATAGTCATAAAAAAGCAAGTTTTAAAAAGAAGGAGTTAGTTTGTTTTATTTCTATATTGGATATATATGAACTATTTTGAAAAGAAGAACTGCGCTGGATATATTAAATTATTAAGAGAATATACATGTAAGTGGAAAAATATGGGTGATTTAGTCTGTAAATTATGTAAGGAAGGAATATTAGGCATTTGTTAATTGAATGTAAATGCTTGAAAATAGAAAGGGCACATAATGAAGTTATGGAAAAATAAATATGAGAAAAGTGATTATACAGAAAGTGAATTATTGGTTTTTATGCTGGGTTTGGGAAAAGATAAGGGGGATTTAGATATAAACGCTGTAGAGTTGACAAAGATTATGTTGCGGAAATGGGAAGGAGCAGAATATGGGAAAACTTAGACTGGGGAATGTAAAATTAAGTAGCTAACAAGTTTTTCTTGGTATAATTGCTGAGAGATTCTTGACTTCGTTTAAGAAGCTACAATACATCATATCACATTTTTTATAATTAATTGATATATATATTTACATTTGTTTTAACTGAAATCAAAATACATATTAAATTTTGATTCAGAATCATTAGCTGAAGGAAAATGAAAACCAAAGAATCAAAATATTAATTTTGAATAAACTTGTTAAGATAATATGTTTTGTTTTTTCTTTTAAATTTCAGTTAAGAACTTTATTCATTTTTGCATTTACCTATAACTGGCTGTCTTCTCTTTGATCTCCAATCTTGTTTAATTAAATTTTATAACTTTGTTATACCATTCTCTAAGAGAGGAAGGATGAATAAATTTGAAAATAAGAGATTGAGTTCATTTGATGAGAGACTAGTTTAATTCCTTCAAAACACAACTGTGTCATACAATGCTCCACATTCGTGCATACTTGCCAGTGACTGGTTATTTTTTGATGTTTCTTAAAAGCAGTAGTTGCTCCATAATTATATTACATTTCAATTTAGATCCCCTAAGGGGCAGCAAAAATAAACGAATCATAAATCTGAACTATAGACACATAAGGAGATAGTGTCTTTAGACCAAACTTGACCAAGTTTTCTTTCGACTACAATTCCAGTACCTACAAGGCAGACAATTTCTTTAAACTGCATTAGTAATCCTTTCTGTTTTCATATTCTATAGTATCAATATTATGCAATAAGAGTAACCGAACACTGATTACCAAAATCACTTTCTAACTAATTGTCCTTTTGATAAGCAAGTCATTTCTCTTAGAATACCAAATAGCCATAAGTAGTACAATCATCACCGAGTATCTAATGACTATTCAGTGATTAGATAAGATCTGATCCACAATGATAATAGAGAAATGCTGTAGTTAAGCTTGCATTTTGATTATTAACAGGATTATGCAGATGACATTTCTTCAGAATTTGTTTTTGATTTTAGTTTTTATCCTTGACACAGATGCTAATGTCATATTCATTATTGTGATATCCATCTGTCTTAATAGTGACAAATCAGTTTGGGGATAATTATAGCACTATATCACCTGTCATCCACTAATTGCTCAAGCTTCCCATAGATAGTTCTAGAGAAGGATGAATATAACTTCTTGGAAGCAAATGAAGGTCATGTAATATTGATATTAAGCTTCCTAGTCAAAAAGTAGAAGGGGGAGAAGCTCATTGCAGAACAGATCTAACATTAGATCTATATAACCATGTAAGTGAGTTAATCTGGGAATAAATCTTCTTAGGGTTTTTTTTTAAACTTCATGTTATTAGCTTGATTAAAAGTCCCTGTTACTTCCAGCTTTGAATTCTAGTTCTCACTGATGAACATAAAAGCCAGAAACAAGATTGGAGATTGATATAGACTATTCCATTTTTGTTCAGTGATTAATTTATAATAGATGGCCCTGATATAGAATGAAGAAAAGTTAGAGAAAAAGAAATAGTTACAAAAAATGAATTAAAAAAAAAAAATAGTTTGGGTTACACAAGAGCATAAAAATTTCATATGAAAGGATAATATAATATTAAAGGGAATTTATTATTTGGTGCAAGGGCAGATATTTTAGATACCCAAGAAAGTAAAAAAAGGATAAAGATTTGGATTGTAGATGTAGTTTATGTAGAGATAAGAGGCAGCATTGAACACTTATTTTTGCAATGTACAATGTTGAAAGAGATTCATGGTAAATTGTGTGAAGAAATTTAAAAGTAAAGTAAGTGCAAGAGATAAAGATTTTTGTTTAGGTTTCTATAAAAAAAAAGTTGGGCAATATAATAACAGGATAGTGGAACAAATGAAACTGCTTTTATTAAAATGGGATAGGAGAAAAAAGAAAATTAACTAGAACTTTAAAAATAATTGGGTAATAAGGAATATGAAATAGATAAGTATACTGTGGTATATTTAACTCTGCTAACAGTAGGCATGTAGTCCTTATGCACAGAAATTTCTGACTTCACTTAAAGAAAGATCATTTTACATCTCTTAAAATTTCATCTTTTGAACTTTGAGAAAGTTTAGAATTAATACAGTTGAAAGATTTGTTTTACCACATCTAACATATCTTAGATAATTAATAAGGCAATACAATGAAGTAAATAGATATTTATATAGGGAATAAGAAGGAAGAATCAACTACAAAATACACATGTGAGAGAATAGACATCATTGAAAGAATTAACAGGCTGAAATGGAACCAAGTTGCACATATTGCTAAAAGTGATGATATCATATGGATTCCAAACAAGTGTAAAAAGACCTAGAAAGTGACTACATATGAGATTAATAAAATAAGGAAGCATGTTGGTGTGATACAGAGAGAAGAAGCTTAGGATTGGAGAAACTGGACTAGACTAATGTTGATTAATAATGATGATGATTTCTACTTATTTTTTCCTTCAACAAATTATATTTGAAATGCATTCCATTTTTTCTCATTTTTCTATTTATACAAATTTTTATTCAAACCTAACAAATATATAATATTTTATTAGGCTATGAAACAATCCATTTTATTGAAATTGTGTTTATCCATTGTAATTCTTTGTTGGTATTTCCATTCTCACATAATCAACTACTTCCCAAATCCATTCTAAAACTTTCTGTTATTCTTAATCTTTAATCAACTTCATTTACATAATAATGAATTCATTTTCATCCCAATTTTTCGACAAACATTCATCGATTCTACTTATCTGCAAACACAATTGTAATACTTATGCAATAATCTTGTCCTTATTGTAACAACATACCTTAAATTAAATAAATATTAAATAAACATCTGCTATACACCCCACCTAGCACCTAATTTCTAAGTAGGAAGATCATTTAACTTTAATACTTCACTCTGATCCTAATTTTTCATAATATCTGACAAAACAACCCAATTGACATTATCAAATGCCTTTTCAAAATCAATTAATTGAATATTATTTTTTTCTATATATTACTTAATAATAATCCTCAGCTTATTGATTACATTGCTTGTAACAAGTAATCTCTTAACAATGTGTGAGATGGTAGTCGACATCCTAGACCAGTTATCTTCACCCTGCTGTAGAACCATCAATTGGAAGATTAAATAATTAACAGACACCAGGTAGTACAATATAATAAAATCTTTATCCTCAAACTGATTTGTTTCTGACTTTTGTCTTTATCAGTGAAGATTAAGATTCACAGGTGGAATTAATGTACTTATGTATCCAGAAGTTATTTTTTACTCCATATTATCCCAGCTAATAACATGAAATTTAAAAATATCAAGGTTTTAAAACCAGTCTAATTTACTCGCACAGCTATATAGAATTGCTATCAGGTAAGATTCTATTTATTTTTAAGACCTCAATTCTATAACAACTGCAATCTAATCTCGTGAGGTTGAATCTAACATTACACTTAATGATGTTAAGTTTTCTTCCCAAGGAATCATAAATTCACTAGCTTCTCTCTTAGCACAAATTAAAATAATTCAACTGCAATTGGATCATTATCCTCAGTTTTTCTTATTTAATCTTATAACTTTTATAATCTCATCTCTGTTACAGTATAGCATATTTTTTTATTCATTTCAGTCATGCAATCCATCTATATTTCTTTTCCATCTTTTAACATATCTACCTTCTTTAGTAATAACTTTCCATTCTTTGCTTCAACTGTTATTTCACTCCACTTATCCTGTTGTTGTTTTTTCACTAATGTACAAACAATCCTTAATCTTTTTTATTTCTTATATATATATTTCAGTTCACTATCAAATTTTCTACATAAATATTATCTATTTCATTATTATTTTCCATCTTCTCTCTACTACTTTATTAATCATCTTATATATAGCCTAGTTTTATCCTCACTACTTTATTAATGCATATTTTCACTCTACCATTCATCAACAGTAATGCAGCAAATATTAAAGCTTTTCTTATCCTATTTCTTCAGTATCCTCCATATCTATAGAGAATATAAAGAAAGTTTTCAACCATCGATGTAAAATCTAATTAATACGAAAGATATGATTTAGGATATGCTAACATCTAATATAAAGTTTCTGTATGGATGGTGTAAAATGTTCATGATATTTTCATGGATATATTATCTATCTGTTGTCAATGATTAAATCGATGCTTAGGCAATTGTCTATGAGCTAAGATAGAGCTCAGCGCTGACCAATATAAAGAAATAAGTTATTGAAGTATTCACCATTGATGACATCATATAGAAAGTAGAACAATATTAATATAAATAAAAAACATTAACAATATTAACATAAATAAAAACATTAGCTTATTGTGAACACAAAAGATAAAATGTTATATGCAACAGCTAAATTCTCAATTGAAACTATTATAAGGCTCACAAGACCATTTTATTAAAATCCCTTTCATAATCTATGCCATGCCATAAATATCGTTAAATAAAATTTATAAATTGCTGTTTACCTGATATGTTTTGACAGCTCTCCACCAATGAAAAGAGTTGGTCCGAGGTAAGGATTAGAAAAGTTTGGAAATTCCAGAATCTTTTGAAAATTTTTTTCAATAGAATTTAAATTTATTCTCCAGGAGAAGAAATCGCTTTTCTCGATTAAGTTGGTAAGCAGGAATTGACGAATTTGAATATCCTATGACAATAAAAGTATCATATTAAAATGTAATTTAATAAATTCTATGAATCAGTTTCAAAAATAGATTGATGTAACAACAATGTAAAAAATATTATTGTTATGGAACATTATATACCTTTGATGGTATATTTTTACAACATAGTTAATCATATTTCTTTAAGAAAATTTCTTTTAATTTCAAGTATCATATGATTTCTTACATATATTTTCTATAGTGTATGTAGTCTTATCTATACATCCAAACAATTTCTGATTAATTATTTCATATGGACTATTCTAAGAGTAAAGAAACATTGCTTTTATAAAAAATATTAAAAAAATCATGATTCTTAGTCTGGCAAATATTGTGGGATTTTTTTAATCAAAGATCAAGTTATCATCTATTTTAAAGTAAAATATTCTCATCTAATTTTGAATTGATGTACTTGAATAAGAAAGAGGTTTAGTTTGAAAATGCCATTGAGCAGACACAATTCTTTATCCAGCCAGAGTGAAAAGTATTAAGAAATCAAACATCCAGCTGGCATTCTTTGTCTCCTCAATGGTTTTACAAGGCTGAATGTAATAATGTACTATGTCATGAGTCATCATTCTATACAAATTAGACTATATGACATTAAAAATGAAGTACTCTAAATAAGTCAAGCATTACATGCAACAGTTTCAACTACAAACATCTGAAAATTGACTTAAATTTATCATATTAATTGCAAACATTCATTTTAAATACCTCAACAGCAGCCATTCACATGAGTAAAGCATTTCTGCACCAAGAGGACAAAAAAGATATTTTTAAAATGTTTTATGACGTCTATCTAAACCAACCCATTATCCATTAATACATTCACATAAAGACTCATCTGATTAATTATTCTTTTCATTTGATATTTTATGATGTCATCTTTTCATTTTTTTTTTTTTTACAGCAAATTTTTCAAAAGGCACCATATCTAGTCCTGGCTTTCCATTGTATTCAAATCTCATCCATATCTTTTCAATCAGAACAATTATCTCCGCACTTTTTCAGAATGACTTTGAGATAATCTTTATAATATAAACATGGTCTGCTTCTCCTATGTTCAAACTCATTATAAAATACATTTTAAATAAGTCTAGTATTATTCATTGATGAGATGTCATATTAGTAGAATCTATAGCATCATATCCGACAAAGTTAAAGATCATATCACCATATTTTTAGAATTTTGCAGAGCATCCTTAAATGAAATTTTTCTAATGCTATTTTGATAGAGAGATAAGTCTCCCTTCTTGTAATGCGCTATGTGTTCCAGTGAAAAGATGATTGGTTTATTCTCCAAGCTGCCTGCAGTGCGATCTCTTAATGCATATGTTAAGTAGCACCATAATTTAGCTATTCATCACAAAAATTTTAAAGCAGCATGTCTGAATCATGAGTTACTAAATGAAAGATTATAGTTTGTTTCCTAACTTAACCCATGGTTGAATAATACACTAATAATTTTATTTTAAATTGATCAAAACATGCTACAGCAATGAAGCCATGAATCAAAAAAATCTTTTCAAATAGTTTGAAAGATTTTATGATGGTAGGGAGGGCATTGAAAAATGATCTCTACAAAGATATGAAATATACTGCTATAGCTTATTGGCTAGACACATTAGAATTTTAGTGGGGAATAGTGAAATTATGCAGATACCTTGGAGAAAGAATGAATCACCTTTTCAATAAAACACATTGTGTAAACTAAATAAAATAAGTGTTTTATATTCAACTAATTTAGATGTAGTAATTATATTACTTTGATAAAGTAATTAATCAGCTGCACATCCAAGAGAATATTGCACATCAACATTTAAATCTACCTTTCTATTTAAATATCAATCAAGAATATTTAAATTGGCTCATCCATCCAAGTTAAAGTATTGCTGAAGATTTTTTCCATATCTCTGTATTATGTGATTAAATACAACTATAATTTCATATACATGGAGTTTTAGATATAATTATATAAGGGATTTGAACACCACACACTTTCAACCTCCCTTCAACTATCTGCTCTATCTTATACAACCAATACACTGACCACACACATATGAAAAGATCTCCAATATAAGTATTTTGTGCTAAAACACCTCTCATTAATTGGTCCAGATCATCATCTCCCATACATATATATATAATCAGTAGTGAGTTTATATTAAGATAGCAAATCTTCAAACTTAAATGGACAGGCTTCAATCTATTCTATCCTCCAACTCTTCAGTCAGCCATAAGATTGAAAATCTAATGATGGAATGCCCAAATCCCTTGTTGATGCCAGCATTATTGCCATCCCATGTTGCTGACCCCTCATGTATGGACGATATTCATTTAAATACACAGAAAGGGGGATGGGCAGGATACAGACTGAATCTTTAATATGTGATTGAATATAAATCATATACTTAAGAGTTTTAGATGTAATTATATAAGGGATTTGAACACAGACTTTCAAACTCCCTTCACCTATCTGCTCTATCTCATACAACCGATACACATGACCACTCACATGTGAAAAAGATAAATGATCTCCAATATATGTATTTCATGCTGAACTAGCACTCATCAGTCTGTCCAGATCATTATCTCCCACTATCCTGCCCATTCCTCTTCTGTGTATTTAAATGGATAAGATCCTATACACGAGAGATCAGAATGATAAAGTCAACATGGGCACTGCAATAATATTGGCATCAACAAGGGATTTTGGTGTTCCATCATCAGTTAATGGTATGGATGGTTAAAGAAGCCTGACCATTAAAGTTTGAAGATTTTCTATCTTAATATTAACTAAGCACTTATATATGTGTGTGGGAGTAATAATCTGAACTAAATGATGAGTGCTGGTTCAGTACTAAATACATACATTGGAGAGAAAGGCAAATAGAATTCAAAATAGAAAAAGTAAGAGATCTAAGTAGCATGGCAGCTGAAAAGATAATCAATATGCTAAGATACACAAGAATTTATTTTTAAAAAAATTCTAATAAAAATTATAAAAGATAATATGTTTCCAGATGGAGGAAAAGGTATGAGAAGTAGATTATTATATAAAGAAAGAATTTTAAATTGTCTCTGTAAAGAGTAGTAATAATAATTTACACATAGACATGTTAAATAACTTGAAAACTAATTGGACAATTTGAAGAAAATCTATTTCTAGAGGGCGCTACAATCAAGTAATAAAAGTGCTGGGTCATCACTGATAGCAGCTTATTGCTTTCTGTCAATTCATAATAGATCATCTCAACATTAAGAAGTGCATTGTTAGTGATATAAAAGATGCATTGCTTAATAATGCCATTGAATCAATCTCTATCAGTAAAAGGAAAAGATCAAAATATAAACAACCACTGATTGCATAATTCACCTGAATCAATATTTACACAAAACAAAATAATAATGATAATACAAAAAGTAATAATATTATTACGATAATAATAAAGCTAATAGTAATGCAACTTACTGAGATAGACTGTTTTAACTCCTTATCAGCATAAGACCGAGCCTGAGACTTGGTAATGTTTGCCGGAAATGTGATTCGCTTCAATACAGTGATATATTCTGATAAAATTTCAGCACTGGCACTCCAGCAGGGAGAAATATCGACTACAACTAACTTCTCCACTAAATCAGGCTTTAAAATAAGGATGTAAAGTTTATTACAAAAATTATATACATTTTTTCTGTATGATTTTTTCTTTCAAAAGATAAAATCATTAATAATACATATATAATTCTACGGAATCATTTTTCAAATACTGGAATGATTATATCTACTATAATATTTTATAATGCTGCACAATGGATGTAATTGCAGGGTTTTCAATCTAGGTTCAGATATAGGCTGAGTAAACTTGAAAAATCATTGCTCCTTGTATGAGGGGCTCTTGTTCTACAATGGGCTATTTAAAGGCTGATTATCTTTTACCATACTGTACCCATTGATTAAAACTCTATTTTGCATACTTCTATTACATTATTACTTTATCAAAATTAAATACATTTTCAAAAATATGCAATTACTTAAAACCAAAGCATTAATGAGCATTCTACTGTTATTTGTACAACCCTCACATACACATGTATATACATATATAAACATTACAAGCATATACATGTATATAGGGTGGTGGTACAAAATGGTTTAGAATTGCAAAACTATCAAGATTACACAAATAATAGTAGCTGGTATGAGGTCACCACTAGGCTATAAACTAGTGATCATAACTTTATTGTAATTGAAATGGTTAGTAATGTGATGGAGAATAGAAATAAAAGTAGAAATAATAGTGAAAGATGAGGATGGAGAGTGAATGATAAGAATAAGTTGGAAGAGTATAAAATACAAGTTGAAAAAATCATGGAAGAGTTGGTTGGGGATGAGTATAAGGACTGGTGTAAAGAAGTAGAAAAAGTGGCAAATAGGGTTTTAGGTGAGAATATTCAGAATAATAAAAGTAATAAAAAATGAGAATTAGTAAAAGTGTAAAAGAGAGGAAAGAAGAATGCAGAGAATATAAGTGTGCTATTAAGATAGAAAAGAAGAAGTTGGCTAAAATAGATAATTATACAGAGAGAGAATGAAAATTGAATAGTAAATTATTGGAGGATATTAATAAAAATGAAAGAGATGGAAGTAAAAATTTTGGAATTACATTAAAAGGAGAAATGTAGGGGAGGAGAGATAGTATTACTAAATGATGAGGGAATAGAGTGTAGTTCTAGAGAAGATTTAGAGAATCTTAAATAGATATGTAATGAATATAGAAAAGATGCTAGATGTGAAGGATAGAGTGATAAAAAACATGAAAGCATATAGTAATGGAAATATTAGGTTTACAAAAAATGAACTGAATGAGGTAGAGAAGAAATTGAAAAGTGGAAAGGCAAGAGGTTTAGATGGATGGGCAGCAGAGATGGTAATAAATTTAGGATATAGGGCAAAAGTAAAGTTATTATCCTGTTTTAATAAGATGGCATAGAGTTTTTCTGAGTAGGAGTAATACAAGAGTAAGATTATTATTTAAAGGAAAGGGTAACGATCATAGAAGGCTAAATAATTATAAACCGATCGCGTTAACAGCAGTTTTATATATAAAGTTTTCTCATGGTGGCTAGAAGAGTTGTAAAATGGATGGAAGGGAATAATGTAGTGGGGGAAATGCAAGGAGGTTTTAGATTAGATAGGCATATAGGAGATAGTTTATTTGTAGTTACACAACTTATGGATATGAGTAGGAATTCAGGTAAACAGATATATATATGAGTTTTATAGATATAGAGAAGGCATACGATAGAGTAAATAGAAATAGATTATGGATAAGTTTAGCAAATTTGGGAATGGATATTATTAAGAAATTATATGAAAATAATTATTATATATATTAATAGAATCACTTAAAGTTAAAAATGGGGTGGGACTAAGGCAAGGATGCCCTATGTCACCTATTTTGTTTGTGTTGTATTTGAGTGAAATGGATAATAAAAGAATAGCCAAAATAGTATTTAATTGAGTTATGAGTAAAGGGCAGGTAACAAGATGGGTGAGAAAGGTAATGCAGTATGCAAAAGATTTGGATAAAGAATTTATATCAGTAATAGGAAGTTAGAGAGATGGAGAACTAGTATGGAGAGTAAAAAGAGTTTAAATATATATATAGAAATAAACAGAATATTAGGTGTGAGTTAATATATGATAATAGTAAGGAAAGTAGTTTATTGCTTAAGGCTCGAATGGGATCTTTAGCAACAAGAGAATATACATGTAAGTGAAAAATAGGAGTGATTTAGTCTGTAAATTATGTAAGGAAGAAATAGAAAATATTAGGCATCTGTAATTGAATGTAAATGCTTGAAAACATAAAGAGCACATATAATGAAGTTATGGAAGAATAAATATGAAAAAAGTAATTATACAGAAAGTGGATTATTGATTTTTATGCTGTGTTTGGGAAAAGATAAGGGGGATTTAGATATAAAGGCCATAGAGTTGACAAAGATTATGTTGTGGAAATGGGATGAAGCAGAATATGGGAATACTTAGACTGGGGAATGGAAAATAAAGTGATTAACAGGTTTCTCTGGGCATAATTGTTGAGAGATTCTTGACTCCGTTTAAGTAGAAGCTACAGTACATCACATCAACTAGACTGAGAAGATTATTCTATAATCATAGGGTTTATTTACATATGTAATATGGTCACAATCTTTTATAGCGTAATCTTGTGCGGACTCTAATAATTATGGTAAATTGTCAATACTATAATTATATATTAAAATAATAAGAGAGATACACAAGTATGACTATACAATAATCTTTATTATACTTTTCCTTTTTTATTTCCCTTCCCAATCCTCTCTCACTGCATTCTAAACTGGCTCAATCTATTTTAAAATAAAATACTTTCCAATTAGCACAATCGCATACCAATGGTTTAACAATACTATTATTCTAACATTATAATAATCTTTCCTGAGGAAATACGCCCATCACTAACCTATGATCAAACAAAGGTCCAAGTATTGTGGACATTTTGTCCAAATAGGGATGATTGTCCAGGCATATTATATAATAGTGAGTAAACTGTATATAGCTTAAATCAAAACTTCTCTCTTGTTAATGTTAAAATATTTAATGTTAATTATTAAATGATGGCATAAGTGTCTTTTGTTTTCTTATGTCTGTTGATTTTGCTTTTAGCTCCACTTATTGCAGCATAAGTGTCTTGTGTTTCTTATGACTGGAATTTAAACTGACTATAACCTACTTTTTATCTCTCCATGATCGAGCAGTTCACATTTGTAAAACCAAAATCTACATTCGCATGAGTATAATGAAGATAATAAAATTAAAATGAAATCCAATATAAAAACCTACCCCCTCCAAAATTATGTCAAAAATAATGAATAAATTATTCAAAATAACCCGACGCTCTATTATTGAAACTTTTACGAATCTATAGTAGTTTACATACATAGAATACAACTGATTGAATCTATAATTGTATTTCGCTAATCACATTAGAAAATTTTTTACTTTATAAACAGTTTATAATTACTCACCTATTGATCTGCTGTTAATATGGATTAAATTGGCTTTGACCATTCATTTCCCAAAATACTGGGTGGCTATCAGTCTGTCAAATTTAATCAGAAGGATATTGTCTATGGGTTGACATTTTTCCATAAATTCTTGCATGAATCTTCTAAAGTTCTCTTGCTTCTGGATATACCCTTAGCTAACCGGCTGGCTTCATATTCATTGGCGTACTTCAGGTGCGGCTCACAAGATGGTTTCCCTTGAGAAAGAAGTCCTCGATTCTCTCTATTCAAAGAACATTTTCATAGGAACTTGCAGCAATAACTTTCAATGAAAAGTTTTAATAATCAATCCTTGAACAAAAGAAGACTCTATAATTTATACTTTTTTCAATTCTCTGAACTTTTAATTAATTTTATTTTCCAAACAGGATTCACACCTTTTTGGTTTATTTTTAGCAAAAATTTGTCACTTAACTTTCTCTCCTTTTTTCTTTTGAATTTTTAATTTAAAAAAGTTCTTGATTAATTAAAGAAATTTACAACGAATAGAGTCTTACAGTGCTTTTAATTACAAATTGATATTTAGTTTGGGTTTCAACAATAGAGTTTAATTGAGACTTTTACTAATTTTCCCATCTTTTTCCATGAATTTCAACAAAAAAAGCTTTTACTAAAAAAACTTATAATTCAACACAACTATTTTATCTTGAACTATAATCAACTTAAATAAATTTTAAAAAAAAGATCAAACTTGAAAGTTTGATTTCTTATTGAGATTTAAAAAAACCTTTTACTAGATTAATTATAAGATAATCCGTTAAATAATTTTATAAAATTCTACTTATAAACTAATGAAATAACTACGAAATTAAATATATATGTATTTACATATGAGATGGCAGAAAATTCCATCTCATTAGATATTATTTCATTCCTAGAACAGGAGCAGAAAATTCAATCATCGAGTTTTTACTTTTGCTATTTGTCTCATTATAAATAAATATATTATATATATATTGAATTAAATATTTCCTTGGATTATTATTACATTAAAGAATAGAAATAAGATAATATATATTTAATAAATAGAAATAACCGTTAAATTTTGCTATTGCCAAGAAATTATAAATTATTGCTAACTGACAATCCCTGAGGCCAAACAAGTTTTCTCATTATTCTATAATATTTGAGTTTTTATTGAAGCAAATAAAGTCCAATGGAGTCCTCTTTTACTTCAAACCCAATTTCTTTTACTGATTTAAACACAGAAAGTCATTTTTTATAGGTGTGAGAATGTGAAAGAATAGCATCTTTTTTGACATTCTGCAATATTTAAACTTCTCCAGAAAATTGTTTATGTTGAATTAAAAACTCAAACAAAAGAGCTATTATACGTTAATGAGAAAACTTGTTTGGTCTAAGCGATTGTGAGTTAGTAGTAATTGATAATTTCTTGGCATCACCATCATTCAGTATTAGTAGAGGTGCTAAAAATGTACAAAGAAAATTGAGAGGTCAGAATGAGGGAAACAAGAGGAGAGCTTGGTAATTTTTCCTTCACTACAGGGCCCAGAAATCAAGCAAGATGAAATTATATTTAAAAATAAAAATGTATCTATAATAACCAGTTTAGTGTGTAATAGAGATGAAGTGAAGCCAAACATTGCATCACATAATTATTCAAAAATCAAAATAACAATAGAGGTATAATTGTGGAGGCTTTGCTGGATTGAGGTAGTCAAGTATCTGTAATTGCAGAATACTTTTTTGATCAATTCATCTGTTTGAATCCAGATGTCAATGCCATATTGGTTTTTGGAGGATTGGTATATGACACAATTTTTAAGATAACTTATTATTAGCATTATGGAAAAATCATCTAGTTTATGTTATCAAAATGGTAAAATATCTAGAAATGTAATAAGTCGAAAAATATATAATCATTACACTTTCAAATTAAATAAAAAAATAAGATTTTAATATTTTTTAAAATTATTATTTTTATAGTTTTTCAAAATTTCTAAATTTAAATTATTTTTTATTAATAGGTTCATTACAGTCATATAAAATTTCCTATAAAATGCCATATAACATGATTTACTGATAACAATCCATTAATGTCAAATATCATAAAATTTAGTGATTGGAACTTTCGTTTTTCAAAAAAAAAAACGTAAAAGATGTTTCCTTGCAGAGATCTGTGAGTTTTGAATGAAGAGAAAGTAACAGAGATGAATAAGTCTTCAGGTTATAAATAGCTCAGATAGCTAAAGAGAAATGGTTTAGATTTAGTACAATGTAGGAGAATAATAACAATGTTCTTTTTATTATCTACCTTATTTTTCATATTGTGAAAAAGATTTCATTTTCTATGGTAGAATCTATCTAAATTGTAATATCAAGTGATTATTACAAAATGATTGATTGCAAATTATAAAATGTTACTGTAACCAAGAAGGAAAAGAATAAACATATAAAAATGAAAATCCAGATATAACTTAACCCAGTAGAACTATTCATGACTCAATCTCTTCTGATCATAAAGTTGAAGCAAGTACACAAAAAGTTGTCGGATGGAGTTAGCACATAATCAACATTTCTGAAGAAGCTAAGCGAGGTGAAGTTTGAAGAGATGTGTTGCCTATCTCAATTTTAGTTAATAAAAATGACAACAGCTTTTTTGACCATTTTTGTTGTGTGATCATCACTCCAGCGGCCAAATAACTTTCATGACTTTTTTTAAGCAGACAACACTTAATTTATGAATGTTGTATAACTTTAAAAGCATAGCTTAAGTACCCAGTCACTGGCTAGTATAAGAATTTTCATTTTAACCTATGTAAAACTCCTAAGGGTGCACATACCCATTATGGCTATCTGCACAAACCCATTATTCAAACCATCACACTTCAAATTTTAAGTAATCATAGTTTATTCAGCTTGGAATTTTATGGTACATTGGTACATATCATCATCAACCATTATAAATCCACTGCAGAATGAAGGTCTCTCCAAGTTCAATCCATCTTTTCCTATCTTTAGCTTCTTTTCTCCACATCACTCCTGCACACTTTTTTTATTTCATCCATCCAGCTCACATGTGGTCTCTTTCTGGGTTGTTTTACAATCTCTTGGAATCCAGTTTAAAATTTCAATTGTCCATCTATTATCATCTCTTCAAGCAATATGTCCAGCCCAACTCCAGTCTTTTAATTTTTTCAATGAGGTCAGTAACACCTGTTTGTTCTCTTACCCATACATTGCGTTTTCAATCTCTTCTTGTTACTCCCAACATGCATCTCTCCATACTTCTTTGAGTGGTCTGAAGTCTCTGTATTGCTCTTCTATTAAGTGTCCAAGTTTCAGATCCATAAGTAACATATATATATATATATATACAAATAAAATATCCATTAATTAAAAAACTATTGTAATAACAATAAAAATAATAAATATAACGGTAATTAAATTAACTATTATATACAGTCTTTCTGCCATTAAATTCAAAAGACACAACAGAAGCAAACACCATCAACTTAAATCCCATGAATCCTGAATTTTAATGTTAGCAGCTTGTCTATTAATTATATTCATTTTATTTCTATTTATTAAAATTGCTTCCTTAATTTTTCTTTTATTATGGTTTCTCTCTTCATGGAGAATCTTAACACTTTCAATACCAAACTTAAATTTACATTTACAGGTCCTTTCATGAGCCAAGAAAACTGAAGCAGTCATTAAATCATTTTTACTTTTCGCACACTTGCTCTTACCTCATATCTCATCAATATAAGTTGGAAGTAGAAAAATAACTGGCACAAATACTAGAGTGAGATTATATCAAAATGCTCATTACCTTTTAATAATCCTGTAGCGTCAATAAAAAAGGAAAAGCAATTCAGTTCACGTATGTCTGATGCACAGCAATTTAATAAAACAAATGTTCTAGACCACATAATACCTCCACCAATTTACGACTTACTGATTAAATTTAAAAATAAAAAAATGTTTTTTACGTTTGTTCTCACAACCAGTTATTAGCAAACAATACTATACTCCTTAGATCACCAATATCCCACATTTCGGTACGATGATTATTCATATTGTTTTAAAGAAGTGTCCTTTGGTTTAAAAAATAATGGTACTGGACTACTGAATTGTCTGAGTCAGTACTGTCAGATAAGATAGGAAGTATGTAAATGATGTGGTAATTGCATCAGCTAATTATAAGAACATTTGGTGCATTAAATTTTTTCTTGAAGCGTGTCAAGAAAAAAATCAAAATAAATTTTTAAAAAAGTACTTTAGTTGCAGGGAAGGAAAATTTCACCACCAAATGAAAGTCTTTATATAATAGTTCGGCAACATGAAAATAATAGTTTTGTGCTAAATAATGGAATGGAACCAGGAACATATAATGCATGCTTCTCGAGACTATTTTTAGAAAAATAAATTAAATATATATATATATACCAAATGTAACAAGATTTTACTAGGGAAAACCAGTTTGTAACTCTGCTTTGGTGCAGCTAAACATGACAGTGTTATTAATTTTAGTTTTTAAAAAAGGAGGGAAAGATAAGAGTAAAAATAAAATCAATTCATTGCAAATATAACCTCACTGTCGTGGTCTCCATATATAACTTAATTAAAAAAATGATAATTGAACAAAGTAAAATCTAAAAAAGAAATTGAAGTTTTGTTTCTCCTTAAGAATGAAAAGACAAGAATTATTCTAATTAAATAAAGTTACTTTATTTAAAGATGAAATAGATTTAAAATATCTTAAGAGATTAGGGAAATAACTTAAAATATATTCTTTAATCCTTGATATCTATTTAAAACTTTATTTTATTTTGTTTTAATTAAAGGTAATTATAAGGGAATTGAAATAAAAAAATTTTTTGTTTATTATGATTCGAAAATAAAGTTAATTATATGTGATAATATGTTGGACTATTTCCATCATCTATTATAAATGTTGAATGTATAGAAAATTTTAAACTTTATTTAAACTTTTCAAATATAAACAACTTGTTAGTAATAACACACAAATAGACAACACAGGTTAATAATTACACAATGTTTTGAATAGTATTATTCTCCAATTTTCTTCAGGTTTTACTGTCATTGATCAAGCCAGCAACACCTGAAAAAGAGTGAAGAATAATATCACTAGAAACATAGTGTAAGAACCTGTGTAGTCTACTTGTGCATTTTTACTAACAAATTGTTTGTATTTGAAATGTTTAAATAAAGTTTAAAATTTTCTATACATTCAACATTTACTGATAGATGATGGAAATAGTCCAACATATTATCACATCTAATATACCGTTGCTAAATGTGTGTGCATATGTACGTATACACAAAATACGTATTACTAATTAATAATTATAAATGTAAAACTAAACGGATTGCTAATTGTGTATTATAAGTAATAAATGATATATTAACGCTAAACTAAAAATACGTGTGTGGATGCCAGAGGCATTCACAATATCTGATAAAGCATTAGACTAATTAAATAGTTTAATTAAGGAGAAACTATGAAGAAATTTATCAAGAAGGATTAGATAATGTAAACAAAGCCATTGCTTAAAATAGACCATTCTAAAGTCATGGCATTATCTAATCAGGGATTGAATAGTAACTAAAGAGATGACCACCATGTGGACAGCAGATGGTTCAATCAAGGAGAGAGAAATAATACATCTAGAATTGAACTGAAACCAAGTCACTTGATAAATGAAGCTCTTGAAAAGTAGATGTGCCATTTCCTCAGGTGCTCCAGTTAGCTCCTTCCTTCACTTAGACTTGCAGAGAGGTTTACCTCCGGACGTACCAAAGTAAGCCTAGGAACTATGTAACAGGTCATATTGATCTCATTATTATTTTATTACACCTTCAGGCCCTTATTTATATATATGTATAGCATGTGTCTAATAGTCATATTTTTGTATATATTAAACAAGAGTGATTAACTCATTTATAACTCTGTAAATAAATTCTCGTTATTTAAATTTACTTGCCGAGCTGCCTCATTTATTATTATATATTTGTGTTATTGATATTTGCAATCCAGTGAGCAATAGAGTGCCACTGGACACAACAATTGGTGCAGTCTTGATTACGAACCTCAACAGTCTTAATCCCAGCAAATCACGGAAATTGTCAGTAATAACAATCAACACATTGACAGCCAAATACGTTGGCGTCTAATTAATTGATTTCGTGAGGAGGTAAACTACTAAAAAATATATTTCTATTTTTTTTTTCCATTAAAGTGACTAAGTTATCATAATGCAGCCAGCAATATCTGAATTTGACGTCAGAGAGGCAAATGAGTGGCCCCTATAGTCCAACAAATAGAAAAACTTTTAATTATTAACAGAGTAAAGGACGATAAAAGTAAAACAGCGACCTTATTGTGTTTCACTGGAAAATGAGTAATCCAAATTGCAAATAGGCTTTGTGAACCTAAAACCCCAGAAGAATTAACATTTGAACAGATCAAAGATTGTTTGACCGACTGTTTTATTCCTCATGAGTCTAGACACATTGCCAGACTCCACTTCAGAAATCGCCGTCAAGGCAAGAACGAGCGGACACAAGATTATGATACTGCTCTGTGTGAACTCGCAAAAAACTGCATCTACAATTCATACCTGGACGAAGCTCTCCTCAAACAATTTTTATGTAGAATGAGCAGTGACAGTCTGAAACAGCAGTTATTGGCAGATACGGATAACAATTATAAAGTAGCTATCAAACATGGCATAGTTCACGAACTTGTCTTACAGCAAGCAAAATAATTTTTGGCCACGAAAATAGCAGACAACAACTGTGAAATCCACAAAGTTGACAAACCAGATAGAAGGATGCCTGATCAAAGTGGAACAACTGATATTAAGAAAAGTTGAATTAAATGCTTTTGCTGTGGAAAATTAGATCACATGGCCCTGGGTGTTTTTATAAGGACCAACGCTGTAAACACTGTAATAAAGTTGGCCATTTTGAAAAAATGTGCTGAAATAAGAAATTCAACAATGATGCAAGTAATAACAGCCAAGAGTGTTTTACTAGAAAACCCAAGCAAGAGGAATTTGCAGTGATTAATAATGTGTCTTTGAATCAATCACTGAAATTTGAAATGACTGTCAAAATTTTTGGAAAAACCTTATCAATGGAAATTGACAGCGGTAGTGCGGTGTCTTTACTGTCATTTAAAGATTGCAAAACCATCATGGCAGATATGACACATCCACCTAGATTTATGCATACCAAATTTAAAGCTCGGGACATCAATGGCAAGGCCATAAAGATTAAAGGAGAAATTCAGGCTCCAATTACTTCTTACAATGGCAAAAAATTAAAATTGCCGTTATATATAATTCACGCCCTGATAAATCCCCTCATTGGCTGTGATTGGTTCAATCACTTTGGAATTAAATTATTAATGAGCAAAATTAATGAGAGCGTCATGTTTATTGAAAAACATAAAAACTGTCAATCATGTGCGAAACACGTCCAGCCATAGTCGAGAAATCAACCCCACAGAAAAATCTAAATCGTTGATTGCAGACCAAGCCTGAGGAAAGTAGGTCACCTGAAGAATACGAAGTACCTGATCCTAACTATAAATTTGTATCTAAAGAACATGTATGGGTTAGAAATAATCAGGACAGATTCTGGATTAAAGCGAAAATTGTGCGACATTTATGTAAGCAAGTGGTTGCTGTGTGAATGGCTGACGGAAGAATGTTACGCAAACATATCAGCCAGTTGAGGAAAGAAGAATATAGCCAACAAATGCTGCAGTTGTTTAAAAAAAAATACAACAGCAAGTGGACATTTGGGGAAAACCATAACAGCAGTGCAGTCCCAAACGAAATTAAAATAAACCTTGAAAGAAAAATCCCCCCCCCCCACCATACTTATTATGTTTTAAGTTCAGAGAATAGAAAAAAAAGTAGAACACGAATCTCTGAACTTGGGGGAGGCATGCTAAATGTGTGTGTGTATATGTACGTATACACAAAATACATATTACTAATTAATAATTATAAAGGTAAAGCTAAACGGATTGCTAATTGTGTATTATAAGTAATAAGTGATATATTAACGCTAAACTAAAAACCTACAGATAAAGTTAGTTATTTCCTAATTTTAATATTAATTAATAGAAAGTAAATGTAGATAATCCATCAGAAACCTGGAGCTTTTATAAAGTTATGATGGTAAATACAAATTTTCATATATTAATATTTATGCATTAAGTGTGTTTTATATTTACACGTAGAAGTAAATACTGCACTGATAATGCATTATGGTTCTGAGTAAACGTTATTAACATTATTCCTATGGGAATTTATTTTCATTATTCACTGATTCAATCTTCACTTCATTTTTCTGAAGTCAATCAAAGATGAAGAATGAGGTCTCCTTATATTAAAAATCAATTGTATGAAATTTATATCCAAGATTTTTATTTTATCGTCAAAAAAAATAAAAAGATTTTTTATTTCTTATTAGATAATATTATTACAGCATTATCAGTGAAAGATCATTTTTTTCTTATTAGTAATTTTAATACTATGTTGGTACAAATAGTAGAATTTGACCAAAAGTTGTTAATAACATTTAATCACAATCATAACTCAATATTGTTGCCGTATTTACTTTTATATGTAAATATAAAATACACTTAATGCATAATTAAGATTTTATTATACATCCATGTATGTATGTGTATATATATTTAAGTACATAAAGATAAAAAGTAAATAAGCATAAAAGTTTAAATTTTAGATTAAAAAAATAATATTTAAAAATATACTTTTTTAAAAGAATGCTTTTATATAAATAACCCATTAAAAAGTTGAAAAATAACAAAATAATAATCCATTTCATAAAACAACTTGAAGCCTTTTTGATTTATTTGAGCCTCAAATGATTTTATGAAATGTATTATTACTTTATTTTTCTACTTTTTAATAGGTTATTTACATAAAAACATTATTTAAAAAAATCTTTTTTTATACATATTTTTTTATTTTTTAATTATAAATAAAACATATAATTTCAATTTAAATAAAATAATTTTCTTCATGAGAGTTTTTTTTTTATTGTTTCTTATTCTTTCCACAAAAGAACACCTGCTGTCAATGATTTTGGCAGTTGTTTTGATTTTGGAAATAAAAAAACAATATAAAAGCATTTTATTATTATGATTTAACAAATACAGTGTTCACATATACCACCTTTCCCCCTTTCCAATCCATTCTATTTTTTAACTTCAAAGAGAAAAGTTTAAAAAAAACAAATACTGTCTTTTGTTCCCCCATTATTGACTAAAACTTTGCTGTTTAAAAATCTAAAAAAAAAAGACTCCCACCCCTTTTTTTAAAATTAGTGAATGGTAAGGATTGAGGGAAATGTTAATTTAATATTTGTTAATACAAATAGACTTTGTTTTCATTTTTTGTGTGTTACCACATCCATCTTACATATTACCTTTGTTAGCGCCATCACCATACCGGTCTTCCCGCCCCCCCAAAATTGACTAAAACTTTGCTGTTTAAAAATCTAAAAAAAAAAGACCCCCACCCCTTTTTTTAAAATTAGTGAATGGTAAGGATTGAGGGAAATGTTAATTTAATATTTGTTAATACAAATAGACTTTGTTTTCATTTTTTGTGTGTTACCACATCCATCTTACATATTACCTTTGTTAGCGCCATCACCATACCGGTCTTCCCGCCCATACTATGACCAATAAAAATGATCTTATTCAGTTCCAGCTTCTCACACAATGCTTTTGTGTCATGACTCATAATGGAGTAATCTAATGTATCATCATGTGGACTATCCCCATGATTTCTGGCATCCACAGCAATCACCTATAATAAGATAAAAAGATTATGACAATATTGAAATGTGATTAATAAAGCAAAGATGAAAATACTTTTACCTTTCTCTGACTAGTTTTATGGATCACTTTGCATAAAGAGTGCCAATTTGATTTGGAACCAAATAAGCCATGTGCGATGAGTATAGGATATTCATTTCCAACTGGTTGGTCATCGTATAAGGTATATGATAAATTAACCACACTAAAAAAAAAAGAGCAGTAAATATTAATTTTAATGAAAAGATTTTGTTAAAACACCAGTGACCTCTATCTTCAGTGACAACAATTAAATGAGCAATGATTAAAGATTACCATTACTTAAATCAAACAAAAGTGTGCAGAAGAAAAGTTATTTAACTAAATAAAGTGGTACAATGAAGGACTCTAGAGGTAAAGCTTTATGGATTGAAATTTAACTTGTCACTACTGAAGACTAAATATTTGTGACTTTCTGAGCATTAATCCTCTTAGCACAATTTATATCATCATCCAAATTTTAGAGCTGCATCATGATGATTTAATTTTTACTATGTTATTAATTAAGGTTTTTATTTATATATAAATTTAGTTGAGTAAAACTTCATTTGTTCTATATCACTGGTGCAGAAATAGAATGGAAGACACATAAGTTAAAGGCCACTGGATCAAGTGCCAGTTAAGTAAAAATACAACAAATATGTCACTTAAATTTTCTAAATAATTATCAATTTATGGTTTTTAATCTAAAAATTGTTAGTTTTCTTAAATTCATTATCATTTATTGATCAATACTTATTTAAAAATAAAAATTACATACAATTACTACTTGTAGTGAGAAATATCAGTTTAAATTTGATTTTTCATCATTTTGAATTCCCTCTATGGGATTCATCATCATTATCATCAACTATTATCGATCCACTGCAGGATGAAGGTCTCTCCAAGTTTAATCCATCTTCTCTGATCTTTAGCTTCTCTTCTCCACATCACCCCTGAGCACTTTCTTATTTGATCCATCCATCTCACATGTGGTCTCTTGCTGGGTCTTTTACAATCTCTTGGAATCCAGTTTAAGATTTCGATTGTCCATCTATTATCATCTCTTCTAGCAATATGTCCAGCCCAACTCCACTTCAATCTTTTAATTTTTTCAATGAGGTCAATAACACCTGTTTGTTCTCTTACCCATACATTGCATTTTCGATCTCTTCTTGTTACTCCCAACATGCATCTCTCCATACTCCTTTGAGTGGTCTGGAGTCTCTGTATTGCTCTTCTATTAAGTGTCCAAGTCTCAGATCAATAAGTAAGAAATGGTAAAACACATTTGTTAAAATCCTTCCTTTTCAAACACACAGGCATATTGCCTTTTAGTATCAAGTTATTTCTACCAAAAGCACTCCAAGTTTAATTCTATGATTAATTTCATCCATTATGTTTCCATCTGTATTAATAATCTGACCAAGGTATTTGTAACTGTTAAATTCTTCTAATTTATCATAATCAATCTTTATTTTCATATTTTGAGCAAATTGATTAAACATTACTTTAGTCTTTTTAACATTTATCTTTAGTCCTACTTTCATCTGATAACTCCTGCAACATTTCCTGCAGCTCTGAAGCATTATTTGCAAAAACAACTATATTATCTGCAAAATCTAAATGACTTAAATAATCTCCATTTACTTTCATTCTTTTAGTTTCCCATTTTAATCCACAAAATACTTCTTGCAACATTGCTGTAAAAAGTTTTGGAGATATGGAGTCACCTTGTCTTACACCTTTCTCAATGTTGACTTTCCCAGTATCATTATGTAATCTAATTGTTGCAGTTGCATTTATATAAATATTCTTTAATATATGACAATATCCTGGATCTATACGTTGATGATCCAATGCTTTAATCACTGAAGAAATGTTTATAGAATCAAATGCCTTTTCATAATCTACAAATCCAAAACATAATGGCAACTCATATTCATTTGTCCTTTCTATAACTTCTCTCAATACCTGAATATGATCTACTATATTAAAACTACTTTTAAATCCAGCTTGTAATTATCTTGGTAAAAATTTTGTATAAAACTGATAAAAGGCTGATAGGTCTGTAATTTCTAATATCTTCTTTATCACATTTTTTAAATATTAATATTATTACTGCATTCTTTCAATCATCTGGTACATCTTTATCATTTAGACATTTGGTATATAACTTTGCTAAAAAAAATTATATTTCTTCACTTGATTCTCTTAATATATCAATTATAATTCCATCATTACCTGGAGCTTTTCCTTTCTTCATACATTTAATTGCATGTCTCACTTCTTCATTTAAAATTCTGGGCAATTCAGAAGATGTAATAGAAATAGAAGGTACTTGTTCTTTATTACTATATAATTCTTGTAATAGTAATATTAGCGATTAAGCCAATGCACATGCGCTTTAAAGATAAATTATAAATGAATACTCAATTTTTCCAGACACGAGATATAGTATTTTAGAAAGAATGGAATGAATCCACCCTTTCTTTCGACCCAAATGTTTACGTATGGACAAATCTTCAGTGTGTGGAAATAATCACTTTAAATTACATTTGTTATGTTTGAATGAATGACATTTGCGAAATCTTTACAATTTATGAACCGTCATTTTTTAATTGAAATTAAATATATATAATGAGATATATCTCATTATATAATTCTTGATAAAAGTCTTCTACCCATTTCATAATGTCATCTCTCTTTTTAGTAATATTTTCATCTTTTTTTCTTATTGCAAATATAAATTTCCTAACAATACCAAAATATTGTTTTACATTCTTGATACTTTTATTTTCTTCTATAGCTTTCCTTGCTAGTTCACAGTTATACTGTCTTATATCATTTTCAACTCTTTTCCGTACCATTTTACAAAATTCGAGATATTCAATCCTTTTTAATGCATCATTTTTATATATCTTCATAAATTCTCTAGTCTCAGTAGAAATTTTATTGGTCAATTGCTGCTTTTTTTTACCAGCTATCTTTGTTGCAGTTTTTAAAAGTGTATCAGTTATTTTCATATTAATTTCATTCAAATCTGAATCATGTTCAAAATCTAGTAATACTTGAAACCGATTCTAAATTCTAATTTAAATTCATTAGAATATTTCTGAAGATTGGGAATATCAACTGTAAAAATTGTTTTTGTTAATAATTTTTGTCTCTCTAGTTTTGCATTAACATGTATCTTATATCTTACTAATCGATGATCACTTCCTGTGTTAAATTTATTAAGAACATTACAATCTTGAAATATGTATTTTCTGCTAGTCAAAATATAATCCAATTCTGCTGTACCTTCATTGGGATGCTTCCATGTCCATTTCCTTTTAACACTTTTCTCAAAAAAAGAATTCATAATATAAAGTTTTCTTTTTCAGCAAACTCCACTATTCTATGTCCTCTCTCATTTCTATTACCATAACCAAAATTACCTACAGCAATTTCATTTGTTTACCAATTCTAGCATTAAAGCCTCCCATAACAATTTGAAAATGTTGTTTAGGTTGTCGTCGATGAGCAACCATATCCCACTGGATGGCGCAATTATCACGCTTAAACTATAAAATATGATCATTCACAGACCATTAATTATAATCATTTTGATGTGTTTTTTGTAATGCAAAAATAAAAACAAAAGAAAATCATCTTTTTTAAATATTATTTAATTTTAAATATTATTTTTTATTAACATATACAAATTAAATGATAATAAATGTAAAATAAAATAAACAAATTACAATTTGATTCGTCTTTTTTAGTTTTCTTTTTATTAGAAAAATCAATTTTCTATTGGAGATTTTTTTACTGGGGTTACGGCTTTTTTGTTGTTGTTGTTTATGCTATTTTTTATTTCAAATAGAGTGACAACTAAAAGTAAAAGTTGTTACGGTTAGGTTTAGTTTTAGGGTTAGTTTAGGGTTAGTTTTAGGGGTTAGTTTAGGGTTAGTTTTAGGGTTAGTTTAGGGTTAGGTTTAGGGTTAGGTTTATGGTTAGTGTTCTGTTGTTTGTAATGCTAAAATAAAAAATATCAAAATCGTATTTTTGTAAATATTTTTTTTTACTAACAGCTATAAAATAAATGATAACAATAAACGTAAACTATATTCAACAAAGTATAACAGTTGTCGGAGAAAAGAAAGAAACTAAAACTTTTTTAAACAACGACAAATATATATATATATATAATGTTTATAATATATGCTTTTTATGACATTTAAAAAAAACAGTGTACAATTGTACTTTTCTTACTGGATATTTTTGTGTTAACGTTCTTTTTTATTTCAAAAATATACACACAGTACAATCTTAAAATGTCTCGTGGAAATGTTACGAACAGTACGTTACTTGACGCGTTACCTAATTCCAATTCACTTTATACATATATCTCGTCAACATTTACTACTTAAAACTTCAATACACTACGGTGTAAAAAGTCTGTTAATTATTACTTTACAAAATCTGAACATTTCAATACTTTAAAATAAAAAAAAATCCAATGAAAATAACATTTCCATCCAATTCAAAAAAACACACCCTCTCCCCAAGCCGTAACCATTTTATAAACTGTGCGTAATTGGGAAAATGTATTTGCTGCATAAACATACATGCTGTACTCCCATGCGACATAGCGGCCTGCAATCTGTAGTACAACAAAAAAGTTGTATTATAGAAAACGCGGGTTTGAACGTGTCAGCCACGGAAATGGCATTTTTATGTGTTTTAGCGCGAAAATAGTGCCATCCAGTGGGATATGGTGGCTCATCGACGACAACCGTTGTTTACTCTGAACGAAAGCCTTTTGTACATCCATATAAAAATCTTCTACTTGTTGGGGCAAAAACCTGAATTATCTGCATTTGGTATCTGCTATTAAGTTGTATAACTAATCTTGCCACTCTGTCTGATACACCATCAATCTCCACAATGTTCTTCCACTTTTTATTTATAATGAATCCTACTCCACTTGTATTTCCAATATTTGTGCCTTTATAATAGTGTACATGTCCATTTTTTAAATCAATTGTCTCTTCACCTTTTCTTCTAACTTCACAAAGTCCAATAATGTACCATTTAATATGAAACAGTTCTTCTAATTCTTGCAATCTTCCTTCACTTGAAAGTGATCTGCAGTTGTAAGTACCTAAATAAAAAGTCATCATCAAATGGTAGCCTGGGTCTGCAATCAGAGGACTCTTAGCACCTCAACCTTCGGCCACCAATCGCTGCCTTGGCTGGTGACTTTACAGCCTCTTTGGAAAAAGAGGCATGATTTATTTTTGTCTATCATAATTGTATATATGTATTAGAAAAATATTTATCATTTACACAAACATTCATTTTGTTTTATCAGGCAACTGAGAAGAAAGACCATGGTGTTTCTTGATCTTAAACTCAGAGGTAAAAAGTCAATAAACTCACCATGCTGACTGCTGCGTGTTGGTGAGCATGTTATAATATTACTATTAGTAAAGCATTTAAATTTTAAGGTTTTAAATTATAATATAGTGTGATCACTATATCTGTCTTATTTGGTTTCAATTTTTTTTCAAACCTTCACATGAATATCAAAATTTTACAGATAACTGCACACTATATAATATAATTTTAATTATTTATAGTATAGACTTGTAGGTATATGTTGAACTATTAATATCATCTAAGTTTAATTTTAAATGTTTCTGTTGTTTTTTTCAATTCAAACTTTATTAATTTTTTTCCAAATTCATTTAACTGTTAATATATATATTGTGACGTGGCACGTAAAGTCATTGTCACACGTATATATTTATTAATAAAAATGAGATAAGTTAGCTACTAGAAAGTAATGAAAGTAAATGGATTAGCTACTAAAATTTAAAAAAAAGAAGGAAAAGAAAAAGTTGAAATTCAAATGTTGAAATTACTTTGATTTTTTTATAGTAAGAGAAGGGGAGGAGGGTGCATAAAGAAATGCGTCTCTTTCTCTCTTTTACAAAAAAAAACCGAGTAAGTCAAATGCTTGAAATTTATTTCTATTTATTGTGGGAGAGGGGAAGAGGATGCACAAAGAAATGCATCTTTTCCTCTCTTGTTAAAAACTATACTGTAACAAGTTAAAATGAATTATAAACATAAATGTGAAAAATGAATTGTAAACTTTTAAATAAAATTTAAATGTAATATAAAAACAATATGGCCGTAGGTGTGAAAGTCTGTTGGACTAATTAAATTCCTCGGACAAAGAAAATGTATAACAAGGAAAAGCTTATAATTACAGCTAAATTAATTAAAACCTACATTCCAGCCTCTAATTAAATAAAGAAACATGATGATAAGAATTGGTTGGAAATCTAAATCTTAATTAAAGATTTACAAAAACAATGAACAAAAGAAAGACAGTAAGAGAATTACAATTATTATCTGTTCATTACTAGTAGAGATTTTGAGGAAGCAACAGCTCAAAGAAAATGAAAGAAGTGCGTGGCTAGTGGCGTTAAAGGGACGTGGGTTCGTATTCAATCCGTCTCACCACTGACTCACAATGTAAGATCTATGCCTGACCTGCTAGAGAGATCGCCGCTTCTGTGACTGACAATTTAAAAATCTATCTAAAGAATCGACAAGAAGTAAAAAACTGGAACGAGAAATAACCCCACAAACTGTGAGAGAGAAAATCAATCCAGCTGACAGTGAAGGACATACCGTCTCTACAAAAAAAGGGATGATCTCCCACTGGATGGTAAAGAGCGCTCAAAAGAAATACCCGTGGAAACAACTACAATGAAAACCTAGGTAAAAAGCATGCATGCATTTTAATTTTTAATGTTCGTAAATAAATAAACAAGGAACAATTGTGGTAAATTTAGAACTCTACCCAATAGGACTTCAAAATAACTTCTATATTTGATCTGTTTTATTATAGCCACATATAAAATAAGTGTGTGTGTTTTTTTATTATTGTTATCATGTATTTTTTTTATATAACAGTGAGTGTTATTAAACATATTTATTCGTAAATTGCGTATATTTGCTTTATTCTCCTATCATCAAGCTACGACAGGGGGGAAACTGTAATTTAGTGATTAAAGGGGAAGGCTTATTTTAAAAGATATTCGTGTGCTGCTTGTTTGTGAGAATTTTCCCAATTATAAAAAATAAATAGCAAGCATTGGATATTTGTTAAATTTCTTGAAATAGTTAGCTTTGTTCAGCAGCTGAGGGTTCTTGATCGGGAAAAATAACGCCAAGATAATATGTACATATTGCCTCGGGGTTCGGTCAAGGGTATAGATATGAAGTTAAATTTGTATCTGTATTAGATCTCTGCTTGTATTGTAACGGCATTGGTTAAATAAATAAATAAACAATATCCATTACAGTTGGAGGCTAAGCCGGGATATTTCGGTTAGCAAAACTGATAGTAAACAAATAAGAATAAATAAATGAAAGGAAGAATCAAAGTTGTAAAAAAATAAAAGTTGTGAAAAAATAAATGTATAAAAAAAATAAGTATAATAATTAAAAGTATAAATATATAAATCAACCCCGCAAATAACCATTTCCGTTCTAATTGGGGGCCAGGTTCTGGGATATTTTACAAGTTCAGCCCATTGCGGAGGCATCTTGAAGGCAGGCGTGGGTGAGTGATGATTAGTGAGTGGGACGGCGAGAGTCAAACAAACGTACCTAGTGTCAGTGAAATATAAAGTCAGTAAAGTAAGATAATCCTATAAGGAGAGAGTTAGAATAATAAAGCCGTAGAATAAAATATGTGATTAGTTAGTGGGCGTGTTAAATAGATTTTATGCACACGAGATCAAAACAAAAATGGATGCTCTAGTAGGCAAAATAGAAAAACCTCCGAAGAATAAATGGAACCATCCGGAGAAATAGCTAGTGAAGGGGAGATAGAAATTAGCAAGGGAATGGAGATGAAGATTGATAATGAAGATAAAATAGAAAGCTGTATTATAATGGATATGCTTACGAAAATAATGGAAGGCCAGCAACAGTTGATTATGGAAATGAGGGAAAGAGATGAAAGAAATAATAGGAAGATAGAAGAGTTGGACGAATGACTAAGTAAGAATTTTAGCCAAAAGGTTGAACAAGTAAAGAAAAAATGTGAACAAAACTCATATCAAGTGAAGGTCACGAATAGAGCAGCGCCTTCTGGGAGAGTGGGTTAAAGTAAAACACGGTGTTGAGTTCAAAGTAAATGATGAGATGCAGTATGTGAAGGATAAGCTGGAAACGTTAGGTCAGAAGTAGAAAATTTAAAAACAGAACAAGATGAGAAGTTAGAGACTATAGCTGATGAAAATGAGAAAATCATCAGAATAACAAGGCACAATTTCCCCCATAATGTAGAACAGATGCTCATAGGCACAAAAGGAAAGACTGTCGAACAGGTTGATGAGTCGCTGAATGCATTTGACAGCACTAGGCCTAATTACAAGGCGGACAATCGGGGATTTAAACCCCAGCCCAACGATCCGCACATAGGAAGAATGCAATACAATCCTCATCGCGATTATTGGGAAGGAAACCAGGCGTTTCCTGATAGATCAGAAAGAGCTAAAATGTCTGGACAGACCGGAAGAGGCTCAGATCTAAATTATCCGGATAAGTAAGCCGACTCTAGAGAACATCGGAACATTGCTACAGTTCCAAGCACAAATGGATATATGTATGGTAAAAGACATGATAAGTAGCCTCCAGATAAAAACTAAGCTTAAAGAAAATAAACGGACGGATATGTCGGTTCGATCAAACAATGTCATGGGATCACGAGAAATAAAGTTGATTGTTTTTTTTTGAACATATGACAGGTGGGACAAATCGTCTCACGACAAATAATTAAAGTCACTATAATAAGCAAAAAAAATAATAGTGTTCACGGAGTGAAATCAATGATAAACTTAATGCGTGTTTATGTGCAGTCAAGCACAGCAAGACAAATGTAAATAAAAGTAATAACAAAAAAAAAAGAAAGGAAAAGAAATCTATAAATAATTTATTCATATATCTGTCAATTATAAATGCAGATATAATTAACAAATAAATAAAAGTAAAATTAGAAATAATAATCATTTAGGCTCATTAAAGAGCCGGTTAATAATTAATAAAATAAAATAAACGAACAATAGTGATAATACTTAAATGAGAGATATCACTAGTAGGTATATGAGGTTGCAGATTGAGGCATACATGTGTGCGTGGATGCATTGTTTGGGTCGTATTTTGAGCTTGATTTAGCCGTCTCTTCGCTTACTGTAGATTCACATGGCTTTTGGTGGTAAAACCTGTTAAATGAAGCACCAGTAACAATCCTGAACTCATTATATAATAAGAATTAGTGTCTCAAAATAAATAAAATAGATAAATAAGGAAATAAGAATTTGTTGTTTGCGCAAGATGAACAGGCAGTAGAAATATCCTGCTGTTCACATGCTTTAAAACCTTTTATGTTTTTGATAGAGTTAAGTCGTGCCATGGTCTCGTATGCGTAGAGATTAAATTGGTTGATCAGCCAAAATCGATCGGAATGAATGGAGTAGTTTTACCTACTGTCTCTCTGCAGTCATCATCATCATCACTCATCATGATAGAATGGGAAAGTATGTAATAAAAGCAAAAGTAAGGGTTGAAAGCAAAGAATTAAAATAAGCTCTCATCTCAGACTAAGATTCGACCCAATTTTAATTCTCAAAAACGGGCATACGTATATATTTATTAATAAAAATGAGATAAGTTAGCTACTAGAAAGTAATGAAAGTAAATGGATTAGCTACTAAAATTTAAAAAAAAGAAGGAAAAGAAAAAGTTGAAATTCAAATGTCGAAATTACTTTGATTTTTTTATAGTAAGAGAAGGGAAGGAGGGTGCATAAAGAAATGTGTCTCTTTCTCTCCTTTAAAAAAAAAAACCGAGTAAGTCAAATGCTTAAAGTTATTTCTATTTATTGTGGGAGAGGGGAAGGGGATGCACAAAGAAATGCGTCTTTTCCTCTCTTGTTAAAAACTATACAATAACAAGTTAAAATGAATTATAAACATAAATGTGAAAAATGAATTGTAAACTTTTAAATAAAATTTAAATGTAATATGTAATATAAAAACAATATGGCCGTTGGTGTGAAAGTCTGTTGGACAAATTAAATTCCTCGGACAAAGAAAATGTATAACAAGGAAAAGCTTATAATTACAGCTAAATTAATTAAAACCTACATTCCAGCCACTAATTAAATAAAGAAACATGATGATAAGAATTGGTTGGAAATCTAAATCTTAATTAAAGATTTACAAAAACAATGAACAAAAGAACGACAGTAAGAGAATTACAATTATTATCTGTTCATTACTAGTAGAGATTTTGAGGAAACAACAGCTCAAAGAAAATGAAAGAAGTGCGCGGCTAGTGGCGTTAAAGGGACGTGGGTTTGTATTCAATCCGTCTCACCACTGACTCACAATGTAAGATCTATGCCTAATCTGCCAGAGAGACCACCGCATCTGTGACTGACAACTTAAAAATCTACCTAAAGAATCGACAAGTAAAAAAACTGGAATGAGAAATAACCCCACAAACTGTGAGAGAGAAAATCAATCCAGCCGACAGTGAAGGACATACCGTCTCTACAAAAAAAGGGATGATCTCCCATTGGACGGTAAAGAGCGCTCGAAAGAAATACCCATGGAAACAACTACAACGAAAACCTAGGTGAAAAGCATGCATGCATTTTAATTTTTAATGTTCGTAAATAAATAAATAAGGAACAATCGTGGTAAATTTAGAACTCTACCCAATAGGACTTCAAAATGACTTTTATATTTGATCTGTTTTATTATGTTTTATTATAGCCACATATTATATAAGTGTGTGTGTTTTTTTATTAATGTTATCATGTATTTTTTTATATAACAGTGAGTGTTATTAAACATATTTATTCATAAATTGCGTATACACCTGGATCTCTTTTTACACGGACTTATTTAACACGATTTTGAAGTTATGCGATTCGTGTTTTACCGAAAGTCGACCTCTGATAATGCGCTATTACTTTAAATAATAAATTTCGCGCACTTACGTTATATAGAAAGTAATAGCACATTATTGGAATTCTACTTTCATCTTAGTAATTTCAATATTTTCAGTGCTTTATAATAGTAAGATTTTATGCAGTAATGAAATTAAAATCATGATTTCCACATTTTATGCATACACACATTAAAATTTACAAGATTATAATGTAAATTTGTTCAAACATTGTGCGTGTTAATTTTGCATTTTAAATCACATTCTGGTTTTGCTTTTTAAAAAAGAATGTAATCAATTATTAATCATTTAGTGTCCACAAGTTTATTTTTAAAAGGTCAGTAATAGCAGTGGGCACAATTCAAATCTGATTTTTAATTCTAATTAACAATTTAAAAATTACTTATGGGCGACTAGAAATTAATGCGATGTAAAACGAAATTTGATTTTTAAACGGAATTGAAAATTAAAGGCAAAAATAAGAATTTCATTTTTAGTTGTTAATTTTAATTAAATTTTTCCCAGCAATGGTGAATAAATGTCTTTTTATTATCATAAGTCTAAGTTCATAAACAATTAATAAAATCATCGTTGTCGTTAACAGAAAACTATTAACACAACATGAGAATGAACTTGGCGCTAGTTGTATTTCCTCTTGTGAGAATAATTGCTGAGATGTTCTTGACTTCGTTTAAGAAGCCAAATACATCACATCACATGAGAATCTGATTTTTTACTAGTTTGCAAACGAACGTGTTTTGGGGCAAATAGTGATAATAATTAAAACGTGTATAAAAAAATATAAATTACTGTACTGTAAATTATGCGTAAAAATATATTATTTTGAATAAAATTAAATATTATAGTTAAAAAAAGTTTGTCTTGTATCAATTTTTTTCAAATTTGAAATTTTTTATTAGTCATATTTTATTTCCTTATTTTTTTTTGTGCGAATTTTATAGTAATTTTATGTTGGTGCTTTGCTTTTATGCGAATTTTGCAAAATCACAGACCGCATCCCCCCTTTGTCAATGTAAGTTATGTCTATTTTTGCACGATTTCATTTGCGCGTGTTTTCTGAGGAACCTATCTATCGTGTAAAACGAGACCCAGGTGTACTTGCTTTATTCTCCTATCATCAAGCTACGACAGGGGGGAATAATTTAGTGATTAAAGGGGAAGGCTTATTTTAAAAGATATCCGTGTGCTGCTTGTTTGTGAGAATTTCCCAATTATAAAAAATAAATTGCAAGTGCTGGACATTTGTTAAATTTCTTGAAATAGTTAGCTTTGTTCAGCAGCTGAGGGTTCTTGATCGGGAAAAATAACGCAAAGATAATATGTACATATTGCCTCGGGGTTCGGTCAAGGGTATAGATATGACGTTAAATTTGTATCTGTATTAGCTCTCTGCTTGTATTGTAACGGCATTGGTTAAATAAATAAATAAACAATAGCCATTACAGTAGGAGGCTAACCCGGGATATTTCGGTTAGCAAAACTGATAGTAAACAAATAAGAATAAATAAATGAAAGGAAGAATCAAACTTGTAAAAAAATAAAAGTTGTAAAAAAATAAATGTATAAAAAAAATAAGTATAAAATATAATTAAAAGTATAAATATATAAATCAGCCCCGCAAATAACCGTTTCCGTTATAATATATATAGGTTAATACAGACTATGTACACAAAAAAAAATGTTTACTATCGTTTTCCTAAGAACCATCTACCTTTATGCCTGGCCTCCTCCCCCCCAAAAATTCTATTTTCTCTATATTTCATTTCTAACAAATTGCATGACAAGCAAATTATATAAATTATTTATTTAAGAAGGTTGCATTGAGGTAAATATGTTTTAAGAAATAATGCGTTTATACGAGTATATTTGCAGCACAATTATAAATACCACCAACTTATTTATGACTGAATGAAATGCTTAAATAGGGTTATTCTAAAGTAAATTCCCAAAAGTACTCATCGTAAGGTACCACATTTACTATCATAAACTTACATGGCTGTGCGCCCTATATACACAAAAACATAATATATATTAACAAAAAAAAAAACATATTAATTGCAACCTTTTGACTTTCTTTTTAACAAAATACAATTTAAAATTATTAATACCTTCTCGTGTTTAATATATGTGCTATTTCTTTCTGGCAGTGCTTTTATAAGATGTAAAGTGTATACGGTTTTATGTAAATAGATAAAAATATTTCATTCTGAGAAAAGAAATTTACTCAGGGTATTCGTGGTTTATTAACATCGGCTCACGTTGGGAGACCAATTATAATGGTCTGGAGAAAGTTGTAATGTATCTGCACTATGAGGGCGCCACTAGGATACTTAGAACCTAGAAAATTTATAGAGCAGGCAGGTACGTAAGTTAAGATTCACACTTTACATGTTTTATTCAGACCGTCAGCCCAGTGTCACTAGCTGATGGAGTAGCAGGGATTTAAAATATTTCTATAAGTTTTCACAATGACATATTTTATAAATTCTTATCTAAGATATATATATATAAAAAAAAAAATAAGCCACTGCCAGTAATTAACACACAAACATTTTTATTTACACATATATAAGATTTAAAATTATTTTAGTATCAGTTTTACACTTTTTTAAAATTTAAATTACATTTTTAACCTTGATTTTAGATTTTAATTTACATTTTAATTTTTATAAATTTACATTTTAATTTTTATGAGTTCACACAGATGGGTTTATAAAAGTTTGTTTAATAATGTTGAGTATAGATCGGTTACATAGATTACACGGTTAAAAAACATTTCAAAATAAACATAAATGATCAAAATATAAAATCATTGATGGAGATGCAGAGGGAAATTTATAAGAAACCCAATGGCATTCATAATAAGATGCCGCATTGACACCAATACCTTAAAAGACATCCGAATAAATACATTTTAGATACTCACCGTAAGGTATCATTATTTACCGAATGTCTATATATTTTGATCAAATATGAAAAACAAAAACATAATTAACCGATAACAAATCCATGCAAGCATCTATACCCAACTTAAATTTAATGCATTTTTATTTTGAGTGTCGAGTATGAATAGACTACATAGATTTGCATTTGAAAAGAAAATATTCTATCCCTTATTTAACCTTAGGCCAAAAGCTCGTAGTTAAACCGATGTCAATCCATCTGATATATTGATGTATTCAATGTAATACGAATACGACAACACGAAATACCATACTGTCAGGAATGTACATCTGAGCAGCAGGGTTAAGAGAAGAAGTTGACTCTCATCCAGATAGGAATACTATATCTATCTGAGAAGAGCAATAAAAAAAAACTCCATAGGAAAGGACTGCGGTCATTTTTGCCGACTTACAATTGCATTCCATAGGCAAAAGGGGTTGTGCGGCGAATAATTCGATTCTGCACATAGCGAACCTCGTACTACATCTACTAATTACACCAATATATCCAATCCATTGACCTAATTCAACTACGAAACGAATAACCTAAGATTACCCTCCCCTAATAAAACTTTACAAATCTATATAGCCATTCACGCCCGACTTAAGTTTAACATTTATATAATTTAGTTTAACGAAAAACAAAAATCATAAATAAAACTTAAAAGAACAAAAAAAAAAATGGAAATGATTTTAAAAAAAGAAATACATCAAATTAAATTACTTATTAATAAATTAAGTTGGTCAGATAGGATTCTATTTCTATAAATTAAATATTGGGAAAGTTTATATTTTAGAGTTCTTAGTGTTTTCAAAATGTTCATAACTTATGATTTTTAAAACGTTCCTCTTTATCTGTTGCTTGCCGTTTGGAATCCAGTGTTAAATCCTCCGATGATCCTGTGGTCCTCAATATAGGAAAAGCGATGTTTCATTTTCTTTTTTTTTATAACAACTGAAGGAATTGAAAGTGCGTCTTTCAATCCCTTCACCTCCGACTCTCCAACTTAACACATCTCCGTCTTCTCTTAAATTTTCTTTACTCAACTAAAAATTTATTTCCAAACTTTTTCTTTTATATGTAACTTTCGGATCCAATGGATATTACATCATCGATGATGATGATCCTTCCATTGAGGTCCATTTTGCCGATGGATTTCTTTCATTGGCTATTAGTTTCTATTGTTTTCCTATCTCACCGTTGCTTATACATTTAAATGCCCAAGGGCTAGTTCACTTGGACTAATTAAAATAATCATTTCCATTTTTCAATAACATTAATTAATTTGTTTTGTACAAACTTAGATATATTTTTATCTTTAAATCTTTAGTGAAAATTTAGTTTTAAAATACTTTTTCTTTAATAAAGTTTTCGTTTAATAATTTTTTTCATCTGTGCGATTTTATATATATGAGTTTAAGATAGAATTAATTTTCAATTTTTAATTCTTAAAAAAGAAGTTTTTATTTGCGAATTTTTATTTTTTTCATGTTTAATAATAAAAAAAATAATGTAACGGCATATGTGCCCATTACAATATATACATACTTTCCAAAAAATTTTCTTCAGTCTATTTAGTGAACAACTAAGTAATCAAATGATACCAATTGCTTTATTGCTATAATGTCTGCATGCTTTGACCAACTTTTGAATTTTCATAATCAATGAGAATATAGAATTTAAAGCTAGAACTATTATTTACATCTTTATACTATTCAAACTAATAGTTTGCAATCAAGAAAACTAAAGTTTTGAATTTAAATTATCTAATTTGACAATTATATAGATCTAACAGAAACCAAAGGGCAATAGAGGGTTACAATCAATCAATAGATGTTCTATTCCATAGACAGGTCTAGAAAGCAATCACACAGCTAATTTATTCATTTAATCATTCTATTCAGCTCACATTCCAAAGCTTCAATTCCACATATCTATTCCTCTTAGATCATCCAGCAAGATCTTTTTTTTTCATTTTCTTTTTATTGCCATTCACTATTCCCTCCAAAACAATCCTCATTAAACTATTCTTTCTTTTTAGTACATGTCCAATTCAATTTCTCTTTCTATCTCTAATCATCTCAGTCAATCTTCTTTTTTCATTTACTCTTTCCAAAACTTCCTTATTTGTCATTTTAGTTATCCAATTAATTTTTTCCATTCATCTCCATGACTATATCCTAAAGGCCTCCAATCTGTTCCTAATTCTTTTAGTCACTATCCATGTTTCATAATTGTAAAATAATAGGAATCCCTTCATAGCAATTAATTAAGCTTTTCCTTAAATCCCTCTTCAAAGATCCACAAAATATTTTCTTTCTCTTAACAAATGCCTCTTTTGCCAATGCTATTCTTCATTTAGCTTCATTTTTATAGACTTGATGTCAGATATATATATATAACTATGCAAACAAATCCACTTGGGTTCAAAATCTTTATTACTTTATTTTTATTTCAGGCTATTAGCTTGAATCATAACCAGGAGTAAAATCACCTACTAGATGTCAAAGTGCATTAGTTTCAGTTTTGAATGGTAGGTCCTTACTAATAAAGGAAAAAATCAGAACCAGTCTGGACTATCTGATGTCTATTAATTATTCAGACTTATAATAGATGACTCTATAATAGAATAAAGAGAACTGCTCTTAGAAGCATATAAGAGAATATTGATGAATGCAGTTGTAATAGATTAAGAGAAAGTACATTCACATATATCTAATGGATAGTTAGTTATGTGAATAGTATTCATATCTAGGTAAAAACATATTTGAATGTGTTTGCTTAGTCTTTTCCTCAAAAAAATACTTTATTCTTTTTAATTATTTTTTGAATGCTTTTAGAATGATACAAGGAGAATTTTTTCTAGCGCACGTGGGATGTTTGAAGCAGGCAAGAATGGAGTTCGTTTTTAACATTTTTCTTATATCAGTACTTTTTCAAAAGATGAAAGAAAATTGTTTTAAACTCTTTTTAATTCTTCAAAATGTTTTTGTTGGGATTATAATCCTTTGATGATCATACATGTGACATTACTGCTACATTCAATAAGAAGGTTTATATAATTTTATCCTTTAGATTTGTGCAATCCTAAACACTTCATAAGATTTATGTAATGTTCACACTGCTAGATCTTCTTCCTCCTATCTTTCTGCCAATGACTTAATACAAGAAAACAATTCTCTTCAATAGCAAATCCTTTTTCTTTCATTTCAGTTATGCCACTTAGTGTAAATTTGAGTAAGCAATATAAATAATAATTTCTTAACACTTAAGCTTACATTAGGTGGTATAACTGGGGTGAAGGAGGATTTGTTATTGAAAAGTATTATGTAAGCTAGTTCATGTGATGTTTTCTTGGTTTATATTAATCCTGGATAAAGAAAAGAGATGCCTCAAGTTATCAAAAAAATACTGAACTGGTGTTACATCTACATAATTAAATAAACAAATTGACTTAGATTCTAAACATTAAGATGTTTTTCAATTTTGGGCTGATATCTTGATAATAAAAGTACTTTAAAGGATGGTTGCTGGAAGGAATTTTCATTAAAGTCAAAAAATCCCAGTGTACTAGATCCAGATCCAAAACTTCCCAAATAATGAAAGCCATAAATTAGAAACTAATCTTGAGAATGTAGGCAGGACAGCACTGGATATGGATTTATTAAATACTATTATCTAATATTTATTGATTATGCGTACACTAAGTGGTATAATTGGGGTGAGAGGAAATGAATTTAAAATTCAATAAGAGCTTATATTTCTTCATTTGTTTAAAATTTCTTTATGACTTTCAATTAGTTCTTTAACTTCATCAATTTTGTTAACAAATCTATCTACCCAAATAATTTTTAAATTACTTCAAAATCATTTGGGCCTTAATCCAGTCTTCCAAGTAATTGTTAACAAGTTTTAGCTTTAAATAATCTACTGCTGCATTTTTAAATGCCATTGTTCGTACACTTAAAATAATCTTTCGAAGTCCATTAATTGAGCATCAGGGTTATCACTGAAGGAAGTTGCAGCAATATGATGGTAATTTCAAGTAAAAATAAAACCTTACTATTTTAATTTTTTACAGCAAACACATTCGGTAAACGGCCTGATATCACACTTATTACATGGATCCTTTACTAATTTCTTCATGAAATGTCAATACTTTCTGAAGCAATACATTAGTGACTGCCGTTATTTTTGTTCACATTATTCACTCACCCATTTAATGCTTTTTCAGTCTTCATTAAATACTTACCATATACATCAGGACACAAGTAACATAAACAGAAATTTCTTGAAATTGTGAATAAACAATTCATATAACTATTATACAGTGGAATTGTGAACTATGCTATATTTTGTTCCAAGTGGCCCTCAAGTTCAAAGGTTGAAAAATAATGATTAGAATAGAATGTGTATTGTTAATTAAACAGCAAGTGCATAATGCTTTTCAAAACATTTGTGCTTTATATATATATATATTGTACTTACACATATTTTTAAATATATTGTACTTCAAACTAAATGATACATTTTTAATTCAAATTTTGATAAAGTAGGATGTAAGATATAATTATAGTTTTGTTTTTTAAAAAAGTCTCTTTTAATATAATGCCGTATTTAGTTATAAACACACTGTAACGGACCGACAAATAGAAAAACAGCCGACCACATTGTGGCATCAAAATGTAATGGAATATAAATAAATGATGAAATTCATAATGGAAAATAAATCGATGAAAGAAGGCCTTAAACGTAGGCGTCAAGAAAAAAAATGTAATGGACCAACGATGTACTATCAACAGTCCTTGAAGAATAAGCTATATATATTTAGGTTATATACTCATCCATTCCTCTAAAGATCCGACAGATACTAACAGCCAAAAGAATGATTAGCATTTCACAATTCTGAGATAGATAAAAGAATTCAACCACTGCTCTTAAAGTATACAATGTTCCATGAACACTCAGATGATCATCACATTTCAGTCTCTCTAAGCTACTACAGCCCATAATAGTTTTCTGCAAACACTATTGCACTGCCCTGCTTACATCCAAGTCTTAGGGGCTACTATTTAAAAAATATTGCCTTGCTCATCTTTGGGAGTCTTAGAGGCTAATATTAGATCAATCGGTCATGAGTGACATGAACACATCACATCCTCAAGACAATGACAAAAATTCCCCATCCATCATCAACACTTGTAAAATAATTAACTAAACTCCAACAATCAAATATCCAATCTAACCTTCAAAACCCTAGATTTTCTACAACACAAATTTTCCAAATATGGATAAAATTACTACTCTACAATTTAACACCATCAATGTAATTCTAAATTGAAACTAAGCTCCAAAAATGTAACGGACCGTCGACCCATCTCTAACCATTCGCCTAAATCCATCCCATTACATTTACCGAAACAAGAATCCGGCCGTCCACAGAAAATTGGAAAGATCCAATAACACTACAACCAAGATGGATCTTTACTATCACTCAACCCCCATTCATTTGGCAATAGGCACAGGATCCACCCAACTTTCATGTCAATCCATTAGATTCCCTAGAATTCAAACTCAGTCGTAATCTGATTAATTACTCTGTTCAGGTATAAACTATAAGAATATATCTAGCCAATGTGGGCAATGACGTGATGTTATGGTTTATATAGTACACTTATTGGATACATATTACATATATATATTTCCATATCAAGAGATACGTGAATTCAATGATGTATTCTCAACAAATTATAGATAATCCTTGATGTAAGATCAATTAAAATCAACAAATTTATTTTATCTTAACATAACACATTTTAAAATATAAATATACACTTTAAAACACCATAAATATGATTCCTACACTTCCACTCAATCTCATTAAAATAATAGCAGAAAAAAGGAAAAATACCTAAAATAATATCATCAATTGTAGGTCATTCTTGGTATACATAGGTCTCTACCTTTCATGCCATCATATTAAAAAAAAAAAAAATTATCATCTTTAATACCAATCTAAACAAATGATGTTGTTTATTTATTATTATTTTTTTTTAAAAAAAAAAAAGGTATCATCATATCAATATACAAATTATTATTTTATACATATAATTGAATTAATGGGTTCGTATGTTACTATTATAAATCATGAGAACTGAAATTGCCATCAATTGATTTTATAAGTAATTGTTAGTATGTGTCTTGTTAATAAAGGGTAATATAGGTTTTATTAATAATTAATTTTGTTACTAAATGTTATGTTGTTAATGAGTCAAAAATAAGTCTTACCTTCATTTATATTCATTTCATCATAGTCTAGTCCTTCTCTTTTTTTTAACAGAACCATTTATATTTTTTTTCTTATTTCAAAAAATACATTTTATATCATGAAATGCATACATCTAAATTTTGGTACTTCCAGTTCAAAAAATCCAATGTGGAAGTAAAAAAAATGAATAAATAAATAAATACATAAATGAAGAAGAGAAAACCTTGAAATTTTATAGCATCAGTATGTTAACCATAACGAACAAACAGTTACATATCAGCATAAAATTATGAACGATTTAGTAAACATCTTGATCAAACATGAGCATCTTCTTTAAATAGAAAAATTCATGGTAGATTGAGATTTTTCAGCATCTTTTATTTACTTCATTATCCAAAGTAGTGTCTTCTACGATCTATCCAACTTCCACAAGTTGACCAAGTAGTTTGGATAATCTTTGATTTGGCCATTTTCATCATTGATCTATACAACTTCGCATAATATATGGTTGCCATTATATATATATATATGTTCCTCGCCCTCTTCAAAAACCCATCTGAGTTGCCTTGACCTTTCACAATGACTTTTAGCACACCTGCATCATTTTTCCGTTAGTATATATATATAAAATTCTTTCCTTATATCAGCAGTAGAAACGTTTTAGCTATCATAACAAAACAAGATTAAAGTCAATTTTTTTTCCTTTGATGTTAAACATTATTAAATTTAAAACTTCCAACAGTTCTAGAATTATCAAACACTTTATTATGTGAATGAGTATTTTAATACATTTTTTTTATAGCAAATAGTTCAATATAATTATCAATAAAATAAAAAAAATCTTGGTTCCTATTATGCTTTAATCAACAGGTTATAATTTGTTTATTTTTTTTAATTTTAATAGTTTTTACAAAAGTTCCATTCCAATGGATGTATAGTGATATTCCTTCGTTTCAGTTTTTTTTTTTTTTACATATATAGATCAAATCAAAAAAAACTTACAGTTTCATGCATCTTTGTTCTTTCTTTAAAATGCTGAAAACATTTTACCAAAATATGATAGTCAAATTATCAAAATTGCTGTCATTAACAAATAAAAAAATCTTGCATATAACTTTCTCTATATGTTTTTTAACTTTCCAGCCATTAGAGAACACAAAAAAATAGTTGTTTGTTATTATTATGGTTACTGCCTACGTTCTATTAGGGTTTCCTCTCCCCTTCCCATTTTGTAACACTAGATTACAAAATTGGCTTTTTTTTTCTTTACAAAACTTTCTCAACTGTTTTGTCAAATTTGTTATTTTGAAATACTAATAAAATTAAATTTAATAACAAAATTTAAGATTTTGTTTCAAGCATTTCCAGTTCATTAAACTGCAATATAATTTTTATTCATACCATTATATATCATCAATTCGAACTGTTCAATAGATGTATTAATTTTATAAATCAACACTTCCATGTATATATTTATGTTCAAATACATTTAATGGTAAGGACAGGAATGAGATTTATAGTGATCCTTACAATATATATATATTTTTTAACGGTCAATGAATGGGCCTTTAAATGTATCTGCACTACATGGGCGCCATCTAGGCATTTGAACCTAGAAAACTGTATATAGTGGGCAGATACGTACGTTAAGATTCAAAAATTTTCTTATATATATTATTCTGACCGTTTGCCCAAGGTCACTAGCTCATAGAGTAGCAGAGATTTAAATATTTTATAAGTTTTAATAGATTTGGATTCTCAAAATATATTAATATTTAAAACAATACAATAAAAGAAGCCACTGCCAGTAATTAACACACAAATAGATTTTATTAACGCACATTTAAAATTGAGGAATAAATTTATTTTAACATTAATAATTTTTTTTTTAATTTTAAATTCAAATTACTATTTAAATAGACTGCACAGATGGATATTTAAATTATATGTTACTTTAGCATGTCAAGTATAGATAGTCTACATAGATTTTTTTTCCACTTAAAAACTTATCAAAACATTCATTCAATCTCAGACTAGAAGTTCGTAGCCAACCCAATGCCTGCTTCCAGATATATAGTCGCAATCAATGTAATATGATGATGCTAGTAGCATAAAACCACGCTGACAGGAATGTGCATCTGACAGCGTGATATTATTTGAAGGAAATGATCCATGTCCAGAACAGGAAAGTACATCTGTCTGACTAAGGAATCATATATGGTTATTTTTAAAGAGTGTTATGTATGGGGGAGAGCGGTCTTTCTGCCATCTTATAACTCCCTGTCCATAGAGCTAGAAGGGGTCAATGGCGCAGGAAATACATCTGCGATCATTTCAACGATATGACTGCCTCTTTGGGGTCATGCATTCAGTTGGGCACATTGCCCTGTATGCTAGACATGCTTCACATTACATTAATGTAAACACCCATATATCCCTCCACAAACATTGCCCTAACTATGAAACAAATATCCTGAAATTAAAATCCCTTAAATTAAACATAAACAAATTTAAACATAGTTATTAATCTTTATCCATGCAGCTATCTACACCCAACTTTAATTTAATACATTTTATTTAGCAGATAGAAATAAATAACCTAGTTAAATACAAACATAAATAATTAAATTAAAAAAAATGGAAATGATTGAAATAGCAAACGTACATATAAAACAAATATTTATAATTGATTTAGAGTTCTACTCTTGGTCAGATAAGAGTACATTCATTTATATTACTTTTTTTTCCTTTGGATTGATTACTTATTGACGTTATACGGTAATTATTTAAAAGAAAGTTCAATTGGTAAAAGTTTATACTTTACGGATTCTGCAGATTTTGAGGTCCATCTTCATGATCACTTATGTAGATTGTTTGTTCTTCCTTTTTAAAAACGAAGCCGCTACTTGCCATTCCTTTTTAGTCCCTAACTGTCATAAGGAGGTCTCAGCTGGTTGTCCGGAAAATTAAATTTATTGCAGACTTCCACATCCTGAAAATCTGCAATATAGCTAGTTATAACGACATATTCATAGTCAGCTCTCAGATAACAATTATAATAATAATTTGGCTTTTATATTTTTATTAGTCTCTTATCATCCAATCTTTGGATTCAACCGGCAAGATGTCACTAATCCTCTGGTGTTTCAATTACAGTCCGTGCTGACATTCCTGGTGTTGGCATTGGTCATTTAATTTCTTTGTACTCTCTTATCTGACCCTTTAATTTAATTTAAATGCCTCAAGGGACAGTTTGCTTTTGAACAATCATTTAATTAATAAGACAATCATTTCCATTTTCTAAGATTATAGAAATCAACATTATTTCTATTTCCAAAAATATCAAATCTTTATATCTTTACTTTTTTTACAAAAAAAATTACTTTCAAATATTTTTATTTTTTAAAATAGTTTTTAAAGTTGTCCATCATGCGATCTATATATACATTAAACAGTTTTTAAATTTCAGTTTTTAAGTTAAGTTTTTTTCTTTTTAATAAATCAATTTTTATTTATGATCCTTTTTATTTTAATTTTAAAATAATGTAACGGAATATTATATTCTGTTACAATATTGTAATGGTATACATACACAGTTACATCATTTTAAAATTAAAATTAAGAAGAAAAAAGATCTGTAAATAAAATTGATATATAAAAAAATTCAAATTCAAATAAAAATTATAAAATTGCACAGATGGAAAACTATTAAATAATTACTTAAAAGTAAGTTAAAGTAAAAAAGAAAAATCTAAAGATAAAAGATTATTATATTTTAAAATAATGTAAAAGAAAATAATGTTAATTAGTTTTTATTCAAAAAGTATGTTTAAATCTTAAGTAAAATGGAAATGATAGTTCTACTATTAAAATGTAATAAATGTAAAGCAAATGACCCCTTGGGGCACTTAAACAATGGAAAGTCAGATAAGAGAGAAAAATTAAAAAAGTATGGTGTTTCCCACTGGGGAGCAGACTAGCCAATGCAGTTAACAACAAGCACATGGTCCAGAAAGGAAAACCATCATGGCCAATAAAATCGGAGCAACCTCAGGAGCAATTGATCTGAAAATTTGGTGATAAGAGAGGCCTAATATTATAAAAAGAAAAATAATTGAATAGATGAATTGATTATTGATTAACTAGTGACTGACTATTCATTGAATGGTGGTGACCGGTTAGAAATACTTTGCAGCTGTATTGCGGACTCCCATGATATAGAAGTCTTGCAATAGATTGTTTCCTTTATTTGTGCTGGCTGAGGTGGCTCCTGAATGAATGGCAGGTAACGGTTTCATCTGCAAGAAGAACAATCTACAAAATGTGATAACTAGGATGGGCTTCCATAAGTCTGCAGAAATCCGGAGGATTCATAAAGACTTACCATGGGAAGTATAAACTTTAATATTCAATATGAACTTTTAGATATCTTGTTCTAAAAAAGCTCTTACCTGATGAGCAAATAAACTCTAAATTAATTATTAATATTTCTCTTTTATGTATAATGTTTGCTATCAATCATTTCCATTTTCGTTAACTCAATTATTAAATTGAAAGTTAGGTGTAGATAGCTGCATAGATTCATTAAGTTTAGATTAGATAATGTGGGGTTAATTTTGGATTATTTATTTCATAGTTGAATCAATACTAGTAGGAGAGATGCATGGCAGGTTATGTCAATGTAATCTGAAGTTCATTAGCATACAAAGCTTAGTACCCAATTGAATGCATGGCCCAAAAAGTGTAGCCATCATTGTTATTGGTGATAGAAGTATTCCCTACACCATTTGATTCCCTATGATTTATGGATTGGGACTATAAGTCAGTGAGGACCGCTCTCCCTCCATTTAGAGCATTTCATTTTCTGAATATTTTTATATATGATTCCTGCACCAGACAGATGCGCATTCCTGTACTGGACAAGGATCACTTCTTTAATAATATGCTACAGTCGCACATTCCTGTCAGCACATTTTTATGTTAACATCTTCGTGTTGCATTGATTGCGTCTGTGTATCAGGAAGCTAGCATTCATTTAAATGTGAGATTTTAGTCTAAGGTTAAAAAGAATTGGGTTGGTTATATGCGTAATTTATATAGCATATTTACGCTTAGCAAATATTAAAACTGAAATAAATCTATTAATGCACCCATCTGTGCATATAATTAAAATCAAATATATTTAATAGTAAGTTTAATCTTCAGATATTTGTATTAATGTGTGTGTGTGTGTGTGTAATAAAATGTTTTGTTGAATTAATTTTGGCAGTAACTTATTTTATATATTTTATTAATATTTTAAAATTAAGAATTAGAAACTTTGAATATACAGTGCAATATTTTAAGGTCAATATGTAAATCAAAATTATAATATTAAAAAAAAATATTAATAAAAAATGGAGATATTTATTTTATTTTACAGAAAGTGCGTTCATTCGTGCACTTCTTAAAGCAATAAGAATAAGAAAAAAACTAACTCCTGTATTTTTATCTTTAAAATAAATAGCAAAATATGCTCAGGGTAATATTAACTTTTTCTCACTTATAGAATAAGACTCATCTCTTTTTCAAGAAATTACAATCCCCAATTATGTTAATGTTTAATAAATATTCTGAAATCTTGCAAAATTTTTACTTTTAGCAAATATGTTATGAAGCAAAATACTGCCCATCAAATTCAAAAAGATAATAAAGGAAGATAAAAATATATGTGCTTTCAACATAAACTGAAGATATTTTAATAATCTCCATACTTCCTCTTTCTTTTTTTATTCTTCATATAAATAGATACAATAAAAGACATGATATTTTATTAATATATATAATTCATGTGCGCTTAGCTCAGAGAAGGAAAAATGGCAGCCGAATATTAAAAATTGTGGATTTTAATATTTTTTTTTTTGTTGATTTATTTTACATTTTTGTTTGTTTTCTTATATTTTACTTTGGATAGCATATAACTGAAATTGCGTAGCTAGATAGTGTAGTTCGCAGCTCCAATCTAATTTCATCATTGAAATGTATTAAATGCAATACTAATACCTCAATCAGAGAAAACATTGAAAGAATTAAATACAATTATAAATATTTTTAATGTTGAGCATCCATGTCAAAGGATGCATTAGGACTGCTTCTCAAGCATACAGTATTATCTTTAGTAATTTATTTTTATTGAACATCCGATCAACTTCAACATAGAATTTGTTTTTTCTTTCAAAACTAACTTGATTATTTTCATTTTCTCACATAAATACTTTAGTTTCTTTTAGGGTCTCAGAATTGCTACTAACTTGGTACTTTGAGGCCATTCTAAATGTTTAATTTTTAAAATCCAAAAAATAAAATAATGTGCAATACTTTTTTTGAAATTGAAAGAATGTAACTGAATGAGTGTGTGAAACTAAATTACTGGGCATGGCATAGATTATGTGAAACAAGAAAATAACTATTGATATACAGGCAACTAATATATGCATGAAATTTATAAATTTGCACTTTTTTATCAAATTGTGGATTTGAGCAATGCGGATATGGTAGTATTAATTATAATTATTTAATAATTTTGATATTTTTGTGTTTATATCTATTTCTTTGTTATATATATATATATATATTATAAACATAATACGCCAATAAACAATTAAATCATTATATAAAAATAAGAGCATATATGATTTAATATTATATTAAACAACAAATTCAGTCCCAATAGTTTCCTTGCCAAAATAGACTTTTCAAGTTTTTCTTTTTTGCATTATTCAATAAATTATTTAAAGCAACACTTTTTCTCTATGCTACTTTTTTATTATCAAACATATTTTAATTCCTCCTTAAAACATTCTAAGAAGACTGCTTAAAAGACAAAGAAATAAAATATTTTTAATTTATATTAACATTTTTTAAATCATTAATATTATAATTTCTATTAAACAAAATTCCTTAATCAATTTACAGAAAAATCTCCTTTTTGAAACAAAACTATACTTTCATAACTATTTTCATTACTATAACAAAAACACTTTAAAGCAATTATTTTATGAGTAACATAGTGATAGCTATCAGATTTAATAATAGGTCTCACATCTTTACTTTTAACATAATGGCTAGATGCCAAACAATTATTTTTTAAACTTCTTACCATTAATAAATCTAAACACTTTGAATGAATAAAATCCAACCTTCCTTCCTTTAAAATAATTTTATAGAATTTAATAATTCTTCCAATTCATCTAATCCCATTAAAAACTTTCAACATATATAACAATTTTAAATATATTCATAATAAATAATTCTCTTTTCCATTGGTAGTGGATTTCTAATTTAATTTTGGTAATGATTTAATTGAGAATTGACATACTTAATTTATTGGTTACTTTATCTTTTAGTATTTAATATTTTATACATATTTTCATAATTATTAATATTTAATTATTATTGTTCATAACTAGTTTTCATTCACAATCATTATTCATTTTTGGTAAACCCATTATTTTGACATCATTTTTATTAAACATTTACCATACTTTTTACTTATATATCAATACATATGTTATTACTTAAACCTTACTTCTACATTTTTTATTTATATTATTTAATATATTTCTCTAGTTATCTTTTCTGAATTTATTTCACCTTGTTATTTTAATTTTCACTTACAATTATTTATTATATATCATTATCGAAATAAAAATCCTTGTTTTTACTTCACCTTTGAGTGGTAAGTTTTAAATTGTGCTTTACGTAAAAAAGTGAAGCTTAGTATTATTAGAAAAGAATTATAAGGCTTAGTGCTTTTGGAGCACTTAGGTCTCCATATTCATAGCCTATCTTAGGAGTGTCGGCTTACATTGATATTTTTATTTTTGCTAATATGTATATTGATAGTTTCACAGGAATTATTTCTAAACTAATTTATTTCTGTTTATTTCTTTTCATTTTTATAATAAAGTTTTTATTGATTATATTCATATCTTCTATTTCTTTAATACATTTCAATTGGTAATTTTTAAAATTTTTGTTTGCCATACAGATAATTTGAATAAAAATTTATAATTCAGTATAACTTTGTTTTTAATTATTTTATGTTAATACATAATCTGCATTTGATTTTTTTATATGTATATATTTCTATATTTATTAACATATGTGTTATTATTATTGATAAGTTTTTTCTACAACAGTAATTCCTTTTTTATTGTTCTTAATAAAATGTATTTTCATTTTTTTTTTTGTTCATTGTAAAATTAATTTTTTCATCAATTTTAGCTTGTATAATTTTTTTTTTTCATTTTTTATTGCAGGCTATTATAATCCAAAAACAGTTATCTGCACTCTATCTATAGTTATCTATTATAAGCTAGAGTAATTAATGAACCCTAGACATTATATAGAACTATAAAATTTCCATCTTCATATGAACTGATTTCTGAATTTTGTCTTCATCAATGGAGACTAGAATGAGTAAAAATAAATTCTTTTGGAAGTATAAAATCATGTGATGTTTTTGTTGACAATATGTTCTGTAGAATATAGTAGTTTTAATTTTATGATTGTTAATGTTTTTTTCTTCAGAATTATTCAATAAATGTTACACGCAATAATCTTTCTGTCAGTAATATATAAAATTATTTATTGAATTTGAATACATATCTACTAATTCAGTTAATGTGTATATTGATAGATATATTTAGTTATTTTTATCTCAGTGAGTTTTATTGCTACATATAACTTATGGTTAAGTATACATTAACTATCCGGAGATGTGACTCAGTGTAGCTCATACCTGACTTGACTACAGAAGATCAAAGAAAAGCAACTGAATATAGTAAGATGCCTCAGAATTCTTTACCATTGCTTACAAAACTATAGTAGTATATTTGAACTTAAATATTAGAGATAGGGGGTAACAAAAGTTATGCAATGAGCTAATTTCTATTATCAAATATTAATTGCTGTGAAAGATAATAGATACTGGGGGGCATTAACTAAATGAATTGCCAGTAATCTTTTTTAACTATTTATTTTGTGAAGAATGTTTTTCTTATTATTATTTAAAAAAGAAAGAGGATGATTTTAAGTTCGAGAATGAGTTTAGGATTTTGCATATTTAGATGTTTACGTTTACTGATTGGCTGTCATACAAGTATTTTTATTTAGATGTTACGTTTACTGATTGGCTGTCATACAAGTATTCTTAAGGCGCTTCTGTCGAAGGTTATAGCCTTGCACGTTGTTATTATTATTATTATTATATATATATAGGAATGGATTATCCCAGAATCCAGCACCAAATTCAAAGGTTTCACTCAGCTTCATTTGTTAAGAAAACACTAATATATTTTCTTAAGTCCAAAGTATAAGTACCGTAAAAATGTTGGAATTTAGCACGTTTTTAAATAAGACTTAACATGTATTTAAATTAATTACAAAATGGCACTACGAGAAATGTTGAAATTTTGCGAGTATTATTGATTATAGTGAATAATCTCATGAGAATTATCTATTTTTATTAGGCTTCAACTATAAAAATCAATTTGATATTGTGCAACAAATTGGAACCGTAAGTAACTTACTTAGGTCTTGACGAATAAAAGCGAGAAGAACAAGATTTCTTCGAATAAAAGTCGAATAAATAAATAGATAGCTTTGCTTTCAGCGATACAGCAATTAGAATATTTACGTCCAAAACATTCCTCAAACCTAGACAGAATTATAAGAATTGTCATATTAATTTTTATTTATCTCCCAAAATACAAGGGACAAATGATAATGACATTTTAATACATTAAAACTAACCTAATAAAGTCATACCGGGCCAAAACCATTTAAAAAAAAAAAAAAAAAAAGCTTAATGTATGCGCATGCGCAAAATAATTTGGTGATGTAGTGTAAACTTCCGTTAGTAAGGATTTGGAAAAAAAAACTGCTGGCGAAGATGGCTCGGGAATATGACTATTTGTTTAAACTGCTTATGATTGGGGATAGTGGTAAGTAATATAATCTAAGGTGGTGTTGTCAACTATTTTTTAAAATATCGTAGAAAAAAAATGTATTTTTTTTATAATTAAAGTAGGTATAATCGAATAAAGATAATAGTAGACTTGCTTTGAAGATAGTGGAGGGCATTAAAAAAAGATTCATAAAATATAATGGTGATTAATTAAGAAGTTCCCTACGATGTTAATAAAGCCTTAAGACTGCTAACAAGATATATTGATTTAAAAAGATGACATCAATTAGTGATAACGTTACTACTATTAATGCATGTTTAATGCTTAATGGTTTTCAATTTAGCAGAAAACTTGAAAATTCAATTGTTACTCCTAAGAATTTATGTCGGTCTTGAAGAGTTTTAAAGCGATTTCATTAAAAACATGATTTTTTTCTATACAATTCTAAAACTGGCACTGTTGATTTTGCTAACTAATATATACATCCAGTATATTCCTCAAGTCTAGGTTAAATCAAACATTGTTAAATAATCGTTATTATGTAAAAATGTATTAATATCATTCCCTTTTTTCTCTCTCTCGAAAAAAGTGACAAATGATGTTTACTGTTAGTAACGTAAAATTGATTAATAAAGTTATCCGATATCCAGACGTGTTAAAAAAAAAAAAAAAAAAACTCCCTATAGAAAATGATACCTGCGCTTGCGTAGAATCGTTATGTGGCAAAGTGTAAAACTTCCGTTTACAAACTTCCGTATACAAGTGATTCCAGAAAGAGTGATTGTTTGCGGAGATGGCTCGGGAGTATGATCACTTATTTAAGTTGCTTATTATTGGAGATAGTGGTAAGTATTATAATCCATGCACTTATTGTCAACAATTCTTTTAAACGATGGCTATAATTTTTTGATTCAGTGATTATTTTCCTTAGTTGATTTATAATGGCGTCTTGGGATGAAAACTGAAGTGAGATAAAAGTGTTTAGAGAAATAATATCCATTTCTATTAATTATAAAACAAATGTCAAATCTGATTTTACTTATTCATTTTGACAGTTTTATTTACTTTTTCATTACTATTTATTCTACGCATTGAAGCTTTTAATTTTATCTTTTTTTAATTTTAATAACGTTTACTCAAATAATAAGGCTTATAATAAAGCTCCACCTCCAGCTTTTTAAAAACTATTTAAACTTCTTTGTCATTGCCAATTAATTAATTTTACTTTCCATTTATCAATTAATTTTAATTTTAAATTCGGCGTTTTATTTTCTTCTATTGTAAATTAATGATGATGGATTGCCAAAGTTGTGATTTTTTTAATATTTTAATTAGTTTTAAAAAGTTTTATTATTACATACGATTGATTCACAGTTCTGATCATTTAACTTTTATTTGTATTCTTTTAGTATATTAAGCTAGAAAACGTTAGATATCCATCAACTAACTTTTTTTGTTACAAGATAAATTTTGTCCCTTTGAACGTCTTGTTTTTAAGGTTGCCTGAAATCATAGTAACTTCGTTCATCTATATTCGGATTAACTGTCAACCAAAAGTTTTTCCAAGATGCCTCCATAGTTATTTTTTCAACAATTTTTTGTCGCCAACAAACATTTTTAGTGGGCATTCCACATAGGTAATAGATAATTTTTTTTCTTCAGAATTCACACAAATACTTCTGTTCTCACTTTGAATTATTAAACGAGAGTGCCTTATGTGGATTAGTGCAATGTCGTACCCTGAAGTGTAAAATTCTCAAACGGATTCCAGTTCTGAGACTTCCGAGCAGTAAAGTCATTTGATTACTACTAATATTAAATGAGGATGAATCAAAAGTAGTTTTGAACTCAATAATAGAGTCGTTGGTGTTAAAATCAAACACTTCCGGATATATTCGCGACAAGTAGAAATGGAATAAAGTCTGAATCAGGACTGGCTTTAGGAACTATGGAACCCACTTGGAAGTATTTTCTGTAGTGCTCTAAAGTCACTCACAGCCAACGTCTATAGAATTTTAGATATATAAAATTTATTATACACTTATATCCATTACTAATTGAAAAATAATTAAAATGTGACTTAAAAAATGCATGTGTGATAATGGATTAAATTAATCTAAGAATATTTTAATAAAATTGCATATTGTAAGCTTAATGAGTTTAACAGATTATCTTTTAAAAGTAAATAATTACAAGGTCATATGCTCTAATAACTATAAAATAATATAATAAAAATATTAAATTTATCTTTTTAAAAAATGAAAATATGAAGTATTATTACGAAAGATTATCTTTTTTTTCTTCTAAAAATTCCTTGTTAATAAATTGTTATATTTATATTTCTTGCTTTTTTTTTAACAAAATCTTTTAAGAATGTTGTCTTTAGTTTGAAGACCATATTCTTGACAAACTATTTAGTCATTCTTACTGAATTGAAATAAATTGTTGATCTATTTCAGCTTTGTAAATCTCATTGCTCCTGATGATGTCAGGGTCTTTGGGATTGTCAAGAAAATCCAAAGAGCAATCAGTAAATTTGGAAATGCAATAGAATTTATGCAACAAGGAATTCAAGCATTCCCGTGGGATTTTGAATATTTGTTAATTGATTTAAGTGCCTCTTTTTTTAGAAAATATTTCAACTTTATCTTTCTTATTGCATTGCCAAATCCATATAATATTAAATCATTTATGCTTTTTACTACTGTTTTGCAATGCTTTTATTACAACCAATTGACAGTTTTGATTCCCCCAATAACCTTCTTCAAAACTTCTACTCATATATCCAAACCTTAAGGAGTAGAAGTTCTGAAGAAAATTGCTGGGGCAATCGAAACTGTCATAGTTGGTTGTAATAAAAGCATTGTAAAACAGTAATAAAGAACATAGATGATTTAATATTATTTTTTTAGAAAACATGTAACCTTCTATATCAACCAGTTCCATGATTTTAATTTTTTTTTTCCTGGGCCTGCTTGATATTTAACAATGCCACTTTCAAATCTGATTTTGATGCTTTTTTTAATTGTTCAAATTTTTGTTTTCATTGTTTTATTTGTCCTTTATCAAACATCACACTTAGAAGATTATTTCTGATCTGATGAAGATTTGTATGTAAATCATTCTGAAACTTAATCCAGGTGTTTGGCACACTTTTTGACATCACTCAAAGTTTCATTAAAATTTTTCACTTATATGTCTTTAATTAGTTAACAAAGTTTTTGGAATGAAGAAAGCCCTTGTAATAACCTCCATGGTATTCCTTTGAAGTTGTTTATTCATTTGAAAACTAGTGAAACCAAAAATTTGAACATTCTTATTTGACTAACTAATGATGCAGCATCATTTTTTGCTACATTGTCATCAATAAGAACTTTCCTGAATTAAACCTTTCATTTCCCCTGAAACCTGAAAATCTTGGTTTTCTGTCAGGCTACAGTGAAAGATTTAGGCCTCACTCATTAATCAATAGCGATTAATAAATAAAAATAATAAATGATGCAGTTTCAAGTATCACTAGATAGAATTTTCTGTTTTTCTTCTTTAAAATGGAAAAAGGTGAGAGGAGTGTTGAAATTGATAAACATTTAAATTCTTATTGTCCCAAATTCCAGGCCAGAAATTATTCATTTTTCTTTTTAAATTGTTATAATTTATTTTTTAAAATATATTATAGACTTATTTATGAATTTGTTTATTTTTTATAACTTCACAAATTCTTTCTTTTTTGCAAATGCTAAATCTGTAAAGAATATTTTTTCCCCATCAGCAATTAAAAATAAATTAAATTGCAGAAAACATTTAAATATGAAGTTATTTTCCAATAAAAAATAACTACTATATTTGAAATTTTTTTAAATTGTAAATTAAATTAAATTGAAATTTTATCTCATTTGCATATGATATTTAAATACAGTTTTATTACAAATTGTATGCTTGCCCCCCAAAAAATCACAAATATAAAACTTTATCCCCTCCCCCCCAATTAAAGCCACATGCAACACGAAGATATTGCTTTAGTATTTAGTGGACTGTCAAACACAAAACGTTAAATTCTAAGAATAGAAAAACAAAAATTAAAGGGATTTCCATTTTAATATATTTTTTTCATAATTAAAGTGTTATTTTCATTCTTGATTTGTTATTTCTAAGAAAAGTATTATTACTATCTTTCTTAAATTAGAGAAATGTTTATAGCCCCATATTTTTTTTTTTTAAGCTGCACAGGGTCATCTAGGCATGGCTCACTTCTGAATAAATACTGTATTTAAGTATAATAAAGTTTGTTCTAGTCTAAACAATAATTTAAACTTGTGCTTATCTGTGATTTTGTGGCTGAAATGTCATTTTTCCTTTCAAGCAACTTAATATAAGTGCATTCTCAAGAAACTAATCATTAATAATACACTATAACAAGTCCATCTTACTGAGAATACCCAAACACAAAGGCTTCTCACTATTATTGAACCGTATGATATATTCAAATTTCTTTGAACAACTGTAAGGATTTTATAATCTTAAATACACATTTTAATCTAGTTTTACTTCAACTGATTTTCATGTTTTTAATATTTACTAAATTTTATGATGAAAGGTTTAGCATGATAAATAGACAAAAATCAGCATCATCTAAAAAACTTTATTTGTGTAATGATATAAAAGTTATAAGACTCCAAATACTATTGAAAAATAAAAATTAGATTTTTTTTTTTTTTTCATGTAGAAAATTAATCGTTTTTAGTTTTTGATTAACTCCTTTGTATATTTATAATGCAATAAGTATTGTAATAAAGTTATGCATTGATTAAGACAGCTAAAATGTATGAAAATAGACAGGTATTGTATCACACATAGAAGATTGAAAACTATATTTAAAAAAGGAATGCTTGCAGTGTTGTAACAAAAAAAATTTTGAGATTTTTAATAACAATACCTGGACTAGAAACACAGACATTCTCCCCGTTTGTAAAGTAACTTTTTTGAGTTTCATTATGTTTATTTTCTTATGTGCATTTATTTTCGTAGTGATCTAATCGATTATATCATTGAACTCTATGAACAAATTAGAAGTTACATATTGAAAGAGGGTGAGGAAAATAGTTAATTCAATTTTTCTTATCAGAAGACCAATTGGAAATTGGGCATAGGAATCTGGCTTCTATTGTCATCTAATTTCATGATTTTATTCATCGTTACATTACTGCTTCTGGAATTGGAAGAGAGATGTTACTAGTATTAGTTGATATAAACTAGAGACTAAATCAGTCTTTATTTAAGTATAAAAGTCAACAAAATTTGAATATACATAATTTAAAGCCATTTCAGATGTACAATTAACTTTTTCCCTCTAATTTACTTTACAAGTTTTGGAGCAGAATATTTTTTTGAATAATTAGATTCAGACCTCGCATATATATCTGCCTTTTATGCACACTGCATGAACAATAATCAAAAGAAAAGCTATAAAAATATTTAGTAAAAGCAAAACAGTAGTGTGCGTGACACATATATATATGAACGAAACAATGATTTAGTAATATTTATTGCTGAAAATAATATGATTTTATATGTATATTTTAATTGTATTTTGAATTAAAAAGGTTCGACATATTTTAGGTAGTTGCTAAGCGGAAGTAATCTATTCGCTTTATATAAAATTATTTCTTGCTAATTAAAAGTCAAAATTTTAATTAAAACTATAATGAATCCTTTTGTTAATAAATCTATACAAAATCTAAAATATCTTAAAAGGTATTTTGAACCTTATCTTTAAAAATTTTTTTTACTAAAAGTTAACCAAAAGTTCGGCGCTATGAACTTCGAGTAGAGGGAATCCAGCACCTTTCTCTTCTGTACTTCTCAAAGACTTTCTGCCACTGTGATGCTCTGTTCATCAGACCAAAACTACTAGATGACTACCTGAGTGCTGTCCTTGACTGTTGCCTGCCATGCTGTGCCTGCCTGACATAACCTCACTTAATGATGAGCTGCTTTAAATTTATATAATATGTAATGAAACTATGACTTCCTTAATGTATTAGTGCATAATTCCTGCTAATTTTGCTCTTGAACTCTCTCTGTAATCCCTACTATTTTAGTGTAAATTTTAATTTACCTTTCACGCTTAAATTCTTGTATATAACTTTGTGTGGCTCCATTAGAGATTTTAACTTATTCGTTTTATGTATGTAGACAATTTATTATATTTAATTAATATGCCAATATCATTCAACCTCATGACTCTAATAAGGGGTTATTTTATTTGTTTAATGAGAAAAGAACCAGGGGCTTCATATAAAATTTATTAGTAAAGTTTTATTCATTTTAACAGAAATCGCTCACTAGGTTGGTTTTATATTTAAGTCTTTTATTCTCATTTTCTTATCCGAAATATTTTATTGTGGATGCATACTGTTACTTTATTATTTGAATTTATTCCTAAATTGTCATTTAAAAAATCGTGAACCTTAATATTGTTATCGTCCCATCTTGCCATTTGCCGGAGAGTTAGTTCTGTTACTAAAAATGTTGATGGGAATCGAATTTAAAATAAATTTTATTAGTTTACCCTGAATAGTTAAAAGAGTTATTATCCATTATAATTGATTAATGATTCTTTATATCAACATATCATTGCGCAGAGATCAGACCATTTTTAGGCTTTAGAATATAACATATAAATTTTATCGTTTAGGTATAACGCTGCTGGCATACCTTTTCTTTCTCTTATGGTACTTATATATATATATTGTTTTATTGCTTCGTCATTGGGGACTTTGGAAGTCCGAAGCTCCTCGTCCTACTTTCTCTAAATGATTCGTAATCAGAAGTATACGCTACTGTCTGTGGAAAGTGAGGTATGAGATTTTGATTGTGTTGCGGAAGTTTCACACAGCTGGCTCCAGGCATTGGAACCCCGACCTCTCCATTCAGTATCGTTCTGCCAAAATGCACGGGCATACCAACCTTGATTCATTCTCAAATATGATAAAATGATGAAGTATTCAAACTACCATAAGATCAGTCTTTCTTTAATGACATGCTAGTATCGTTATTGTTTTATTAAATTGATTTATACCTATTTGACCTTTTGTTAGGCGCATTGAGGTGTTGGAAATAATGACTCATTCATGAAATACGCCAACATGCTAATTAGTCAGTATGCTGTTTTTAAACTGCCTTCTCTTAAAATACTAATCGATTCCCATAGACGTAAACCAATACATATTCTCTGTAAAACCTTAATGATTACATACTTTACCTCTCCCTGTCAATGTAACACATTGTTTGTTTCTTGTATATTTTATTCTAAAAACGCTATTTCCAAACAATGCCTGTCAAACATGTAATGATTTTAAGATTGTAAATAAATGATTGAGACCGTATATTTACATTTATTTTTCAAAATGATTAATGCTAAATTATCAAGCATCTTTCTGTAATCCAAATCTGTTACGATCTTGTAGAGGGTTTTATGTATCCATAATATTGTTTGTAAATATTTATAAATTGGCATGTTCAACTCCGCACAAGTTACAACTCGTTCAGTAAAATTTATGTCCATTGAATAATTAACGTAAAGGGGATTATATAAAACAATTCCCGAAATTTTGTAAATAGTTAAAGTTATACAAAGCGTGAAATGTCTTTGTGTATATATATATGTGGTCACCTGACATTTTATTAAACATGTGTAAATCCTGGTTTCTGAATTATTTTTAATAACTATAATTAATAAAATAATTTTACGTTCATTAAAATTTATGTCCATTGAATAATTAACATAAAGGGGATTATATATAACAATTACCGAAATTTTGTAAATAGTTCCAAGTTATACCAAGCGTGAAATGTCTTTGTGTATATATATATTTTCGCCTAACATTTTATTAAACTTATATAATATGTAAATCCTGGTTTCTGAATTATTATTTTCTTTTAATTAATAACTATAATTAATAAAATAATTGTAATAACTGTAATTCTTGGGCTACTCTTTACCATGACCATCATCATCATTTCGATCTTATGGTCTACCGCTGTGTTTCCAGGCCTGGAATTAAAATAATTATGCTGTATCATCAGGATTGTTGTTCATAGGGTCAGAGACTCGAAGAATAGGCAAATAGGTTAGAATTCAGGATTGCTCCAGACCTGTGTATCTCGAGCATGATCGGATTCGAGTTACTTTTGCTTGGATTTTGAGTCTTGTTGAGTGAACAACGGTTTCGAGAGGTAGGTAGGAAGAGCAGGACATTGGAACAGAAAATGATGTATTGTTTCTTTAGACTTATGACAAAAAGAACAAAGGGGGCCAATATTTGCATGCACCATTCTCTGTGATAAGAAATTACTAGTAGGAAGAGCATCTAAATTGATTTTGATAGAGAAATCAGAGTATTTTGGTTCTGGATACCAGAATTTGAATTTTTTTATTATCTGCTTATTGGTAATAGTAAGAAGAGATGGGGATGGTTGAGGTTGACTTGCAATATGGATCATGTTATAAGCCTCCCAAGAGTATTTTCCTAAAGAATGTGTGATTATTAAGATCAGTATAAATAGCAATAGATTTATTTTAATCAACTATGCAGTAATAATCAGATAAAGGAAATTACTTAGCATTTTTATAACAATATAATTCTTGCATTGATTCAATCCGTTTTAATGTCATTTTTAAGGATTAATTACATATCTTATATAAAAATATTTAAGAATGATTCTAAGGTATCACATTTCATTACCAAGAGAAATAAGCAATTGATGAAAACATTATTGGAATATGAAATGTAATTCAGTAATAATTAGATCACACTACTGATATATTGTTACTGTGAAATTATTTTTTTAATATCAAGATTTAAAAAAAAAAGAATTTTAAAGTTTCTTCTATGCATTGAATGTTTTTTTTATATATAAATATATATTTTGTAGATGACTACAAGTGTAAAATTAAATAATTATTTCAGTTATTATACTTCCATGATGTTCATTACATGTACATTAATTTAAAAACAAACTGTCCTATATATAGTATTAGGTAAATAAATTTAATATGCTTGAGAGGAAATAAATTATCCATTGAAGTAATTTATTTTTAATAAAATTGTAACATGTAATTTTTTATTTCTAAATAATCTTTTTTTATTATTATATGAAATTTGGTAAAGTTTTCTCAATATAATGGCTTATTATTTTTTTTCTAAATAAAGTCAGAGGATTATATTTAAGTATCACATTTATCAGCATTCTTGCCACAAGCAAACTAAGATGTGGACTATATCACTTACTGTACTGGAAATAGAATGTTTTAAGATGGGAAAATTTGTGTTATAAAAAAATATATAAAATAGCAAACCCTTATATTAACTGTAAGTAAATAGAAGGCTTCTGATTTGAGATAATTTTAGGAAAAGCTGCAATTATGTCGATCCTCTCAAGCTTATCTTGTATGTTTCATTATTATTTAGTATTTTATACCTGTTTGAGTTGTGTTGATTATGTGATAATTTAACATCTGTCTATTATTGTACGCTTAGTTGAATTCTAATAATCAACTTATCATAATTTTCTAATTAGCATGATTTTGTAAGATTTATATTATTACAGTATTATTGGATAGATACAAGAATGCTATTAAGAGTTTGCATGCTTTTCCTGGTGCTGTTATAAACTCAGATCATAATTTGGTTATGGCTAAATTAAAGTTGAGTTTAAAAAGAATTAAAAGAGGGAAAAGATATGTAAGATGGGACTTAGATAAATTGAGAGAAATGGAATAATGAAAATTTGGTTTAATTATGTGAAAATGCAGTAAAAATTGTTAAAAATGAGGAATATATTAATAGTAAATAACAAAAAATGAAATAGGTATTATTCAGTTTGGAAAATAAACAATCTCAGATAATTGACTTTATGTTGGGAAAGATGGAAATATGGAGAAAGTAGAAGAATGTAAATATTGAGGAAGGGGAAAGTGCATATAGAAAAATTAATAATGAGCTAAGAAGAGAAACAGATTTAGGAAAAGAAAAGTGGTTGGGGCAAAAATGTAGAGAGATAGAAATGCTTCAACAGGTGAAAAGATAGCTGTTATTTGTCACTTGGGAGAAAAAAAAACATGATAGCAAGTAAGATTGCAGATAAGAATGGAAAGAGATTAATTGATAGCAATATGTTAAAAAGATAGAAAGAATCTTTTGTGTATCTATTTAGAAGAGAAAATAATTTAATTAATCATGAAGTTGAAATTAAGAGTATATTAAAGTAGATGATAAAGGTATGGACATATTGCCAGATGAAGTAATAAAGTCAATTGCACAAATGAATGGTAAAGTTGTTGAATTTGATGCAATACCTATAGAATTTTTGAAAAATTGATCATTAATACCTATAGAATTTTTGAAAGAATGAGAATTCACTATGAAGGAAATAGTTGAACTTTGCAATTTGATATATAATAATGAGGTTTGGCCTGAAGATTTTTTTTAAGATTGCTAAAAAGAAGAAAGCTGGTTACCTTTTAGTTTCCCTAAATAGTCACAGCCTTACTAATAATTATATAAACACTATTCAATGTTTCGATATATTTTGGTTTCTTCACGCTGTTTCATGTTTTGTTCATTTTCTTTTCATGTATTAATCAATGATGCAGTGTGTGTATAACCTCGCGATACTAGATTATATTGGACATCTTAGTGAACTCATTTAGAGCAGACACGAGGAAAATATATGAGATGACCATTGTTTGTACCACAAATGTAATCTTGACTTATTAAATCAGCTCTAGCTCTGTGATAGACATTGGGTGTATACCCTGTTAAAAGTACTCTTGTATTATATCATAGTACATCAAATGCAAGTGGGTTATACATACTGGTGTAGTAATACTTGTGTATTAATATAAATGATTTCAGTCCACCTTTTTATAGTGTATTGATTACCTATTTAGCAATACTTGTCATTTATTGACATTAAATGCACACCTTCTGTCAAATGTAATCTTATTATGTTTCCTAAGTTCCTACTCAGTTTTGGGTTTTATACTCTTTTATTGTAATTCAATAATTTCATGCCTTTTTCCTTTTGTCACATATAACTTTGTATTATTTTATCAGTGTATCAAATGTAAACTACAGGACAATAAGTTTGTTATCTCGTGCTTCTAAAGTTTTACTAAGGATTATGAGAAAATAGAGTATTATATTAGAGAAGAACAATTTGGTTTTCAGAGAGATAGAAGTACAAGAGATGCTATTGGTGTTGTTAGAACAATTACAAAGAGATATATTGAAAAAGATAAGGGAATTGATATATTTTATGGATTTGGAAAAAGCATTTGATAGAATAATTTGGAATAAATATATGACCATCTTAAAAAATAAAGGAGTATTTTGGAAAGAGAGAAGATTGTTTTTGGAATATGTATACTCCAAGAATAAGAATTAGATTGGAGAATAATGAAATTGATGAAGTGAATATAGAAAGGGAGTTAAGCACAGTATGTCACCTGTTCTTTTTTATATTTATATAGAAGATATGCTGAATAATTATTTAGACTGAATAGGAGCAAATGTTGACGGTAGAATAATAAAATGTATAAGATTTGAAGATGATATGGCTTTTATAGCTGAAGATGAAAAGTATCTTCAGAATATGTTGAATAAATTACAGGAAGGATGTATTGAATATGGAATGAAGATTAAGAAGACTAAATGTTTATAGATAGGGAGGAATGCAAAAAGACTATAAATTGAAATCCATGATAACATAGTTCAATAGATAAAGGGGTTTAGATATTAGGTTAGTTGGTTGAGTGAAGATGAAGTTAAAAGAATAGCATTGGTGAAGTAGGCATTTACTAACAGAAAGAAAATATTTTGTGGACCTTTGAAGAAAGAATTAAGAAAAAGATTAATTAAATGCTATGTGTGGAGGGTACTATTGTATGGTTGTGAAATGTAGACAATGAATAATAAAAGTACCTTTGAAATGCAGGAATGAAAATAATTAGTTGGATGAATAAAATAACAAATGAAGTTCTGAAGAGAGTAAATGAAAAAAGAAGATTGAGGAAATCAGAAAGAGAAACTGGATTGGACATATATTAAGAAAAAATTATAATTTAATGAAAGATGTTTTGGAGGGAATGGTGAATGGAAGTAAGAAGAAAGATCGGAAAAGAGTTGACTTTGTTGGATGATGTAAGAGATGGTGTGAGTTACATGGAATTGAAGAGCTTGGAAATGAAGAGAATGGAATGGAAAAATGTATGAATTGATTATGTGACCACTCTCTGGATCTATCCATGGAATAGAATACTATTGGTGACAGTATTATTAAAATTATTATTATTTAAAAAAATAACAAAAAATTAATTATCCGTATTGTACCGGGCAAATTATGTTGATCCATCTAACATGAGCTGGAACTCGATGAAACGTACTTCAAACCCAGTTAAGCCTGAGATTTAGATCAGGGACCAACCTAGATTCAAACCCATTCCACAAACCCCAGATTGAACACCTAATGAATAACATAATAGTGATGGCACACGAGAATTAATTCTTAAATCCAGCCCACTAGAAGAGCGAAAGAGACAATGAGAAATATTTTACGAAAACGCACATATATGTTGGAATGTATGGAAATGGAGAGAAGATAATTCGAACTACATAAGTGGCTTGAATAATAAAATATTTAATAAGACATTTAATGAACAGTAAATTACTTACATATTTGTTTGAATGCTCTTATGAATAAATTGCACATGATACGTCAATAAATATATTTGGTGGGTTAGATTAAGGTGCCAATCATTTGATCGCAAAACAAACTTACACATTTTTAAATTAACGCTTTAGCAGTGGCTCTGAAAGGTGATGATGAGCGTACAAACTTAAGAAGCATTTTAGGAATCATTATTCATATTATACACCCTGTTTTCACACCGTTTAGGTTGTGAAAATAAAAATATATTTAAAAAAGGTGTTTAATCATGGAGTACAATGTTTGTGAGGATTTAGTAAAATAATATACATTTAAATCAAGTATCTTTTATTAGCGAACATAATAATTTTAACTACTCTTTGAATTCAACTTTTAAAAAGGAAGAACGCTTTGTTTTCTAAAATATTTATACTCTTAAATAAATGGGATGAATTACGATGGTAGGATTTTACAAAAAATAAGAAAAACAATATTATTTAATTAAACTAATGACTATTATCAGAAAGACATATATATACATAAGCAAAGCGCAATTTTATGATTACAGCATCAAAATGAGGTCCTTAAATAAATAAATTAACACTAATGGAGAAGCAGTGGGGCTGATACAAAGGCAGAAGAATCCGAAGTAATGTTGTGCTCCCAAACGAAACGGCTAAGAGTCCCTTTCCTAAGGTACTGCTTAGAGAAGTTTAATTAGGCTTGGCATGGTCTCCAGGGTTCTCTGGGTAACCGACACGAGAGGCCTGTTATACGAAAATGGTCCCCGGAAGGTCAACTACCCATGGGACAGGGCATGAAGAAAGTTTATGTGTCTGAATTTATCGTAACCCTCCAAGTTAGAAGCACGTAATATTTAATAAACAAAACCTTATATCAGCAATGCAACATAATATTGGCTTTAATGACATTAAATGGAAATCACTATTTTAAAATGCATGAACCTCACTTGAATGCTATAATTTAGGCAATTAACACTATGCTATGTACTATATATGGGAATGTTTTTATTTGTACTAAATAGGTTTTAAAAATTAACCCCTTCCCTTCCTTGTTATTTAACAGACTAAAATCCCACCCTCACAAATTTTGTAATTTGAGAATAATCAAGTCTTTGAAATGTTAAGAGTATAGCTTTATAATACAGGTGTTAAAAAAAACAATAAGGAAAAAAAATCACCTCTTCAGAGTGAAATGCACAAAATGAAATAAATATTTGATAGCGTTAATTTTTCGGGAATTATAAAATTATACATAAAGAATATATATATTTCTTTTAAAGACATTTTTAAGAAAATCATATAATTTGGTTAACCTGAGAAACAATCTGGCGAGCATCTTAATTCAGAAGGTATGTAAATTTAATTCAATAGGGAGGGGTTTTATTAACCTCGATTCAGGGGAAGTCTAAGTAGATAGGGAAAATAACTTTATATATTAGGCTCGCAATATTGTTTAGATTGGCAATGTAAAAATATTAAAATACAGCGATTTAAAATGAAGAAAGGAACCACACCAAGATTAAAGAAATAAGAGCAGACTTTATGTATAAAAGAAAGTAAGTAGTATGAAAGCAAATTTACATTAATAAAAATTTAAAAAAAAACATTTAATTTAACAATTTAAACTGACATCCAGACAGCTGAGGTGGAGATTAATTTAGAAGGAATAAGAGGCAAAGTTCATAGGTGGTTTTTAGGTTAATTACCTTGCTATGTTACAGGAGTCCATTTTAACAGTCAGTTCAACTCCAGCATGGAAAATTTGATAGGATTGAAATAATTTTAATAGCAAGTATCTGTTAGGCATTTCTTCGTTCTTAGATCATATTTTGGGGCATCAGTGAAATGATTATTCAAGGTGATATTGACCAGCAAAGGCAAGGAAGGTAATTAGCTTTCTACTCGTCCAACATTTTTGAAAAAAAAAATAGCGTGGAGTACTTTTACAACAGCTTTTTTAAAATTTAGTTTTCTCCCTTGTAGTCAAAAATCAGCCCATTATATACAGCCCTCGGGTATGTGAGGAATGCTATTAGTGTTCCTTTTTTTATTTTCATTTCCTTCACCTATTGTTTTTGGAGATGCAACTGTTAGATAATTTGTCCAAAAATATATTCAAATCCATTTCCAGATTAGCCATAGATTTGATAAAATGTTAATGGCAAAAGTATAACTTCTTAATTGAATTTCCCTTTTTACTTTTAGTATAGTATAATTAAACATCCTTTCCCACAATTAGATAATATAACATTTCCACCCTTTTAGTTATTTTTGGACAATTAACAGTTGCATACTCCATCTTGGATTTTTAAAACAAAAAGATAGTTTTTAATAAATTTAAACAAGTTATTTTTTTTACGAACTTAAAAGCAATACTGCTAAAATTAATATAGTGTTAGTAATTGCTCCCTTTATATATATATATATTTGAGCTGCACCTAATATATTTTGATTTTAATAAAAAAGACTAATAAAGAGAAAAGAATATTAAGAGCTAAATTTTATAATCTTTTAGGTGCACATCTCAAACACATATATAAAATAAATATACTGTACATTAATATAGGAGTGGGAGGGAACATAAGGTTCAAACATGAGTTAGTAATTTGGTGGGTATGAAGGACCATGAAGCTCAACTGCTTCAATATTAATCCACTTTCAGCTTAACTGGCATGTCGAATCCTGTTGTAATAAGGATAGTCTTGATCAAAAAACTAATTTGTCTTTCAATTAGTTTTTAGTGTGTGGATGTGTATGAATTTTTAGAAATCTTAAATTTTTATTAAGATATCATATTTAAAATGTTATTTTTCAAATGAAAAATGATAATTAAAATCAAAGTCATATAAGAAGAAAAATGAATAATGATATGACTAAAAATTTCCCATTACATTTGAGAATTAGAATTGGAATACTATAATGGGATAAGAGAAAGTTGGTAGAGATTAAAATATGGGTGTAAAAATGAGAGGAAAAAGAATTTGGGAAAATAATGTGGTAATAATTAGTGTTGAGTAAAAACAATTCACAAGAATCTACATCTGAAAAATTTGATTTAATTATTACATTGATCTAAATAGGGTTAGAAACTATTTTAAGACTGTATGCATGTGCACATTGTATAGGTAATATCATTTATGATCACTGTTTGTTTGTTGAAATTGCATTTAAACAGAAGAAATGAAATACTGGTAACAGTCGTATAAATTGAAGTATATATGTTAAGACAGTATTATGTATGGCTCTAAAATAGAGTCGAAAATGCTGTTGGAAATTTGCTCAATAAGCTGAAAATGTTTTGTTGGTAAACAAAAAAAAAAAAAAAAACTTTTTTTAGTAGTGATTCATTTTCCATCTTCTGGATTTCAAATGTGATGTTATTTTGTGTACTTTTCAAATCTGTTTTCTCTAGACATTCATGAATTTATACTGTATCCCAATATTTTTTCTTGCAATGTTTACATCACTTTTCATTTCTTAACAATTTGCTTCCTATGAGAAGGGAGAGAGTGCTACATTTTGTATGTGTGTATATGAGTATTTCTGTATTTGTATATTTATTTAAAAATACATGTTCTCTACTATATTTTTATTCTACATATTTTTAGAAGTAATATTAAAAAAAGTAACAAAGAATTGTGCTGTATATGATATATAAAGAAATTAATACTATAATTAAAAAATTTACATTTCAAATTAAAATAGAAAATTATGAATTTTCAAAAATAAAATAATTTAAAAATATCATTCATTTGCTAACAATTATTTTAAATTGAAGTAAAAATAAAAATTATTTTTATTTTACTATTCATTTATTTTTGTAAGAGCTATTAATGAGGTTCTTCTGTAGCTATCCTAAATAGATGATTTTTGCTTAAAATTCTCACAAAGATGTAAAGATTTTGCTAGTTTAGATTATATCAATTGATAAAAGTTAAAACTAATGTATAATAATTTGTACAAAAAGAGATTACGAAAAGAAGTTTACTATTAACTGAAAAAAAAAACTCTTCGATTCCTTTTTGAGACCTTAAAGGAACCCTGAAATTCCTAATATCTACTCTATATATTCTTGATATTATATTTGTTATTACTATGTGGTTATTCATGTAGTAATTATTGTGAATGGGCTGCTCACCAACATGCATCCGCCAGAGTGGTAAGTTTATTGGGTTTTTACCTCTACTGAGTTTGAAATGAAGAAATATCATGATTTTTTTTCTTAGTTGTCTTATATTTCTTAAATAAAATATCTGTTGAATTTTTTTGAAGTCAAGATGAATGTGAAGTGAATGATCTTTTTTTATTATTTATTAATACATATTTACAATCATGACACAGAACTAATTTATGGCTCTTTTTATCAGAAGATTGTAAAGTCACCGGCTAAAGCAGCAGTTTGTGGTCACAAGCGAAGAATTCCCTAATTGCAAACTCATTCTATTATTCAATAATAATTTTTATTTAAGTATTTAAAACTTCAGATTATTTTGAAGTGAAGGACAATTGCATGAATTGGAAAAATTGTCTAGCTTTAAATGGGATATTATTAGAATATGTGAAGTTAGAAAAAAAAAAGAGAAGAATCGATTTAAAAAGTGGACATGTGCTTTAAAATACAAATATTGGAAGCACAAATACTGTACAATTTATTATAAACAAAAAATGGAAGAACAACATTGTGGAATTGATGGTTATCAGACAAACTAGCAATATTAATTATTTAAATTAATGGAATATATCAAATGCAGATGAGGCAGCCATCCAACATATTGCCATTATGATGAAGTAGAAAATTTTTTTTATGAATTGTCATGGTGAATTTTAATATTAGAATTGATAAAAAATGAAATTGCTGTAGACAACTTTAGTTATTGTGATAGGGAAAATGAAAGAGAACACAGACTTGTAGTGTTCCCAGAAAAAGAATAATTGTATATTATGAATTCTTTCATTAAGAAAAATGTACATGGATGCATCCAAATAAAGTTACAGGAGAATTGGATTACAGTTTGATTAACAGAAAATATCTATGTATTCCAAGGTTGCAATGTTCTTAATAGATTTTTTGTTTCGAAAAAAAAATTCACACGATGCAATCATGATTAATAAGATGTAAGATATATGTTAAGGAAAAGCTATAGACAAAAACTATTACAAAAGTATTAACAATTCTTATTTCTAATTTTCAGAAACATTCCAATGAATTTAAATTAGAACTTGCAAATTGTTTTAAAATATTAATAGATTTTGAAGTAGTTTAGACTAACTGAAATCAACTAGATAACTGATACTCAGAACTGTAAAAGAAAAAAAATAGTTGGTTCAAAAGACAGCAATTTACCAGTAATTTGTGCTGTAATAAATGAAGAAAAGGTGGAATATGAAAATTTTTTAAATGATACATTAAGAATTGAATATATAAAGTTTTGTATAGTTGTACAAAAAAGAGTTAATAATGATATCATCAATAGTAGTCTGTCCAATAGAGGTCCAGAGAGTAGTCACTACATCAGTTCATCCATTCTTCCATTCCATTCTCTTCCTTGCCCACTTCCTCAATTCCACATAACCCCTTCCATCTTGTATATCATCCAATAATGTCAATCTCTTCCATCCTTTCTTTTTATTTCCACTCACCATTCCTTCCAAAACATCTTTCATTAAACTATAATCTTTTCTTAGTATATGTCCAATCCAGTTTCTCTTTCTCTCTTTGATACTTTCAATCAATCTTCTTTCCTCATTAACTCTTCAAAACTTTTTCATTTGTTATTTTATTCACCCAACTGATTTTTTCCATTTTTCTCCATGTCCACATCTCAAAAGCTTCCAGTCATTTCTTAATTCTATTACTCAATGTCCATGTCTCACAACCATACATTAATACACTCCACACATAACATTTAATTAATCTTTTCCTTAATTCTCTTTCCATAGGTCCACAGAATATTTTCTTTCTTTTTACAAATGTCACCTTTGCCAATGCTATTCTTCTTTTAACTTCATCTTCACTTCTTCCATCCTCACTCAACCAACAACCCAAATATCTAAATTCCTTCACTTGCTGCACCATGTCATCATGGATTCCAATTTGCAGTCTTTTTGCATCTCTCCCTATCCATAAACATTTAGTCTTTTCAATATTAATCTTCATTCCATATGCCATACATCCTTCTTCCAATTTATTCAACATATTCTGAAGATCCTTTTCTTCCTCAGCAATAAGAGCCATATCATCTGCAAATCTTATACACTTTATTACTCTCCCTCCAACATTTGCTCCTCCACAGTCCAAATAATTATTTATCATATCTTCTAAATAAATATTAAACAAAACAGGTGACATACTACATCCTTGCCTAACTCCACTTTCTATATTCACTTCATCAGTCTCATTACATCCAAATCTAACTCTTATTCTTTGCCCATTATACATATTCCATATCAATCGTCTTTCTTTCCAGAATACTCCTTTATCTCTTAAGATAGACATCAGTTTATTCCAGCTTACTCTATCAAATGCCTTTTCTAAATCTACAAAACATATACCAATTCCTTTATCTCTTTCAATATATCTTTCTGCAATTGTCCTAACAATACCAATAGCATCTCTTGTGCTTTTCCCTTTCCGAAAACCAAACTGTTCTTCAGCAATATAATAGTCAACCTTCCCATAAATCCTTTGAGTTAAAATCCTCAATAACACCTTAGAAACATGAGACAATACACTTATTGTCCTATACTCTTCACATTTAACAGCTTTCTTCTTTTTAGAAATTGGAATCACTATAGTTCTTAAAAAATCTTCAGGCCAAACTCCACTATTATATATCAAATTGCAAAGTCCAACTATTTCCTTCATAGTAAATTCTCCCATTTCTCTCAAAAATTCTATAGGTACTGCATCAAATCCAATAGCCTTATCATTCTTCATTTGTGCGATTGCCTTTCTTACTTCATCTGGCAGTATGTCCATACCTCTATCATCCATTGCAACATCTTCATTTTCAAGTTCATAACTAATTAAATTATTTCCTCTACTAAACAGATACCGAATATATTCTTCCCATCTTTTTAATATATCATTACTATCGGTTAACCTTCTTCCATTCTTATCCGCAATCTCACTTGCTACCCATGTCTTTTTCTCCCAAGAAATACTTTGTATTCTATCAAATGCTAGATCATATCTTTTCATCTGTTGAAACCTTTCTATCTCTTTACATTCTTGCTCCAACCACTTTTCTTTTGCTAAATCTGTTTCTCTTCTTAATTCATTATTAAATTTCCTATATTCCTTTTGCCCTTCCTCAGTATTTACATTTTTCCACCATCTCCGCACTTCCATCTTTTCCAACATACCTTCAGTTATCCAAGGTCTTTTAGCTTTTCTCGCACGAATAATACCTATTTCATTTTTTGCTATTTTCAAGAATCCTTCTTTAATTCTATTCCAACACTCATCAGAGCTATTAATATAGTTCCCATCCTGAACAATTCTTTTAAATTCATTTTCACATATTAAACCAAATTTTCCTTTTTCCATTTGTCTCAATTTATCCAAGTCCCATCTTGTGCATCTTTTCCCTCTTTTAATTCTTTTTAAACTTAACTTTAATTTAGCCATCACCAAATTATGATCCGAATCTATATCAGCACCTGGCAAAGCATGTGAACCCTTAACAGCATTCTTATATCTATTCTGAATCAGTATATAATCAATTTGATAACGTTCTTTGTTATCTGGAGCTTTCCATGTATACAATCTTCTAATATGATTTTTAATGATATAAGAAAATATAATTGTGAATTGGTAAGGAAAGCTATAGAAAAGAATAAAAGTTTCAAAAATATAAAACAACATTTTAATATTGGGAAAAAATATATTTCTCTAATAAAAAGTTGGAATCTTGATATATGTAGAATTGTTCTATAAAGAATTATATAGTAATGAGAAACAAGAAAAAAAGTAGCCCCCACAATTAACTACATTCTAAATTTCTAAGTATTATAAATGAATTGAAACAAATAATTAAATTTATGAAAAAGGAAAAAGCTCCTGGAAATGATGGAATTATTATTGATATTTTAGAAGAAGCAGATGAAGAAATAGAAAAATTGTTAGCAAAGCTATGTACTAGGGTCACCAATTAATCAGCAAGTAATTGATAATCGACCTTATCAGTTATTTGTTCGATTAATTGGCAGTATTTATAATTTAATATTGTTGGGTATAGGGTTTCAAAGATTTCCGTTATATATTTATTTCTTACATGAAAAAAATTAAAATTAAAAAAATTTTAAATTCAAATTATTCCTTTTACATATTTTAGCCTATTAAAAAATTATTCCATTTAGTATATCCTTTTAACGAGTTATTTCTTTTTTAACCCATTAAAAATTATTTCTTTTATTTTAACATATTCAAAATTTAAAACCCTTAAACAGTAATGCAAAACCATAAGAATTTCCCCATTTTCAGAGCATAGCGTATTCCTTGTCGGTTCACAAATGTTACCTCCAGTGCTCCGAATTCTTTCACTTTCAATGGAAGATGCTGGAGCACTTACATATTTTATAGATAGTTTGCTCAAATTAGGAAAAAGTTTTGAACTTCACCACCACAAAAATGGATCACTATGTCTTGGTATAAGCGTAAATTAAATACCTAGATTTCTAATTTTTGATTGAAACGTTTGTTTGTTCGTTTCATTTGGAAAACATGCTCTTCTTCATTTTTCATTTAACCAGAACCTAATTCATCAAATAAAATGGAAAAACATAGAGTCTCATCTATTTTGATCATCTTCGTAGTAGAAGCTTCAAAATTTAATTCTCCTTGAGAGTTTGAATTATCAACATTTAAGCTATCAAATGTCCATCTTTTTATTTCCTCTACCATATTCTCTTTTTGAAATTTCATTTTGAATCTTGGATCTAATAAAGATGATAGACTTATTTTCTATATATGTTGAAAATCTTTTCTTCATTAAAACTTGTAGTTCTTCTACTATAGTATTAATTCCACTAAAGGAATTACTGCTCTGCTTTTAACAAGAATAAATTCAGAATCTCTATTATGGGAATTATTAAAGATGATGTGGTCTTTTGCTGGCTCCTAGAGTAATTTCTTCAACTGGCTTTAAAAATAGAAGAGACCACTGATAAGGGCTCAACATAGGAATTTTATTGTCTATAGCATAAATGACAAGGGCTTTTTACTGTTCCAAGATTCTTTCCAACATGTAGTATATAGAATTCAATATATAAATAAACAAGCAAACTCCTTTTAAAAACTTGCTTTTTATATGACTATAAACATCAATAAAAAATCCAACGTTTCAACTATTTTATATAGTCTTTTTCAAGGCACACTAAAAAATATATATATAATATATAATAATAAATATCACATTCCAAAAAAAAAAAAAATTTTTTTTTAATTTAAAAATTACAAAATGTATTCACAATCAAAAATTCACTTTATCTTGCTCCCCTTTCCTATTGCAATCAATCACAACATAATCACAAAAACCTTATTTAAAAACTATATATATATCCTTTAAAACATTCTTATAAACCAGTCATATAAAAATCAAGTTTTTAAAAGGAATTTGTTTGTTTATTTATATATTGGATATTTATGAACTATTTTGGAAAGAAGAACTGTGTGGTTGATATATTAAATTCTATATAGAATTCCAGTGAGTAGAAACATCTTAAATTAATTTGTTTCTGTAAATCTAACTTGTCTTGCAAATCTTCCACTTTTCTTAAAGGTAACATGATTAAAATGTGTGACAATATTTCTATTAGCTATGATTATAGTTTTCACAGCTTATTGAGAAAATATGTATAGTATCAGGTGCAATGTATATATAAAGCATGATAATGTCTCTTAAGTTGCAATTCCTGATTTCAGCTACCACATTTGCTCCAGAATCTCTCAATACTAAGAGTAACTAATCGTTAAGTTATACTGTTCAAGAACATTATCTGTTCACTGATTTGTAGAGCTGTGTGGGAACCTTCAAAGGAATAATTTTCAAAACAGCTTTTTTTTGCTGAAACTCATCATTCAACCAATGGCCTATTGCACTTAAAAGAAAAAAGAATTGTTTGTAGTTGCTATCCAAGTATTAGTGGTTAGAGAAATATATTTTGCATCATCAATAGATTTCTGAATTTTTGACTAAACTTTTTGAAATATATCAGGGATATTAGAAAAATATTTTCTGTTGGGAATATTGTAATTAGCAGCAGTTTTTTTTTTAATAATTTTTGAAATCCCAAGTCAAACACAACAGACTATGGGAGTATATCTACAGCTATCATTTCTCCAATCAAGTAATGATCTTTGGATTGTTGATCATTTATATCCCACAATTTTTTCTTCTCTAATCATCATCATCAACCATTATCTATCCACTGCAGGATGAAGGTCTCTTCAAGTTCAATCCATCTTCTCCGATCTTTAGTTTCTCTACATCACTCCTACACACTTTCTTATTTCATATCCATCCATGCAATCTCTTAGAATACAGTTTAAGATTTCAATTGTTCATCTATTATCATCTCTTTTAGCAATATGTCCAGCCCAGCTCCACTTCAGTCTTTTAATTTTTTTTAATGAGGTCAATAACACCTGTTTGTTCTCTTACCCATATATTGCGTTTTCGATCTCTTCTTGTTACTCCTAACATACATCTCTCCATACTTCTTTGAGTGATCTGAAGTCTCTGTATTGCTGTTCTATTAAGTGTCCAAGTCTCAGAGTCATAAGTAAGAACTGGTAAAATACATTTATTAAAAACTTTTTTTTTTCAAACACATAGGCATATTTCCTTTTAGTATCAAATTATTTCTACCAAAAGCACTCCAACGAAGTTTAATTCTATGATTAATTTCATCCATTATGTTTTCATCTGTATTAATAATCTGACCAAGGTATTTGTAGCTGTTAACTTCTAACTCATCATAATCAATCTTTATTTTCATATTTTGAGAAAATCCATTGAACATTACTTTAGTCTTTTTAACATTTATCTTTAGACTTACTTTCATCTGACATCTCCTGCAGCTCTAAAGCATTATTTGCAAAAACAACTACATCATCTGCAAAATCTAAATGACTTAAATAGTCTCCATTTACTTTCACTTCTTTAGCTTCCCATTTTAATCCACAAAATACTTCTTGCAGCATTGCTGTAAAAAGTTTTGGAAATATGAAGTCATTCTGTCTTATACCTTTCTCAATGTTGACTTTCCTAGAATCATTATGTAATCTAATTGTTGCTGTTGCATTTTTTTAAATATTTTTTAAAATATGACAGTATCCTGGATCTATACCTTGATAATTCAATGCTTTAATCACTGAAGAAATGTTTATAGAATCAAACGCCTTTTCATAATCTACAAATCCAAATCATATTGGCAACTCGTATTCATTTGTCCTTTCTATAACTTCTCTCAATACCTGGATATGATCTACTGTACTAAAACCACTTTTATATTCAGTTTGTTCTCTTGGTTGGTGGAAATCCAATGTTCTCTGTAAACAAGTTGTAATTATCTTGGTAAAAATTTTGTATAAAACTGATAAAAGGCTGATAGGTCTGTAATTTCTAATATCTTCTTTATCACTTTTTTTAAATATTAATACTGCATACCTCCAATCATCTGGTACATCTTTATCATTTAGACATTTGGTATATAGCTTTGCTTAAAAAAATTATATTTCTTCACCTGCTTCTTTTAGTATATCAATTATAATTCTATCATTACCTGGAGCCTTTCCTTTCATCATAAATTTAATTGCACATCTCACTTCATTTAAAATTCTGGTCAATTCAGAAGATATAATAGATATAGGAGGTACTTGTTCTTTATTACTATATAATTCTTGATAGAAGTCTTCTACCCATTTCTGATGTCATTTCTCTTTTTAGTAATAATTCCATCATTTTTTCTTATTGCAGATATAAATTTCCTACCAATACCAAAATGTTGTTTTGCACTCTTGAGACTTTTATTCTTTTCTACACTATTTTACAAAATTCAAGGTATTCAATCCTTTTTAATGCATCATTTTTGTACATCTTCATATTCCTTCTTTTCTTCATAAATTCTCTAGTCTCAGTATAAGTTTTATTGGACAATTGTTGCTTTTTTTTACCAGCTATCTTTGTTGCAGTTTTTAAAAGTGTATCAGTCATTTTCTTATTAATTTCATTCAAATCTGAATCATATTCAGAATCTACTAATACTTGAAACTGGTTTGTAAGTTCTAATTTAAATTCATTAGAATATTTCTGAAGATTAGGAATATCAATTATAAATATTGTTTTTCTTAATAATTTTTGTCTCTAATTTTGCATTAACATGTATCTTACATCTTACTAATCGATGATCACTTCCTGTGTTAAATTTATTAAGAATGTTGCAATATTGAAATATGTATTTACTGTTAGTCAAAATATAATCCAGTTCTGCTGTACCTTTATTTGGATACTTCCATGTCCATTTTTTTTTAATGTTTTTTTCAAAAAAAGAATTCATAATATAAAGTTTTTCTTTTTTTACAAACTCCATAATTCTATGATCTCTCTCATTTCTATTACCATAACCAAAATTACCTACAGCATTTTCATCTTTTATTTGTTTACCAATTCTAGCATTAAAGTCTCCCATAACAATTTTAAAATGTTGTTTACTCTGATCAAAAGCCTTTTGTACATCCATATAAAAATCTTCTACTACTTCATCACTATGAGAACTTGTTGGGGCATAAACCTGGATTATCTGCATTTGATATCTGCTATTAAGTTGTATAACTAATCTTGCCACTCTGTCTGATAGACCATCAATCTCCACAATGTTGTTCTTACACTTTTTATTCATAATGAATCCTATTCCACTTGTATTTCCAATATTTGTGCCTTTATAGTAGAGTACATGTCCACTTTTTAAATCAATGGCCTCTTCATCTTTTCTTCTAACTTCACAAAGTCCAATAAAGTCTCTTTTAATATAAGACAGTTCTTCTTCTAATTCTTGCAATCTTCCTTCTCTTGAAAATGATCTGTAGTTGTAAATACCTAAATAATAAGTTGTTATCAAATGGCAACCTGGATCCACAATCGGGGGATTCTTAGCATCCTCCACCTTCGGCTATCAACTACTGTCTTGGTTGGTGACTTTACAGCCTCCTGGGAATAAGGACCATGATTTATTTTTGGGTGTCATGATTGTATATATCTATTGGAAAAATATTTATCATTTACACATACATTCATTGTGCCTTATCAGGCAACTGGGAAGAAAGACCATGGTGTTTCTTGATCTTAAACTCGGAGGTAAAAAGTCAATAAACTCACCACGGTGACTAATGCATGTTGGTCAGCAGCCCATCCATGTTCTTATACTATATAAATAGTCACATAGTAATAACAGTTGCAATGAGAAGAACGTATGGAGTGGATATTTTTTCTTTTTTTTTTTTTTTTTTTCAAGAAAAAAAAAAAAAAATTCCTTTTTTTAAAAAAAAAATCCTTTCTGCAGCCTAGAATTTTATACATAATATTATATAATTATTGTTATATTACTCTAAGTGGGTAAAGTATATTTATTTGTTTTTTTAGACAATAAAGGATTATAAGTTGTTGATAAGGGTATTTTAAAATATAAAAGTTTTAAATGAAATATGTTTTATAAACAATGCATATGCTTATTAATACAATAAAATAAATATGAGTATGACAATGGCCCACTGTTTTAATGATTCATTTATAGATCTCGTAGATAAGGATGGTTTAGACTCCGATGCTTATAAGGATTGTTAAATACATATTTAATAATACAGTTAGGGTTGTCAGATTCTGTGACCTCAAACATATATATATAGAAGTATTAAAAAAATTTATGCAGTGTCCTGATTTTTTTTGTATCTACAGTAAAAATCTGGCAACCTTAAATACAATGATACCTAAAGACTTATGAACTTAATTCATTCCTAGTAACAGCTCATATCTCCATTCAATTAAATGTATATAGAATTAATTCATTCTTGTGCTCAGATTATATATTTATTTATGCTTATAAAAATGGAAAAAATGAATTAAAATAGCTTTAATTTTAAAAATACTTTTATTATGTATAAATATATGTATATATAAAAATGTTTATATATGATTCTTGCCACACTAAGAACCTGTCTAAAGACTTTAGTTTTTTTAGACTCCCACAATTTAACCATGCTGTGTTGTTGGTGCGAGAGAACTCCCCCCCCCCCAAAAAAAAAAAATGGCCATCGGGTGTTTAACTGTATTTAATAATTGTCCGATTAATCGGTAATCGGCCATTTTGCTTATCTGTGCAACCCTTCTATATCCCAAATGTCTAAATGATAATGATCCACTATTTGTTTAGAAGTATGTAGTAGTAATATTGATATTTCAGGACAGTGATAAAGAAGATAGTAGAAAATACAGAGATAACAGCCTTTTCTATCATTTCTATAGAAAATCTTTATTAAAATAATTATACTTCACTTATAACAAACTTTGGATTCTAACCATCCTAAAAAACAAGCTGGATTTTAAAATGATTTTAGTATAGTGACTCATATCCGAGTATTGAAAGATATTGTAGAAAGGAACAGTGAATTTGCATTGTTATTATGTTTTGGATTTGTAGATTATGAAAATTTGATTCTACAAACATTTCCACAGTGATTAAAATTTTGTATCGTCAAGATAGATTCCCAAAATATTATCATATTCTAAGGAATTAGTACTAAACAGAGTTCAGACCTGTATGACTATATAAACTAATGAGCTTGGATTGAAAATATGTTTTCAATTTCGGATTCATAGTTTTGTAGTTAAATAGGGGTAAAATATGGCTGCTGGGGGGTTGCATTAGATCCTAAGATTTAAGTGCAGTGCTCTTAGGTCCAAGGCTCCTCATTGACAAAAGCCACAAGCTAGAAACTAGTCTGGGGATATTGGATGAGATAGGGATTTTATGCACTAACCTTCTTGCATCCATTGATTACTCTGGCTTGCACTGAGTGGAACTATTGTATTGAAAGTTTTTGCCTGTTTAAACAGCTTAAGCAAGTGTAAGAAATGGTGATCATGTGGTGAGAATATAAAAGACCTAGAAAGAGTCCACCCATTTCTCTCGGAGTTTCAGAACCTACTGTCTTCATGAGGTTTCTACATAGGCATTTGCTTTCATTTGAAATTGTTTGTTAATCATGGATTTTCTTCATTATTATTTTTAAATCTGATCAATCTATTGGAGAATAAAGATCTCCAAGATTAATCCAGTTTTTCTGATCCATATCTTCTCTTCTCCACATCATACCAGCAAACTTTATATGAATTAAGAAAGTTTTCTGGTATGATGTGGAGAATATGGATCAGAAAAACTGGATTAATCTTGAACATATTTATTCTCCAGTAGATTGATCATGTTTAAAAATGATAATGGCAAACACCTATGTGGAAGCCTTATGAAGATAGTAGGTTCACATCAGTGCTTTCAGTGAAAACCTGAGATAAATGGGTGAAATATATTCGTAGTCATTCTGCTGTGGTTTTAGATACTAACTTACGGGAGACATAACAATTTTTTGGAGAGCAAGGCATTTGGGATGGCTTTATTACTAACATAAGATTTGAAAATAACAGTGGAGAATTGACTTTGTAGTATACGATTATCAACAACATTTGCCATTTTTTCTTGCATCACAATTATTATCTACATATAATGAATGTTATCACTAGCTTTTAATACGAAATATTTTCATTAACTTGTTGAACCAACACTCATTGCCACAAATATTATAATTTGATAATTCATATTTGTACAAATTTTAAAAAAGAACATGTTTTTCAAAATTAAATTGTATCAAGAGCTATCACTAAAACATATTTTCACTTTCTGTGGGAAGTTAAAATCATTTGTTTAATTTCTAATGGAAAAGACTTTACTAAAGATAATGGAAATGATATAGTAATATATGATTATGCCCAGATAAAATATGTATATTCAGAAGTTTATATCAATTGAAGAAAATACATATCTTAATAACACTGATATTTTTAAAAAAAGATTGTTAAATAAATTTTAACAAATGTATTGAAAATTGTTTTCCCATTTAATTGTATTGTTGCTCCACTGATTGGAGCATATTACTTGGAAATAGAGATGAAGAGCAGGTGTAGAGATTAAAATGAGTTTGATCATATGTAAAAAAAGAACAGATTTTTGAATGAGTCATTTTATAATAATAGTAAGGCAAATAGTTTACTTTTGTTAATAAAAGATTATATGTATAAATGGAATAATTTGGATGATTTAAATTATAAATTATATAATGAATGTATAGAATCATTTGTTAGTAGAATGTAAACACTAGTAGAAAGAATGCAAATAATGAAGACATGAGTAAATAAATATTAACGAAGTGATTACACAGATGGCTTTTATGTTAAGTTAGGTCTTAGGACTGAATGGACAAAGGTTATGTAGTGAAATAAGATATAATTGAAACAGACTTAAGGTTTTGGCTTATAGGCTAAGATATTCTTTATTTTGATAAAGAAATCATACCACATGGGTGAGAAAAATTAATTGGGCATAGATTTTATATACTTTATCTGTATAAAAAAAATTAATGACTTTATCCAAGATTGTTGAGTATTGTAATAGTAAAAATTGGGACAGGAGAACAGTTTCACTAATAAAATGCAGAATTGGAGAGATGAATAGCATGTATGGAGAATAAAATGAGTTTGAATATACATAGAAATAAGTCAGTTAGCAACAAGAGAATATATATACAAATGCAATAATTTGGATGATTTATTTGTGTAACGATCCGGAGACTAGACTTAACGTAAACTGCACTACGGGGCGCCATCTAGGCATTTGAACCTAGAAAAATTTATAAAGTAGGCAGATACGTAAGTCAAAAAAAAAAAAATTTTTTTTTTTTTAAATTTTGATTCCGGTCGTTAGCCCATGTCACTAGCTCAGTGGAATAGCAGAGATTTAATAAGATAATCTAAGAGTATATATAAAAAAAGGAATAAAATAAGCCACTGCCAGTAATTAACATACAAACATTTATTTATGCACATATATATAAGATTTAAAATTATTTTAGTATTAGTTTTACATTTTAACATTTAACATTATTTTTAACTTTGATTTTTGACTTTAATTTACATTTAAATTTCTATTACATTCTGATTTTACATTTTAATTAAGTTCGCACAGATGGGATTATAAAAACTTGTTATAATAAGTTGCTATAGATCGGTTACATAGATTACACGGTTAAAAACATTCCAAAGTAAACATAAGCGATCAAAACATAAAATTATTGATTACTGACAATTGCGGAGGGAAATTTATACGTAACCCAATAGTATTCATCATAAGATACTTGCATTGTCACCAATAACTTAAAAGACCTCCGAATAAATACATTTTAGATACTCACCGTAAGGTATCATTATTTATCGAATGTCTATATATTTTGATCAAATATGAAAACGCAAATATAGTTAACCGATAAACAATCCATGCAAGCGTCTATAAACAACTTAAATTTAATGCATTTTTATTTAGGGTCGAGCATGAATAGACCAGATAAATTTGCTTTTGAAAATAAACATTCTATCCCTATTTAACCTTAGACTAAAATTCGTAGTCAAACTGGCATCAATTCATCTGATATATCGATGTATTCAATGTAATAACATATGGCAGCACAAAAGGTTAATGGAAGAAATTGCCTCTTATGAGATAGGAATATTACATCTATCTGCAAAGAAGAGCAATAAAACAAAAAAACTCCATAGAAAGGAACTGCGGTATCCGACTTATAATTCCTTCCATAGGCAAACGGAAGTGTGCGGCGTATGAAGTGATTCTGCCCGTAGCGAATCAATATTACATATACTAATCACACCAATATATCCAATCCATTGACCCAATTTAACCACGAAATAAATAACCTAAGATTACCCTCCCCTAATATAACTTTACAAATCTATACAGCCATTCACGCCCGACTTAAGTTTAACATTGATATATTTTAATTTATCGGAAAACAGAAATCATAAATAAACTTAAAGAACAAAATTAAATAAATGGAAATGATTTTACACAAATAAATAAAAAAAATACATCAAATAACATTTTAACTACTTTAGTCAGATAGGAAACTATTTGTAACAATTAAATTACTAGGAAAGTTTAAAATTTAAAGTTCTTAGTGTTTTCAAATTAATATTGTTCGTTATATTTTTTAAAGTTCTTACGGTTTTAGAAATGTTCATCTTTAACAGTTGCTTGCCGTTTGAAATCCAGCGTTAAATTTCCCGATGGTCCTGTGGTCCTCTGAATATAAGAAAAGCGATGTTTCATTTTCCCATTTTTATAACAACTGAAGGGATTGAACGTGAGTCTTTTTCAATCCCTTCTCCTTCACTTCCGCACTAACACATATCTGTCACATCGTAAATAATAAATAACTCACTAATTAATAATTTCCAAATTTTCCTTTTATACGTATTCGAAGGATTGACTTAACATTACGTCATCGATGAGATGATCCTTTTCGTTGAGGTCCGATTCCATAGGGATTTCTTCTTATTTGCTAACAGTTTCTATTGTTTTCTTATCTGACCGGTGTTTTTACATTTAAATGCCGAAGGCTGGTTTACATTTAACTAATTAACAATCATTTCCATTTCTGATTAATTAACCTGTTTTCCAAATCAAAAATATATTTAAAGATAAATTTAAAGATATAATTTCATCTCCAAATCTTTTTAAAATTTAGTTTTAAAATGTTTTTTCTTTAATAAAGTTTTATTTTAATAATTTTTCATTTATCTGTGCGATTTAATTAATATATAAGAGTTTAAGATGATATTTAATTTCAATTTTTAATTCTTAAAGAAAATTTTTAAATGCGAACTTTTTAATTTACTTTCATGTTTAATAAATTTTTTAAAAAAAAAAACAACAATGTAACGAACGTCTATGCTCGTTACATTTGTAAATTGGGTAATGAAAATGTAGATAATATTCATTTGTTAATAGAATGTAGACACTTTCATTAGTAAAAAAAAAAAAAAATGCAAATAATGGAATTATGGGAAATGAATATTAAAATGATTATGCAAAAAATGGATTTTTACATTGGGATCCGAAATGATGGGGATGATCTTGGGACTAAAATTATTGAACGCATGAAGAAATTGCATTAATGGTTTTAAATATTAATCTGATCAGAAATTAATAAAGGATGAAAGGATTCTTTTAACTTATTGGTTAAAAGATTCCTGCTTTCACTGAATGAGAAATGGTATTGTATGGAGAAGTAATAATAAAAGAAATGTAATTTTAAAATATGCGCTATTTGTTTATAATATAAAAGAGATTAAAATTATATTGACAACAGATTGGTTACTATGATGTTTTTGGAATAAATCTTATGGAAAAGACTCAAAGGCGAAGAATAAGCCAAAGTTGTTTTGATAGATTGTGAGTAATGAAAAATAATGAATTTATTTTGTTTAGGAAAGGAAGTGAGAAATTAAAGAAAATGTTAAAAAGATAATTTTTACGGATTGAGATGGGGAAATAAATAAAATGTTAACTATTTATTTGCTAACATATGCATTTTTTTTGACAGATTAAATATTAAAATATCATTAAAAAAATATGTAGAGATTTCAATCAGAAGATAGATTCATTAGTGGCTTTAGTACGTCATTTTCATAGATCTGATATTAATTATGTAGTTTCTGGATTATAATATTAACCAATGCACAATCCTGGATTATGTTTGACCACAATCACATTGGTAAAAGGCAATTCAATTGTTTACAAAACAATTGAGTGAAATATCAATGGGTGGACACTGATTTGATTCTTTAAAACACTGATAGTTGACATCATAAAATGGAATATAAGGATAGGTAATCAATAAATTTAAGATTCAGCTTAATTTATATATGCAAAATAAAGTTATGTAAATGGTAAAAAAATGAATACGAAAAATAAAAATGATACATTTTTGCATGTTACAATATTTTTTTGTAGTTTTTATAAATTAATATAAAAAAAAATAAACTTTTGTGTTATTCATTTATATTGTTAAAATGTTTTTGAGAACAAAATCTAAAACTTGAATTATTCATTTATATTTGTTTTATTTAAGTTGCAGACTGTTGTTTCGTAAATTGAGATTTAATATATTTATATTCAGTATAATTTGCTCAAAAATTTTGTACATGTTATAAATCATTGACAATGCAATATATACTAAAATATTTTAGGTATGTTTCCTAGTTTTTTATATCATATTTCAGATACATTCATATTACTTCAGTAAGTTTTCAGTAATGTATATGACAAGGCAGTGTATATATATATTTAAAAAAAAATACTTTAATTAAAAGGCATCATAACAACCTTTTAATATTGAAATAAAAATAAATCTTGATTATGAAACTGTTGTAAATGAATTTTATTTAATACATATGATTTTTATTTTCAATCTTAATGCTAAAAACTGAAAACTAATAAATATTAAAAAATTATATTTTATAATAAAGCTTTTATTTATTTGGTTTGGACTAAAAACACATTCTTCTATCAGAATTGGGCTTTTTATATTTAACTTGAATCAAAAGTGTGAGAGGTTCAGAAATTAATTAAGTCAATCCCTATTTTTTATAACGAGATTGACTTAATTAATTTTCTGACACTCAACACACGCTTTTATGTCAAGTTAAATATAAAAATCCTAATTGTGATTGAAGAAATAATTTGTGTTTTTAGTCTAAAATAAAGAAATAAAAGCATTTATTTTATATATATATTTTGTGTGTCTATTATTAAGAAATTAATTTTCAAAAAAAACTTCCAATTGACCATATCCCCCCCCCCCCCCTTTCAAAACCAAATAAATTGAAAAGACAAATAAGATTAAAAGTTTGAAAACAAATCTGTCAATGACAATTAATAAGAGAGTTTTGAATTACAAACTGGATGAGAAGTCCCTTCTCTAGAGCAAAAGAATCTTAAATTTATTATTTCAATATTTTTTCAAGAATCACTATGGGTGAGCCAATAATAATAATGTCTAGAAAAAACAAACCCAGCCTACTTTACTGTTAGATATGAAAAAAAGAAATTTATTTTGAATTTGATTAAAACTCCATTTTTGGGTTGATATCTATAAAGATCTTGATTTAAGACTGGTCTCAGTTATTGAAATTATATCTAAAATTATGATGTTTTATTTAACATCATTTTTATACATTTTCTATGAGACAACTTGTTTTCTGATAGTTGGAGAAAGTGTATATGAAAGAAATCCACTAAAATGGATTAGACATTGGGTATGGCAATAATATTTCTAACAATAATATTTGAATATCCAGAAGTTAAGTCTAAGAAAGACATTATATTCTTGAGTAGAATTAGTTAATGAGGAAATTGTACATAAAATATTTGCAACTCTAAATAGTGTCAGCTAGCTTTTCAAGGAGGTTAATGAAATGAAATTATTTTACATGTAACCTTTGAGATAGATCAGGGAAATAACTTATATAGATCAAGATTACTTGTAATGGCAAGGAGTAGCATTTTGTTTTAATTTGTTATTGCAGAATGTTAAATTCAGATTATGAAGTATGTTCTTGTTAAGATTTACAGTTGGACATATTGACTTTGTCAGGTGAATAAGATTTTAGTTTTTTTATATAATCTCATAATAGTACTCATTATAACTTCTCTTTCCAGCACCTCACATGCTTCTAATTTTATTGACAGCTTTATAAATTTTCAAATGATTATTAGAAGCCTTTTCTATTTCTGGAAAGAATCTCTTTTGCATAATCAAAACAATATCAGCACAGATTAATTTTTGGAATTCTGTTACTGGAATATCACTGACAGATATGTAAAGTAGGTAAGAGAACTGAACCCTGATGACTAATAAAGTTGAAGAAATACACAACAAATGAAGAATAAAAATATGTTCTCAGTATATGACATCAAACAACATTTGGCTGATAGTCGCTAGAGTGGTAGGGGCAGTTTAGTATTTAAAGTTAAATAGAATCTTTAGAAACTAAACAAATGATGAATGATAAATGTAGGGAAATGATAATTGTGCAATAGCAGTCTTCTATAGAGAGTAGAAGACAATAATTAGTAGGCTTGCCAGTTGCCAGGTATTGAGGATTCAAGCTATTTTACATCTTTGTTTTAACTTCTAAAAATAGATAGATGAGAGGTATGATACATACATATTGCAAATTTTAATTAGTCTTTTAAAAACATCATTATTTTTTATCTTTTTTCATTTATATTTCTATAAAATAACAGAAATAAAAATACCATTATTTTTTTCATTTTGGATTGAAAATTTATTATTATAATTTGATGTTAAAGCTAAATCTAGTTGACCATATTAAGAAATAATTTAATTATGAAATAAATTTATATTTATAGTAATCTCTATATGCTACCCATATAAAGCGCCCATCTTTTTTATCAAACTAACAATAAACACAAAATGATTATTTACATCTATTTTCTTCTGTTTTTATAAGGTCAGTTTGAAAATTTCATATTCAACTAAAAAAATTTTTTTTTTTTTTTATAATGCAGTAAAAATTAACTCTATCATGTTGCATTTAATAAAACTTTGATTATAGCTGAGTGTGGTATGAAGTTGGTCTAAATTAAAATCAAGTATTAAATTGACTTCTTTATAACACCGGGAAGGAGTGGATGTTGCCATTACTGGTTTTTTTTTTTTTTTATTTGGTAAAAAAGGCAAAGTGTTAGATTTGGCTGCTTTAATATTTACTATTGGCTTTATAAGGCTATATTTAATAGTTTATTTTAAATACACCTGGGTCTCGTTTTATGCGGATTATTTTAATGCAATTTTGAAGTTATGCGATTCATGTTCCTTCTTAATATCTTTTATATTTCATTATATTTATTAGATATCAAGAAATTTAAATTATTAATAACTTATTTTGATTTGAAATACTTTTTTTTTTTTCAAAAATATAACTATATTAGCAGCTAACATGAATATGGCCTGAAGCTGTATTTAGAATTTTAGCTTCTATGTGAATAACCTATTTATACTAATGAGTAAATAATAATAATAGATTTATACATGTACTTACATATAAAAATATTGCAATAAATATTCAAAAATTTTAAACTTTTAAAACGTATTTTGTTAATTATAACAGAAATAATTTTTTAGATTTTTAAAATAAATAATAACGAAGATTTTATTGATTTTATAAACTGAAAATAATCTTTCTAATGATAATCTATAATCTTTGTGTTTTGATTACGATCTCGTTTTTTTTAATATAGAAACAAAAAACTATTAACAGAGTTCAAGACTGAAAGTGGCGTTAGTTGTATGTCACATGACGAATCTGATTTGTTAACATTTCACAAACGAACACATATTGTCAAATAGCCAAATAACCACTAATGATTAAAATATGTATGAAAAAATGTAAAATTAAATACTGTAGTTAATAAAAAAAAGTAAAAAAAGTTTGTCTTGTATTATTTTTTTCCAAATATTTGAAATTTTTTATTAGTCATACTTTATTTCCTTATTTTTTTAATGTGAATTTTAAGGTAATTTTTCCTTCTTGCTTTGCTTTTATGCGATTTCTGAAAATTACAACCCCTATCCCCATTTTTCAAGGTAAGTTAAGTCTATTTTTGTGCGATTTCTTTTGTGTGCATTTTCTGAGGAACCTATCTACCGCATAAAATGAGGCCCAGGTGTATTAATTTTGGTATTTATATAATATTTTAATTATTTGTAGTTAAGATGACCAATTAACTAGATTTAGATAAAATGTTGAATTATAATAATCAAAAGCTACCTATTTAAACAGAAAAAAACGTTTTTATTTTTACAATTTTATTTATGTAGTATATTTAAATAAATTTTTTTAAAGAATTTGAAGATAAATTTGTTTGTTTACAAAATATTTTGGTAGATTAAAAGAAAAAGAATGAATAGGTTAATGAAATATAAGTAAAAAAGAAAACTTTCCTCTCTCTCTCTCTCTCAGTTTATAAATTTGTTAGGAAACTTTTTTTAATGAACTTATTTTTGTTGTCTTAAGGATATTTAGCACATTTACTACATCACATGATCACCATTTCCTATGCTTACACAAGCTGTTAAAACAATAGAAAACTCTCCATACAGTAGTGTCATCCAGTGCAAGCCTTAATAATCAATAGATGCAAGAAGATTTGTGCATAAGATCCCTAGCTTGTGGCTTTCATCAGTAAGGAGATATGGATATGAGAACACTGCCTATATGACTATATGAGCATATGAACTTGAATTGAAAACATGTTTTCAGTCTTGAGCTCATAGCTTTATAATTAAATAAATAGGTAAAAAGTGGCTGCTGGAAGGTTGCATTAGATCCTAAAATCTAGGTACAGTGTTCTTAGATCCAAAGCTCTTCACTGATGAAAGCTAGAAACTAGTCTGGGATATTGGATGAGTAGGCACTAAATAGGAATTTTATGCACAAACCTTTTATCCATTGATTACTAATAATTGGATTGAATGGCACTATTGTATGAAGTGTGTCACATTTCTACAATTACTCAATTGTGAAGATGTGAATTCACTTTGAATAAATCATATGATGAACAACAATTTTTAACATTCTTTATATTGTACTATGATATATATATATATATTTATTCTTAATATCTTTTTTTTTAGGGGTTGGCAAGAGTAGTCTATTGTTAAGATTTGCTGACAACACATTTTCAGGTAATATAATTTTTTGCACTTTGAAAGTTATTTTTCAGTAATTATTTTTTTATTAGTATTTTAAAATAATTGTATATATTGTGATGAGCGCACATACTGTGGTCACACATGTACCTACAAAACATCCACAAATTAGAAATGTTAGGGTTGGAAAGATAAAATAAATAAGAAAGAAAAAACGAGCTTGGAAATTAACAAAACCAAGAACTGTTGAAAATTAGCAAAACAAAGAGAAAGAGAGGGAACTAGAGTTAACAAGATCGTTATCTTTTGCTAGTCAAAGTCCGAATTTTGATAAAAGTAAATATTAAATTATAATACTACCAGCATAAGGTAGGAAAGTTAAAGCAGTAAAGAAACATAAATAAAACATGTAGTAAATATGATTTAGGAAAAGTAAAGTTTAAAAAAAAAGGAAAAAGAAAAAACTTCGATAGCGCGGAAAGAAAAACCTAGAAAATTAATATGTTCGAAAAGATAAGAATCTGGGCTTCAAAGTACACATTTGACGATAAACGAAATGCGGGTTTTATGGGGTAGAGTTGAAGCAAGAATTAGATAAAAAAATAAATGATTATTAAAATTTAAATAAGAAATAAAGAAAAACATGCATTAAAATTTGTGTAAGTAATCAAAGAAAAATAAGGAAATCAATAAAATGTACGTAGTGCTATAAAATCATATAAAATAAAGTTACATATGGCCGAAGGCATAGCATGGGAGGTGTCAACAACAAGTGGAAACAAAGAATCTAAAGGACAAAGACCATTGGAATGTTTTAATTAAAAAAAGAAAAAATTAGGTGGGGAGCTAAGGAGATAAAAAGGGAGATTAGAGCTTGAGACTTCGAGTCGACAAAGTGAAAAATCGCGGCTCCAAGAATCAGCCGATATAGCTAACCAACATGACTTTTACCGTCGATATCTCACATAGTATGACCGGCTAAGGCCATCATGATTGCGGTCAGTCCGGACTTCTGTACCAATGGTTCTGCAATAATGTAACAGCTACGGTAGTAACGCCTGCCTATGGATTCCTGTAGTGGCCCGACCTGTGATGCCTCGTCCTCCATGCCTTATTAACCAAGAAGCTACATCCCGCCAAATATAATCTACAGTAAAAAGTAGCAAATAAAAGATCAGCATTGAGTTATAGGCAGATAGTCTAGTGATTCTTAGAAACCTCGCTCTTTTGTTTACAACCGTTTTCTTAATTGATGGCTATCTATGTGCAACAATCATAATTTCTTATTGAGTAATGCGCATCCATTCATGCATCCCAAAAAAAAAAGATGGTTTTTTGGTCTGAAACTCGGACATAATGACCAGATAATTTAAGACACTTAATATTAATTTGTATATAGTAGCCTATTCATATCCAATTGCTTTGATAAAAAAAATAAAATAAAATATATAGAGATCACATAATAAATAATCAATATAAGATATGATTCTTAGAAGTCTCTGCTGTCTGTTCTTTCAATATTGTCTTGATTGATGAGTTTACAGTCTCTATATTATTAGGAGCTGTTTCAATATTGCAAATACTTTTTTCAAAAGGATTTATAGAGGGAAAGGAGGTATGTTACTTTAAGGTTAAAGTTTAATACATTCTAATAATTTATAAAATTATATATTTTATTTTTAAATTTAATTAAACTGTATATCATTGAGGAAAATTTAATATCTCAAAATATAAAGAATAATGGTCTGAAATCAGAGTGATAAGAATTACAGTGATATCAAGAGATTGGAGGATTTTAAAAGTAAATTAAGTAATGTGAATTGGTGGTAGTAACAACTACTTTAGATATGAATAATTTGTTCTCATTTCCATTAAGGCCTAAAAGAGGAATCGGGGCCCTTCTATTCAGTAATAAGTTAATTATTTTTTTGTATATATGTATGGTCCCTTATATATCTTAGGTGCTTATTAAATATTGAACTCAATGTCTCCAGATGTGTTCTGTTACTTCCAAAGCTCAAACTTTTTATGAATTTCTGAGCAGTAAAGCCATTTGATTAATTTTTATTTATTAAATATTGTAAGACACATAAATATATATTACGAATGAGGTTGGTTTATTCGAAATGTATCATATGGGTATCATATGGGTTTACATTTTTCCTATGTTATTGGAATAACTGATGTTGAATATGATCTTATTTAAGAGTCATATATTTGTATGATAATAGGTTGCCTTAAATTAAAATATAGAGATGTCGGTGGCATTTCACAAAGGAACATTTTTAGAACAATATTCAACATAGATTAGTCATTTGAAAGTTTTTCTTGGTAATTTTTTATTTAGGAATAGCTAATGTACCTATTTATGGACCAACTGACTTTGGATCAACTCCCCTAAAAAAAATTTCAGGCTTTACATAGAAATTTTTATCTATCTAAAAAATTTGATTACTCTTTGATTGATACAGTGTGCTAATTAATACACAAATTTATTTTTTTTATGTCACATTATATATACATGTATAAGGAAAAAATTAAAACGTTATTGTCAATTTATTTATTTGTTACATCCACAAAAAACTATCTGATTTCTATTTTATTCTTCGAAGTATTTTATTTGGAGTTTTTTCAGTGACTATAGTTATGAACTTCTTCATTCCCTCAAGCACTATTAAACTGCTCGTGAAGCATTGTCTTTCCTACATCTTCATTACTTGTTCTGTAAAGTTTAAATTCTTTTTACTCATTCATAACTTATCTCTGTTTGTGTACTCATTATTAAACTGTATTACTTTTTTATAGTTATTTATTGCATATAAAAGAGATGTCATTGACTATCCACGGGCTCAACAAGAATTATAATTCTTCTACTAAGCAGCACATGGCTTCCCCAACATCACATTTAATTACACATTAGTGGCATTAATCACTCCACTGATAAAAGCAAAATGCCTATTACATGTTAGTGCAGTCAGACTTCTGCAGTTTAAGTTAAATTAAAATCTTTTTGGACTCTATGATTGACATGTCAAACATTCTTAGGTTTAGAACTCTAGCCATTTAGCTCAGCATTTCTCAATCTTTTTATACTGCAATCCAATTAATTTGGTTATACTGGAACCACGACCCAATTATTATAAAATTATATTTCGCAGTCTTAACAAAATATAAGTAATTGTAATAAAATAGTGTTGTTTGTGTCCATATTAATATTTGTTTAGATCAAATAATTGTTAATCATGCAAAAGAGACCATTTCAAAAAGTAAGAATTGCCAAAAAAAATTTTAAATTATATTTATTTCAATTTCTCACTGAAAGGAAAATTAAGAAAATAATCAAAAAAATTATAATTTTATTAAAAAAAATAAAACAGCATAACTAAGAAATAAAAATAATAATATTTAATGACTGTTGTTGTTATCTGTTTTATATTAAAGTATTAATTCTATTGACTGCTAGTGTTTATATAATTTTTCTATCATTTCACAATCTAATGGTAGAGAAATGCTGATCTAGCTAACATAGTTATAGCTATATAGATCATCATCTATATATGAATTGTGACATTTACATACTAACAACTGATATGTTTGATCATACAGAAAAAGAATTACAAACACCATTAGTGAACATAATATGATATTAAATAACTAGAAAGAATGCAAATTCAGGCATCTCCTCTTAGAAAAATTGACTTTATTGAAAACAGGTTACAGGAGTGTTCATTTATATTTTCAGTATTTATATATTTAAATTTTGTTGTTGATAAAATTATATGATGTTGTCATTCTTTTACTACTGGATCAAAGATTATGTTATTTTTGAGATCGCTATATTATACATTGCTGCTGACTTAGTGTTAGACTATTGTAGGAATACAGAAGTGACTTTTGAGTTCAAACTCTGTGATGTAAAGTTTTAAGCCATTGTCTTTGAATGTGTTAAATGTAAAAAAAGTCCACCAAATACAACAGTACAAATTTCTGTCTTTTACGGAAAGCTGTGATTAATAGTACTGCCATCTAGTGTTTATTGATTTATTCAGAACTTACATATTTTAGCTTTGGAAGTAAATGATGTGATATTTACTGATAATAACTTGTACATGCAAATTTAAATTTGCCTCAACTCATTAATTAATTAGTCACTACTTGCTTTTGCTTTTTCATTTTGTTCATATTTAGCTAATTCCATATTATTTTCAAATAGAATAAGATTTTTGTTTTCTGCCTCTAGGTAATTATATTACTACTATAGGAGTAGATTTCAAAATTCGAACTTTAGATGTTGATGGTGACAAAGTAAAATTACAGATTTGGGACACAGCAGGACAGGAGCGTTTTAGAACAATCACATCTACGTAAGTTACGTCTTTGGTTTATATATAATATCTTGCTTTTTATTGCTATTGGTATTATTTTCTTAGAATAAATGCTGTGAATTTAATACACTGCACCACATGCACAGAATTTTAAAATCAAAACACACACTAATTCATTTTTTTCTGAGATACAGTTTATTATTATCTAAGGGTCTTTTTCATAGCAATCAAGGACATGATACCAATTTTTGATTAATGGTAAAATTATTTGTGCTCATTATTAAATCACTTAATTAAGTTCATATAATAGCAAATATTATTTCAATGCAAAAAAATAATCAAAATCCATAAAGAAAGCAATTTTCTAAATAATTCTGCAACATCAGTGAAGTGCTTTCTTTCATTCATGATTAATGATAATCATTACTAATCTATCTGTGATCGCCAATCATAGTTTTTCTTATCCTTGATACTTCAGTAAAATTCCTCATATCACATATCTCTTACAAAGTCCTTAAGATCAAATCTAGAATTTCAGTTATTTCTTCGATTCTTGTTCTCTTTTTCAGTTATCATATCCATCCTTTGTCAATATTAACTGTTTGTTTTTTTTTTATTTTTGATTCTTCCTTATTATCCTAACATACATTTCTCCATATTATTGCTATATAGTTTGTAGCCTCAGTAAATGCTCTTTTATTAGATGGCCAAATCTCAGCCTTATAGTAAGCACTGATAAAGCACATTTATTAAAAAACCTTTTTTTTTTTTTCAGACACATACTCATATTTTCTTTTAATATTTAATTTCATCTATTATGTTTTTATCAGTATTGGTAATCTACTCAAAATATTATTTGTAAATGTTAACACTAATTCATTACTTGTCAAAATAATATCATCTGCAACATGTAAATAATTTCCTTTTATTTTCTTTCATTTTAATCCACAAAATACTATCCATATAATTGCTGTATTTTGAGGATCATTCACCTTTATCATTGTTAATTTTTGTGTGTGTGTGCCACACATAGTCTACTTTTTGATATTGCAATTTGATCAGTTTTTTTCATAATTAAATAAAATAATATCTTATCTAAAGCTTTTTTCATATATCTTTTATTGATAAACAAAAAAATTTGGGAGGAAGCCAAAGAAAGAAGGCAGTGGATTGGGAAAACCATATATGGATATTCAATGGATCAAGAGTTCACTACATCTTCATTTATATATATTTTAATAACAATATCACAATTGCATTCTTCTAGTCATCTTCCTTATTATTTAAACATTTGTGACAATTTCTTTTTCTTCCGTTTTTTTTAAATGATTGTAAGATTCTATCATTTCTTGAGTTTATCCATTTTTCGTAGATTTAATTGCTTGTCTCAACTCATCAATTAAATTGCCATGAATTTTAAATATTTGTAATTGTAGGGTTGTTTTTTTTTATTTTTCTGTTAATCTTTGTAGAAATCTTTTATACACTTTATAGTCTCACTTTTTTAAATCTGAGAGTTTTATTCTTTTCTAAAGCTTTTCTTACTATTTCATAATTACATTTTCTTCTTCATATTATTTTAAAGAAGTCACAAGATTCAAATTTTCTAAATAAATCATTTTGAATTATTTCCATAGTCTCTTTTGTTGCTAACCAAATAGCTATTGTTTTCTTACTGATCTCATTCTGATGTAATCCATCTTCAAAGTAAAATTCATTGGAGTATTTCTGTAAATTAGGGATATTGTTTATATCATCTTTTTTAATAGCTTTGTTTCTAGCTTTTCAATATATCTTATTAATTAATGTTTGCCTCCTGTATTAAAACTTTTAGTTTTGATATGTATGATGTGTTTTCTTCTGAATGCTTCCATTTTTATTTCATCTTTGGATTTTTTTTAAGAGAATTCATAATGTACAATTGTTGTTTTTTATATATAAATTCTGCAAGTCTATACTCTCTCATTCTGTCTTCGTATCAAAATTTAATCATAACACTTTACATTTTTTTTCTAATGTTAGTATTGAAATCTCTGACAATTTTAAATAATTCTTCAAAAATATACTGCATTTAAGGCTCTCTACTTTATTATCAGACTGAGAACTTGTTAGTATAAACTTGTTTTAACTGCATTTGCTATCTTCCATTATAAAGTTAAATAAACAATCTGGCTATTCTGTCATATATATTATCAATTTTCACAATGTCATTTTTTCATCTTGCATTTATAATGAATTCTAGTCTCCATGTCTCCGGTTTGCATCCTTATTGTAAAATATTACTTTTCAATGATTTGTCTCATTATTTTTACTTCTAACTACAAATTTATATAATGTCTCATTAACTACTCTTTCTTATTGCATTGCCAAATGTATACCATATAATACTAAATCATTCATGCACTTCACTACTGTTACATAATGCTTTATTTACCATCTGTATATTTATATTCATATGTTTGTATTATGTTGTAGTTCTGAAGAAGATTGCTGGAGCAATCGAAACTGTAAAAGAGGGTGGTAAATAAAGCATTGTGTAACAGTATTAAAGTGCATGGATGATTTAATATTATATGTCTCATTAACATTAGACTTTCAAATTCGTATAACCTTCCCTTACTTCAAAGATTTTTATAATTATATTGGCAATTAAAATAATTGGCATTGAATGATGGCCTAGATCCATAGCATAGTGATTTGGGCTATCAATTATTGGTGTGAGAACTGTAATTTATTTTATCAAAAGTGTAAACATAAAAAAAGAATATTAATATTTATATACGCATACAACATACCCTCAGGAAAACCCAACTGATATCTCCAGAACTATGGACACCTAAGCAGGAAAATCATAAGGGTGCAATGACAGTGAACTTTGAGATAAAATCTGGTAAACTTATCTTACTAGCACCCATGTGTTGTTGAAAAATTTATTCATGTTACATGATAATAACAATTGCACCAACAACAATTTATGGAATTTATTGGGAATTTTTCCTGTTCAATTATTTTAAAGTATCTGAGAGGAAGACTACTCTTTTAGTTAATAGCAAACTACTTTTATCAAAGAGCCTAATGTTCTATACCTGAGATTTGGCAATCATATTGAAGTCATCGACCATTAAGCACTTGCCTACTATATCTTGAGTCAAATGGTTCCTGATGACATGTTAACAATTATTTGGGTTTACAATCTAAGCTGTCTTATTATACATAATGTAAAAAGGTCATAATGAAATATTTGCACCTTATTTTGTTATACTATTATATTTGCCAAAAGATGAAAAGTAGCAGCAGTTAACTTAATTCTAGTATGCAGTGTATTTGCTTGCTTTTTTATTTAAGAGCTTTACAACTAGATAGGACGAGTTGATTTATGTTCAAAACTTTTAAATCATTAGCTGAATAATATAATGAGTGAAATGTGAACTATTGTAAAGAAGGTCTAATATCCCAATTAGCCAGAATCAGACCTTTGGCATTGTCATCAATTGGCTATTCCTTAATGTAGGTCTCTAATATTTAATTTTTTTTTTTACTTTTACTAAAGTTGAAATGATAATACAGGTTAGTCTGTGTGCAATTTAAAAAATTTATAACTTTATTAGTATTAGTGATATAAAAAATCTGTATAAAGTATTAGAAAGCTTAATATACCTAGTTGTAAGTAAAACTATCTAATATACAGGTACATGAGCACAGACTTTCATACAACCCACCACTCCCCACTCTATCTCATAACACTGATACACTTGAACACATATATGTTGAAATGATAAATAAACACCAATATCCGTATTTCATGCTAAACCGGCAATCATCAGTTGGTCTAGATTATTATCTCTACACATATATGCTATAAGTGCTCAGATATATATTAAGATAGCCAATCTTCATACTTTAATGGACAAGCTTCAATATACTTCACACTCCAACTCTTCAACCATCCATCCAATTGAAAATCTGATGATGTAATGCTCAAAGGCCACTCTGAGGCCGAGATTCTTGTCACACCCATGTTGACCTAAAGTCAATCTGGCCCCTCATGTACAGGACATAATCCACACATATATGCTATAAGTGCTCAGATATATATTAAGATAGCCAATCTTCATACTTTAATGGACAAGCTTCAATCTACTCCAACTCTTCAACCGTCCATCTAATTGAAAATCTGATTATGTAATGCTCAAAGGCCACCCTGAGGCCGAGATTCTTGTCACACCCATGTTGACCTAAATTCAATCAGACCCCGTATGTACAGGACATAAACCATTAATATATATATAAAACTATCTAGTAACTTTTCAACACAAATACTTATTTTTCAGAGTTACATGATCCATGGCTTCAACTGAAGAAAAAGTAAAGTGTGTCCTTTGGTTTGCTGAACTGAAATCTACTTTTGCTGAAGAAAGTTTAGAACTGAATACAGTAAAGAACGACCTCATAGGAACTCTATTGCCAAATGGATGAAAAAATTCAAAGAGACAAGCTCAGTCCATGATAAGCCATGGTCTGGCAGGCCATGTGTCAGCAAAGAAAGTGTAGCATCCATAGGACAAGCCTTTAAAATGAATCCAAAAAGTCATTAAGATGAGCAACACTAGAATTTGAGGTTTCTAAGTCCACTGTTCATAAGATTCTTGGAAAAGACTTCACATGAAACCGTACAAAATTCAATTGCATTAAATGTTGTTAGAAGAGGAATATCCTGCATGGCTAATTTTCTGCTATCGATGAAAAACTTGGCAATGATGATGCATTTCACATTAGTGGGAAAGTCAATGGATATAATTGTCGGATTTGGGGAATTGAAAACCCAAATGAAACTGTTGAACATGAAAGAGACTATCCTCAAGTTAATGTGTCATATGTTTTGGTAAAAAATCAAATCATAGGGCCATTCTTGTTATTAACGGTGACATCTACTTAGATATGCTGCAGAATTACTTTATTCCTCAGCTTGAACAATTAGGATTAAAAGATGATACAGTATTTTAACAAGATGGAAGCTCCTTGCCACTTTGCTGTGCACGTTAGTCAGTTTCTAAATCAGAAATTTCCTAATAGATGGATTGGAAGAGGTAGATTGTTATCTTGGCCTCTGCATTTGCCAGACTTGATTTCATTTTTTTTATGAGGACCTGTGAAAATAATAGTGTATGCAACCAAACCTTGATCATTAGAAGATTTAAAAGCTAAAATAACTAATGTGATTTCAAGCATTTCTGTAAATCAATTGGCAAATGTTTTTAGAACTACAAAATCGTATTTCCTTTGTATTACTAATGATGGTGGACATGTGGAAACTTAATAAATATAATAAAACAACAACAAAAAAAATATAGATTTTCTTATTTCCAATACATTCTACATAATTTCTGTATCACAAATACTAATAAAGTTATAAGTTTTTAAATTTCAAATTTTTTGTACACCTTGTATATCATGGAGAAATTATATCAAACATTATTTTTAATACTTCTATTTAATTCTGCAATGTTTTGATTATAAGGACCAAAACAGTTCCATAATGAAATCAAATAAATATTTAGAATGATATCTGTTTGTCAACTCATATTTAACATATGGAGTTTTATTTATAAGAGGTTTATAAAGATGTTTACCAAAAGATGGCTCTTCTTGTGGCTTTATCATGTTTTATTTCTGATTTTTTTATTTATATATTTAAAACATGTTAAATATCATTAATAAAACAAATGTTATATAGCTGTAAGTCAAATATAATTTATCAATTTCACTTATCGCTGCAATAAATTTAAAAGAAGTTTCTTTTTTTAAACCAAAAAGTCATGCATCTAATAATATTACAATATTTTTGAGTCAAAATAATTTCTATTGATAAGCAGACATTCTGAAAAGAATGGAAACAAAAAATAAATTAAAGTCATTGTGATGAAAATTGATATTTGTTTAGCATCTCACTGTAAAAATTTAGAAAGGCAATGCCATAAGTATAACAGGTTTTTAGCTTCCTTTTTCTGCATTAATCAATAATATCATTGATCTTTGCTCAGTATTGAGTCATTCATGAGGCAGCATTATTAATGCAGACTGGTTCTGAATAACTGGTCTTCATTCAAGTTGATTGGTTTTCTCTTAGATGATGTCTAGAGGTAATTATTGCATTGTCAACATTCATCCATTATGTAAGACTATAAATAAAAAGAAAAGTTATCACTTTATGACATAGCATAGTCATTATTGCACTGTGAAAATTCAAGCTAATGTTCTTTTGAACTTATTTCTTCTTATATCATATTCATTTTGATATGCCGGATAACTGATGTTTTTTTAATATGCAATCAGACAAAATGTATTGAACAGCAATGTTAATTTCTCAAGATGTGTTTATTCAAAGGATAGTTAGTCTTTATATATCATTTTATGATAAGGTAATTTACCAAATGTAAATTAATTTAAATGGTTTTTTTTTTTTTTTTTAGGTACTATCGTGGGACCCATGGTGTTATTGTTGTTTATGATGTAACAAGCGGAGAATCGTTTGCAAATGTTAAAAGGTGGCTTCATGAAATAGACCAGAATTGTGATGTAGTTAATAGGATATTAGGTGAGAGTCAAGATTAGAAGTTTTTTTATTATTTTCATTTTTGCTTAATTTTATTGTCATTAAGTAGCAATGCAAACAGATTTTAGAAACCATTATTCTAATAGGAGGCATTCGATATTTGTGCAGTTAGTTGATCAGAATTTGACATTCAAGGATGCTTGCTTATTGGCAGATTAAACATTTAATAGTTCTTTTTATTTAAACTACTATTTTATTTTAGTTTTAATTATGTTAATCAGATGAGAATTCATCTTGTAGCTCAAAATCTGCCATTATTACTGTGCTAAAACTGCATGGAGTTTTTATCTTGTTCAAAATTAGTAGCTAAAAAATTCAAATACTTAAGGTTTGAAACCAAGTCAATTTAGATCTTATACCTACTCAATAACTAAATATTTAAGATCAGCAGTTTTATTATTATAGCAAATATCCTTGAATAAAATGATGGTAAAAATTAATAAATATTCTCACTGACTATCTTTCTAGTTTCTATTAATTGCCATTAATGATATTTCTCTTCCCATTTCAAAATTCTCTATATTAACATTGTCAGTTAGTATTCATTAACTTAGTTGATTGGATTGAATGTGTTAGAGATCTCTATCATATAATTAACTAAGGGAATGATGCGACACTTTTGATAAACTAATTTTTTTTTTTTTTTTTTGACATTATTTTATCCTCATTTATAAGCATATTAATTACATATAACTTTGTTGTAAGCAGTTAATTCAACAATTAACTTTTTGCTTCAATTCCAGATTTAAGGGAGAGGAGAAGGTGATTCATTCAGAGCATTTGAGATAAAATTCTCATTGTAAAGTACTTGTGATAATCTTATCTAGAAAAACAAAAACTTATACGTGTTATAAACATTGTTATTTTGAAATCCTCGTAGTTTGAAAACTCTAATATTTATGCATTTTTAGGTCAGTTATCTTGTAACAGCAAATATAGTACAATATTTACAGAGATTGCCATTTCTGTAATATATATATATAGATGAAAAAAATTGAATTGTTAAAAAATGTTAAAGTGTGGTATCCATAGCTATGCGAATAGATATATTAAAGTGTAGTATCCATAACTATGTGAATAGCAATAATATATATTGATTGTCAACTATATATATTTCATATAAAAGCAAAAATTTTAAATTCTATTTTAAAAAGTTTAGCCTCAAAACAAATGTCAACAAAAAAATTAGACAATAAACTGTATGCACATTGCTTTTTGAAAAAGTTTAATTATTAAGAAATCAGATGGGTTTGTATTTATGCTGTGTGAATAATGCATAATGATTCTTAATTATATATAATATATAAAAGCAAAATTTTCAAAATAAATTTCAATGGAAAAACCATAACAATTGAAAAACGGGACACTTTTATTTATTCCTGCAGATGCAACTTTTATTATATTTTCTCCACAATTGCAAAATGCGTCATCAACAAGTAGATATAGTAATGAATTTGTTTTTCTTTATTTAATAATTTTTAGGAAATATTTGCTAATAAATTATGTTTAATTTTGTTCAGTTAATGGTATTGCATGCATAACATTAGTCTCAAGTAATAAATTTAAATGTAATTTATTTTTAATTATGTTTTTTTTTTTTAATGCAACAAATATAGAAGTGCTTTTTAAGTATTTTCTTTTTACAATTATAATTATTATGTATTGCGGACTACGTATGTAAGAAACAAACCTCCAGTCATGCGCTTTTATTGTATTTAAGTGATTTTTTTAAAATTGCTTAAATTTATTAATCTGAAAAAAAATCAAGTAACCAAGTATTTCACAACTATATTCTACTATAATAGTTGGAAGTTAAATATTGATTAATAACATATTGGTAATATTTGAATACAAGTATAATTTATATATTTGGAGTTTAGATATAATTATAGGGATTTGAACATAGACTTTCAAGCTCCCTTCAGCTATCCAGTTGTATCTCATACAACCAATATAGATGACCATGTGCATGTGAAAAAGATAACGAGCTCCAATATATATATTTCGTGCTAAACCAGCATTCATCAGTTAGTCTAGATCATCTCCCACGCATATATATAATCATTGCTCTGTTTATATTAAGTTAGCACATCTTCAAACTTTAATGGACAGGCTTCAATCTATTCCCCCTCCAACTCTTCAGCCATCCATATCTTTGAAAATCTGATGATGGATTGTCCAAATCATTGTCGTGCTCATGTTAACTTTAAATCACTCTGATCCCTCATGTATAGAACTTTGTCCTTTTAAACACACAGAAAAGGGATAGGCAGGATACAGTCTGAATCTACAATATTTAAATACAAGTATAATTTATATACTAGGAGTTTAGATGTAATTATATGAGGTTTGAACACAGACTTTCAAGCTTCCTTCAGCTATCCACTTCATCTCATACAGCTGATACACATGATCTTACACATGAAAAAGATAAATGATCTCCAATATATGTATTTCATGTTGAACCAGCACTCTTCAATTAGTCCATAATCAATGCTCGGTTTAAGTTAAGATAGAAAATCTTCAAACTTGAATAGACAGACTTCAATCAACTCTACCCTCCAACTCTTCAGCCATTCAAAATATTGAAAATTAGATGATGGAATGCTTAGGTCCCTTGTTCATGCCGATATTATTATCATGCCCATGTTGACTTTGTCACTCTGACTGCTCTCATTACAGGATCTACTTGTATTCAAATATTACATATTCAGCCCTGTATCCTGTTTATCCCTCTTTCTCTGTATTTAAATGGATAAGATTCTATACAAGAGAGATCAGAATGTCTTAAAGTCAACATGGACATGACAATAATCTTGTCATCAGCAAGGGATTTGGGTGTTCCACCATCAGATTTTCAATGGTATGGATGAGTGAAGAGTATGAGGGTAAAGTATATTGAAGCCTATCAATCAAAGTTCGACAATTTGCTATCTTAAAATAAACTGAGCAATGATTACATAATGTATGAAAGATGATGATCTAGACTAACTGGTGAGTGCTGGTCCAGCATGAAATACATATATTGGAGATCATTTATCTTTTTTACATGTGTGAGATCATGTATATGGGTTGTATGAGATAGAATGGATAGCTGAAGGGAACTTGAAAGCTTGTGTTCAAATTCCCTATAATTACATAATAATCTATTAGTAGATCTTAAGATTACTAGTAGGGCTTGAAAGCTGGGCAAACAGTAAGAGCCATAATTGGCAACCTAAGAGTACAAATGGGCTGTAGCATTACCATTATTGTTCTGAAGGTTTCAGAAAATGGCAAAACTCGATATCATAAAAAATTGAATGTGGATAAAATATTTATTGATCAGTTGATTCAACCACAGAAATAAAAGACTACTAAGTAACCTTTGTAGCATCTTTAAGTGCAAATTTGAATAGAAATAAAAAAAATTGTAACTCCTTTTAATTATTTTATTTTCTTAATAATTAATGAATGAGGTTGAAATAATGTTTTAGAGCTATGGTCTGATTACATAAATGTTATTTTTCATCTAATTTAAAAGGGAATTACTTTCATTCAATTATTGTCCTAATTATGAGAGATGTTCTTTACTGTGTTCATTGCTTGGAAATATAAAAGCCAACCTTTAAATCTTGATATCTGGCTATGAATATCTGCCACAAAGTTGCTTACTCAGATTGAAAAATTAACAAAATTTAAAGAGATGTATACATAAATGTAGCTTATGACTGAATCATTTCCCAGTGAATCCAACATTTGTCATAAAAGAGTTAAATTGCATCATATTTTGGATTAAGTTTTTATCTACAATATCTGATAATAATAATGATAATTAGAATTACCAGTTTCATTTTTGAAACTTAATTATGTCCGTTAATTTAAAAATAACAAATTAGTCATCTTGAATACAATACATATTTTCAGGTAGACCTTAATAGTCTTAAGTATGTAAGATTCGAGAAGTTTGTTTTGGTCCTGGCAATGATTTCACTGCGGATTAATTGATCTTCATTTAGATAAGGAAGATTATATTGTATCTCTAATAGTCATTTTATTCATATTATGTTAACCAGGCTAACAGTAAAAATTTTAAAATTTAAGTTCAAACATAGGATAATTGTTTATCCTTCGATATAGTTATGAAAACAATTCAGTAATTAAATATTTGGTGCTTTCACTGCTGTATAATTGGACAACAAGATGGACTAATAAAGTAATCACTGAATATGAATTGATAATTCTTCCTTTCTCTGGAAAAACCAGTTAACCAGAGAAACTGGCTATAAGAAGGTTCCACCATTTCTATCTAATAGTCATTGCCTATTCAAAACTTAAATAATAATTATGAATAACACTAAAGGTCACTGCCATTCAATACAAAGAAAAGTTAATAGAGTTGTGTGATATTTAATTTAAATATTTCTAGAAGAAAAATCAAATCAGAAATGATCTTTACATGTTGATTTTCACTGAGTTGTATCAAGTGAGGTGGGGATTGGTAATTTTTTTTGGGGGGGCTTTTTATTTTTTCAGCCTGTTTGGGGAGAGGAGAGAGACTTGCAACTGAATTTTTTAATTTCTGGATGTATATTGCAATAAATACTGCTAAATAAATGATTGTATTTTGTATATTTTCAGTGGGAAACAAAAATGATGACCCTGACAGGAAGGTTGTACTAACAGAAGATGCTCAGCGATTTGCCCATCAAATGGGTATTCAACTTTTTGAAACTAGTGCAAAAGAAAACCTAAATGTCGAAGAGGTAATCCCCGAAACATTTTGACACTGTGATTTACAGTTACTGTTCTAATTTTAACTTATATATATATACTTAAATTTCTGTTTCAGATGTTTATGGCCATTACAAAACTTGTTTTAAAGTCAAAAAAAGATCAAAAAGAACGTCAGCAGCATGCACAGGATGATACATTAAATCTCAGAGCCGGAAACAAAAAGCGTAAACAGAAATGTTGTTGACAGATATGTAAATCTTCCTCATATATGTTCCAGTCAGTCATGTTTTATTTTTTTTCTCTCCCCCCACTTTTTTTTTGGACTATTCATGTGGGCTATTGAAGCCTTGATTATACGGGGCCAACGACATTTGAAGCCTGGAGAACAGATGTAGGCAGCCGATCTTTTTTTTATTTTAATTTCTTCCATTTTATTTTATTAGTGTGCCATCTCTGCTATATTTCACTTAGATATAATGAATTCCAAACATGTACATAAATGTTTAAAATATCGAGATCGGGTCATTTTACGAGATGAGTGCCAAGATCAAGTCCTATATGGAATCTTTTTCTTTTACTTCCCTATCTTGGCTGTTAGATGTCAGTTTAGCCTTTGTAATTATCTTCACAATGTAGTTGCCCAAGCTATTCCGAATACATAATCTCGCACTCTTGGGATTTATTTTCATTTTGCAGTATTAGGGTTTTAATAAAAAAAAAAAAAGCAAGAATTTATCACAGAAAAACGTACATTTGTGATTAGTTACTTTCTAGTCACGTGCACCCTTAAGGGCTTTCAGTACTGTTGATTGTGTCTGAAATCCAAACATTTTCATTTTTTTATGTGTTAGAAATTCACATGAAATTAATATAATGAGCTCATAAATATTTTACATCATTTAATAGTTTTAAATTTACAAAATATCAAGATTTTTTTACATTTTTGCTTTTATTTTTTTTTTTTTAAATCATTGTAAAGTTAAGAAACTAGAACACTAGGCTTGATGATCAACTTGGTGATCACTTCATCTTCATTGTACGCTCCCTTGAGATTCAGCTTAATAAAGTTTTGTGCTCCTCGTTAACAGAAGGCTTACAAATGAACTGACTATCAACCGTGTATGTAAGCTTCTTTTGAGAAGTAATTAATTTGTAAAGTATATTTTAATTTGTCAAGTCACTTATAAAATCATGGTAATTTTTATATTAAAAAAAGTATCTATAAATGAACCACTCTTGTTTGTTTCCATTTTTGTGAAAATTTAATTTGTGTGCATACTTACATACCATTGGGAAATTGTTAAAAAAATTAAAAAGAATATTGTGATGTGGTACAAGTAATAGACCTGAACCATTAAAAGGTTTAGGTACTGCAAAATAAAATGGACAAATTATTTGAATTACTATTTATTTATTATTATAAAAAAAATTAATTATTTTAATTTTTATGATGTTTTATTTATTTAAACAATGTAATACAAATTAAATTGTAATAAATTTTGCATTAATGTAAATCTTTCTTATAAAAACAAGAACTCTAATAGTGTTTGTAATGAGTGTGTTTTGGAATATGCGTAAATATATTAAATTGTGAAGATGTTACTTACTGCAACACATCATAATGTTTAAAATACATTTAAGATTTTAAATAATCAAGATTATTAGAGTTCTTTTTAATATAAAAAGCATTTATACTAATGAAAAATGTATTATTTAAATAATATAAATTATTTCTGTAGTTTATATCTATAGTAGAGTATCTCTAGCACTCTGAATTATCTGTTATAAATATACATGCATATTAGTGAAAGCTATTTTGTTACATTTAATGTCATGATTACTATTTATGTTTTGTAGTAATTTTTCAGCTTAAGTTACACAATATAATATGCGTATATTATTTTTAGATTTGAATAGAATAATATGCACATTTTTAAAATAATCAAAGTAATCTAATTAACAGGCTAAGTCTATTTGAGTGCACCATCATATTTTGTTTTTTATAATTTGTCATTTTTTAGCAGTAAGACTAATCTACTCAACTGCTTTGGTCATTCACATTTAATTTTTCATGTTTTCCTGCAAACTAGAAACTTTGAAGGAAGAAATAAAAATGGAAAATAAACTTTAGTAATTAAATTTTTAAATGAACTTTTACCACTGATTATTGCATACTGTTTTCATAAATGTTATTCTTAAAAAGGGATCAAAATGACAAGAATAAATAATAGATTTTAAATAATAATTTTTTTGTTGTTGTTGTTTTACTGTTTATAAATATACTTGACATAAATAAATAAATTTTAATTCAGTATAACCCAAAATATACTGTATTTTAATTAACCACAGTGTAAAACTGTATACAAAATATACTTATTATAATTGCATAAATTTAATTCACTAAAAGATATTGTTCAGTTTATCGTAGTAATTGAATCTTTTTGAAATATATTTCTGAATAAATCTATAGATTTATGATGTTTACTGAGCAATATTACTAAAACTTTCAAACTTACTATGGAATATCACCTAACTGCATTCTATTTATCACAAACTATTTGTTGTGTTACCTGATATTTTTATTTATCCAATTATCTGTCAATCCTGTTTATTCATAGTTTTGACTCCATTGCACTTTATTTTGCAGCATGTAAATATTTAAACTGTTAAACTTTGATATTAATAAAAACGTAAGTGCTTAAAATTACATAATTTTTATTAATTAATACAAATTGTTCATTAATTTACTTCTTTTTTTTCCAAGTAATCCATTTATTGATAAATATATTAAAAAAAATTTCATCCATTTCTTTTAAAAACTTAGTATTTGTTTTATATGAATGGATCTTTTTTTTTTTTTTGCAAAATTTTGTCCTTCATTTTGAGCATTAAAGATTTTATATCTTTAATTTTCTATGTAATTTGGTGCAAAAACAGAGTCACAGATTCTTAAGCTCTTAGTCCTTGAATCACGACCTTTGAACTTCTTATGAAGTGTTAAATAATAAATTTTATAAATAATTAATATCTTTAATAATCATTTTTATGTTTCATTAACAATATATGCAACCTTCGATAATGATCATCCTATGGAATAAAATTTTGTAGGAATTATGTGATTCATATATATTGCTTACAATAACTCCCTCATATACACTTTAATGCAAAAAAATTTTTGAATATAATTTCTTTATTTTCCTGACAGTTTTGGCTGTCCTGCAGTCTTCATCAGAGCTACAATATTGAATGATATAAACATATAACCATTACTTCATATATATATAAAAATATACATACATACATATGTATATCAAAAATATATACATATTTTCAAAACATACATATACATACACATATACAAAATCCATATATATATATCCATACACACATATATATATAATATATACAAAAAGACATATCAAATACACAATTTTTGTATTATTATTTTTTAAAAAATCCTATTTTGTTTTTAATTTTTTAAAAAACTAACCGTTATTACTTCTTTATCAATTTTACCTTATTTCTACTTTTTATCCTTTATCTTTTCTTCTTATCTATCATTTTACATTACTGTCTAATATATTTCATCTTTTATTTTAATACCTATGAATTTAACTTTAACCATTTTATTATTTCTAATCTTATTCCTTATTAATAATTTTTATTTTATTCTCTTTAATAATTCCCTATTCATTTTAACTTACCATTCTTAATCTCCTCTACCTTTTAAACGAACTGACTTTTTTCAAATTTCTTATCTTCTTTTTATGTGATGTACTGTAGCTTCTCCTTAAATGAAGTCAAGAATCTCAGCAATTATGCCCAGAGAAACCTATTAGCCACTTTATTTTCCATTCCCCAGTCTTAAGTTTTCCCATATTCTGCTCCATCCCATTTCCACAACATAATCTTTCCCAACTCTATGGTCTTTACATCTAAATCCCCTTATCTTTTCCCAAACCCAGCATAAAAACCAATAATCTACTTTCTGTATAATCACTTTTTTCATATTTATTCTTCCATAACTTCATTATATGTACCCTTTCTGTTTTCAAGCATTTACAATCAATTAACAGATGCCTAATATTTTCTATTCCTTACATAATTTACAGACTAAATCACCCATATTTTTCCATTTACATGTATATTCTCTTGTTGCTAAAGATCTTGTTCGAGCCTTAAACAATAAACTACTTATCTTACTATCATATATTAACTCGCACCTAATATTCTGTTTATTTCTATGTATATTTAAACTCTTTTTACTCTCCATACTAGTTCTCCATCTCTCTAACTCCCTATTCTTTATTAATAAATCTATTCTTTTATCCCATTCCTTACCACTATAACACTCAACAATTCTAACACAATCATCCCATCTTTTGTACAAATATACTGATATAAATTCTTTATCCAAATCTTTTTCATACCACATTATCTTTCTCACCCATCTTGTTGCCTGCCCTTTACTCATAATCCAATTACATATTATTTTGGCTATTCTTTTATTATCCATAAACTGCAATCTACCAAACATTTTCATTTTACTTTTTGCATCTCTCATATGAAAACTTGTCCGTCCCCTTTCTCCTTGAATTGCCTCCATTGCTGTCCATACATCTACTTCCAATGCATGTCTTCCTACTTCCCTTTGAACTTTTTCTAAATAATTTAATATCCCTTTATTAACACATAATGCATCATTATCATATGTTAACCCTGCTATTGCAACTCCCATATAATTCTAGCTGCATCATATTTATTATATGAAAGCACTTAATTTCTTTATCAATCCCTGTCTTTTCTTTGCTTCATTTATCTTTTTTTTTCCCCATTCATCCAAATAATTTTTCTGATTACTTAAAATAATTCCCAAATAATTATATCTATTCACCACACTTAACTTAATATCTCCCAATAAAAATTCTACATCTTCTCTTTCCCCAGTATTAACCATCATTATATTTGATTTTTCTTCACTAAATTTAATCCCCATCTCTTTACCCACCCTTGCACATGTCCTCGGCATAACTTTCATATCTTCTCTTATTCCTGCACACAAAAATATATGTACAAAAAAAAAGTCCTGACAAAATATATACTCCCTTACCACCTATTAACGGTATCTCTATCCCTCTTTCTATTGCTCTTTCCATTTCACTCAAATACAACACAAACAAAATAGGTGACATAGGGCATCCTTGCCTTAGTCCCACCCCATTTTTAACTTTAACTGATTCTATATTCCCTAATTGATATATATATAATAATTATTTTCATATAATTTCTTAATATCCACTAAAGCTTCATTCCCAAATTTGCTAAACTTATTCATAATCTATATCTATTTACTCTATCATATGTCTTCTCTATATCTATAAAACTCATAACTTTACCTGAATTCCTACTCATATCCATAAGTTGTGTAACTACAAATAAACTATCTCCTATACACCTATCTAATCTAAAACCTTGCATTTCCCACACTACATTATTCCCTTCCATCCATTTTACAACCCTTCTAGCCACCATATATGGGAAAACTATATAAAACTGATGTTACTACTATCGGTCTAATTATTTAACTTTCTATGATTCTTTCCTTTAAATAATACTCTTACTCTTGTATTACTCCAACTACTTGGAAAAACTATTCTGTGCCATCTTATTAAAACAAGATAATAACTTTTGCCCTATATCCTAAATTCATTATCATCTCTGCTGCCCATCCATCTAAACCTCTTGCCTTTCCACTTTTCAATTTATTCTCTACCTCATTCGTTTCATTTTTTGTAAACCTAATATTCCCATTACTATATGCTTTCATGTTTTCTATCACTCTATCCACATCAAACATCTTTTCTATATTCATTACATATCTATCTAAGATTCTCTCTAAATATTCTCTAGAGCTAAACTCTATTCCCTCATCATCTAGTAATACTATTTCTCCCCCCCCCCCCTACATTTCTCTTTTTAATGTAATTCCAAAATTTTTTACTCCCATCTCTTCCACTTTTATTAATATCGTCCAACAATTTACTATTCAATTTCATTCTCTATTTAATTATCTATTTTAGCCAACTTCTTTTCTAAGTACTTTTTCCATTTAGCATTATCTTTTTCACTTTCCTTGTTCTTAATAGCACACTTATATTCTCTACATGCTTTTCTTTCTTTTACACTTACTAATTCTCATTTTTATTCTTCTGAATATTCTCACCTAAAACCCTATTTGCCACTTTTTCTACTTTACACCAGTCATACTCATCTCCAACCAACTCTTCCATGATTTCTTCAACTTGTATTTTATACTCTTTCAACTTATTCTTATCATTCACTCTCCCACATCTTTCACTATTATTTCTACTTTCATTTTTATTCTCCATCACATTACTAACCATTTCAATTACAATGAAGTTATGATCACTAATGCATATTTTTTCTTCATTATCAAACACCTTAATTTTCCATATTTTATTCATTCCTTTCTCTACCAATACATAATCTATTGTGTGAAATATATTATTTCTAGACCATGTGTATTATCCCTCATAAATATTTAATAAATTTCCAATACTCAAATTCACTTTCTGACAAAATTTCTTCAAAAGTTTGCATTTTTATTATCTACATCATCAATTACTTCAATATGTTCATTTACATCCCCTATAACCATTATTCTTTCCCTTTTCTTTAAAACTGTATATCCTTAACTAAATATGTTACTGTTCCACTCCATTATAATTTGACTATCTCCAATGGCTCTGCCCAACCTTATTTCAAACTACAAATGTTCTTGACATTTAGCAATATTTAAATATTTTTTTGATATAACACCTATACCACCACCCATTTTTTCTATTTATACCCTGCCATACCAACTGTTCCAAAATAGGTACTTCTTCTCTTAGATGTATTTTCATTACTGCTAATACCTGAAGCTCTTCATTTTCAATTGTTTTATTTAATTCCATCTACTTTTCTGATCTTTAATACAACTCCCTCTATTATCAATTTTCTTAACTTATAATTCTATTTGAAAATTTAATCTTACAAACTTTTATATTTTACCTATGCCCACATATTAAACCTTTTATATACTTTTATTTTTTATTCAAACCTCTACTCATACACCTATATAATCTATATATATAAACACACATCTTTTATTACTAATAATACTCCTATAAAAATAATGTTTACCCACATCCCTATTCAAATTTGGCTTTATCTTAATATTGGTTTTATTTTCCTATATACTTATAAAAGAAGAGATAGGAAAATAGAAGCAACATTATTTAAGAAAATAAAGCCAAATTTGAATTGGGGGGGGGGGTAAAATTTTTATAGGAGTATTATTAGTAATAAAAAATAAGTGTGTATATATATGTATATGGATTATATAGATGCATGAGTAGAGGTTTGAATAAAAAATAAGTTTAAAATAGTATTAGTTTATAGGATTATTAATAATAATAAAATAAATATATAAAAGGTTTAATATGTGGGTATAGATAAAAACTTGTAAATTTATATATATATAAAGGTTTGTAAGATTAGATTTTCAAAAAGAATTATAAGTTAAGGAAATTGATAATAGGAGTTGTATTAAAGGAGTCTATATAAAAAGAAGACAAGAAATTTGAAAAAAAATCAGTTATTTTAAAAGGTAGAGGAGGTTAAGAATGGTAAGTTAAAGTGAATAGTTCCGGAATTATTAAAGAGAATAAAATAAAAATTATTAATAAAGAAGAAGATTAGAAATAATCAAATAGTTACTGTTAAATTTGTAGGTATTAAAATAAAAGATAAAATATATTAGGTAGTAATGTTAAATAAGAAGAAAAGATAAAGGATAAAAAGTAGAAATAAAGTGAAATTGATAAAGAATTAATAAAGGTTAGTTTTTTAAAAAAATAAAAATAAAATAGGTTTTTTAAAAAATAACATAAAAATTGTTTATTTGATATGTCTTTTTGTATATATTTTATATATATGTATTTTGTATATGTGTGTGTATATGTATATGTTTTGAAGATATGTATGTATATATTTTTGATATATGTATGTATATATATTTTTATTTGTATAAGAAGTAATGGTTATGTTTATATCATTCAATATTGTAACTCTGATAAAGACTGCAGGATAGTCGAAACTCAGGAAAATAAAGAAATATTTTTTAAAAATTTTGCATGGTGTATATGAGGGGAGTTATTGTAAGCAATATATATGAAGAAATGCAAAGAAAGTAAAGGAGAAGAATAAGAATTATGTGATTCATATAAAATAAATATAAATTTTTAAAAAGAGTGGAAGAAAATATTTTATATGATATTTACTATAAATTTTGTGTAAAGTTTATTCTCAAGTTGCATCACTTAATAAGTTTTCTCTATTCAAAATTGTATCATACTACATCAGATATAAATCTTGTAATTATCATTAAAAAAAAAAACGGTGATATAATTTAGTGAAAAATATATATCATTCTGACAACAAATGAATCTCGAAGATCATTATACATACATGTTAGTATAAAAGTCTAAGACTATCAGAATTTCTCATAATTTTCTGCATTTTTTGCCTCTTTGCTATTGAGCTGGAGTATTCTGTTTAGACTTCAAACATTCGAAGGATAAACCTTTATTTCTTATATTTTATAATGTACATGATATAATTTACAACATTGAATCATCTTATTCACGCAAAAAAAAATTGTGCTTTTTTTACAAAGTAATTTTCCCTACATATCATTCAGTAAATGCATATTTGGCATGAAGTCACATTATTCTTACAACTTGGATTATAAATAATGAATTTATTTAAAGAGCTGAACAGATTCATATGAATAAATTTCAATGTTTGTATCTGTTAAGAGAAAATCAAGACATTCTGTTGAGCATTCAGTCATATCATGCAGAAAATATCAAAGTAATGTCATGTGTAGCACTTGCATATCCACATAAAGTATTTTGATATCAGCTGTGGTTTTTGGTTTTAGAATACCGATGACAGCTTCCACCTTGTTCATAAAACAAAGTCAGGCAATCATGATAATATATTGACGCTCAGGAAAAAATTTATTAAATCTCAATATTCCTTCAACTTGTGATTTATTTTTACTACCAATCACAGTCGCATATAATTTATCTCTGCATGGCATAATTGTTTAGGTTTACTATAAAAAATAACAATTTTTCAGAAGTATTGTAAATAAATGTTTAAATGAGAGAAAACCTATAATTTTTAATATAGCATTTTAATATAATTGCATGATCGTCTAGTTCCTCGTGTACTTTTAATAAGGGCAACTTGTACTGACCCTCATTCTTAGATCACATGCTAATAGTCACATCTAATGAATGAGGAAATTCTGTCTTCAGATGTTATTGGAAAACAAGTTTATTTATATTAGATACACCATATTTAGAAAATACAGTTCAGCTGTAGTTGATTTTATAAAAATGAAAGATATGTAAACCTTTCTCATGTACACATACATCTGTCTTCAGATGCTATTGGAAAACAGGACAGGAAAGAACTGCCTTATAGGTTTAAAAACAGGTCTAAATTTCTAAAGGCCTCACCAGTCTACATTACTTTTTTAATAAGGCCCCAAACAAATTTATGATTGTAAATATTTTAATAATTGCAAGTAATAAATGTAATCAAATATATTTTTGATGTCATAGTTGTCATTTAGTTCAGGGTTTATGTCAAATATTTAAATTTTGTGTAGCAGATATTTCTTTTCATAATCATTTATAAGTTTAAACACTAACAACTCTATATATAATAGTATCACTTGCTGCAAGCCATAGTAATCAGTGGATACTAGAAGATTTGTGCATCAAAATCTCTGATGCTTATTCATCCAATATGCCCAGCCTAGTTTCTAGCTTATGGTTTTCATTAGTGAGGAGCCTTGGATCAAAGAGCAATGCATTTCTCCAGCAACCCCCTTTTACCTTTTCAGATAACTATAAAGCTATGATGACCTCAAACTGAAAACATAATGTTTTTAACTCAAGAAAATTTGTTTGTATAGTCGTACAAACCTGAACCCATTTTCATATCTATACATTTTTATCATTCGTTATTTAATAACCATAATCACTAACATCTTTTTGGCTAAGATTTGTATTAAATCACTAAAACATAACATGATCATCATTTCTTATGCTTATACAATCTGTTAAAACAGTATCTTTCGTTACAATATTATAAATGTCAGTGTTTTCAGTATGGGCTATAGCTTTATAGTTAACTGAAAAGGTAGAAGGAAGCTGCTGAATGGGTGAATTAGATCCAAGATTTCTCACTGAAGAAAACCATAAGCTAGAAACTAGTCTGGGGATATTAGATGAGTAGACACTAGATAAAGATTTTGATGCACAAACCTAGTACCTGATTACTATGGCTTGCACTAGGTGTCACTGTTGTATGGAGAGTTGTTATCAAGCTTACATATATATAGAAGTAAATGGAACATTAGGTGTGAGTTAATTTATGATAATAGTAAGGAAAGTAGTTTATTGTTTAAGGCTCGAACGGGATCTTTAGCAACAAGGGAATACACATAAATTGAAAAACATGGGTGATTTAGTCTACAAATTGTGTAAGGAAGGCATAGAAAATATTAGGCATCTGTTACTTCAATGTAAATGCTTGGAAGCAGAAAGGATACAAATAATGAAGTTATGGAACATTAAATATGAACAAAGTGAGTTATTGGTTTTTATGTTAGGTTTGGGAAAAGATAAGGGGGATTTAAATATGAAGGTCATGGAGTTGACAAAGATTATGTGTGGAAATGGGATGGAGCAGATTATGGGAAAATTTAGGGTGGAGAATGGAAAGGGAAGGTAAAGTGGCTAACAGGTTTCTCTGGACATAGTTGCTAAGAGATTCCTGACTGTATAAGAAGTCACAGTGCATCACATATTGTTTTAATAGATTGTGCAAGCATAAGAAATGGTGTTCATGTGATGTTTTAGTGGTTTAATACCAATCTTTGCCAAAAAGTGTTAGTGACTATGGTTATTAAAAAACCAAAGATACCAAACTACATAGAACTGAACTAGGTTCAGATCTATATGTCTATACAAGTGAATTTTCTTGAATTGAAAACATTTTGTTTTAAGTTTGGTCTGCAGCTGAAAAGATGGTTGCTGGAGTGTGCATTAGATTCAAAGATCTGTATGCTTTGAATTCAGATCCAAAGCTTTTCATTAATGAAAACCATAGGCTAGAAACTAGTCTGGGGATATTTGGATGAGTAAGTACTAGCTAGAGATTTTGGTACACAAACCTAACATCTGATTACTATGGCTTCACTAGGTGGCAGTATTGCATGGAGAGTTGTTAAGAAAGTAGTTTACTGTTTAAGGCTTGAAGGGATCTTTAGCAACAGGGGATTACACACATAAATGGAAAAATCTGGGTGATTTAGTCTGCAAGTTGTGTAAGGAAGGCATAGAAAATATTAGGCATCTGTTAAGTGAATGTAAATGCCTGAAAGTAGGAAAGGATACAAATGATAAAGTGGAATAAATATGGAAAGTGATTATACAGAAAGTGGGTTATTGATTTTTATGCTGGGTTTGGGAAAAGATAAAGGGGATTCAGGTGTGGAGAAATAGGACGATCCTGTATCGGTCTTGACAATTTCTAGCTCTGTGGATGATGACTTCTCTTCCATGATGTTCCCCTTGTCTTTAGCAATGCATGATTACTTTTGTCAATATTTATAAAAAAAATTGTAGTTGAAATTAGTTGGTGAAGCATCAATATTCCTTCTGCTACTGCATGCTTTAGATTTAAATCCAGGAATTTATAGCAAGAATCAATGCTTTATTTAGGGAATAGTAAATTTTTTTATTCAGGTAAAAAAATTTTTCCTCTTCGAACAAAAAGTTTGTTGAATATATCAGTACTAGTACATAATACACTCCATCGCTTGATGGCGCTGGTTTTCACCCAATGCACATCAAAATACATGGTCACAGGCCGATGATATAAATTTTATACATTTAGATATGATCTTTAATTTTTTTAAACAAATTTCTATACGTTATTTTTTTTATATATGTTTTTTTTTAAACACTTTTCGAAAATAGTATGTTGTTTTTTTTTTTACTAAAGCCTTAAACATTTGGTTTTTATATATGGTATTTTTTTATTTTATATATATATATTTACTAAAGACTTAAACATTAAATCTTTCAGATAATGATATCCAACAATTGAGAATGACAGCCAACTTTTGTAGACAGTTTCCTTCAAGAGTTTTTCACAATTCTACAAATTTAGTTTTCCACAATTCTGATGACATTAATTCGATTAATTCCATTTCAAAACTATCAATATCCATCCACTCAAAAATAGATAAATCAAATGGAGTCATCTTTAAATCAAGTCAAATTTGTTGAGGAAAGAAAATAGGTGTGTGTGTATTTGGAAGTCTTCGCATCATTTGGAAAATTCTTCTCCAAGAGCTTCAATGTATTTTTGAAGTTCATCTTTGTTAATGTTAAATTGATTTGCATGGGCCTTTACATTTGGAAAGTACACGTAGGTATTAGTGGTAATATCATGCCAAAATATATCTAATTTTAATGCAAATCCTTTCCAATATTCAAAACATTTTAGTACTGTTTGATCCTTCCCTTGCAAATGCAAGTTTAACTCATTCAGGTGTTGAGTTATATCAGTCAGTAACATCAATTTGCATAACCAGTCTTCCACATTTATTTCCAGATGTTCTTTTTCATCAAGAACCATCATGATTTCTTTCAGACATGATATAAACCTGTTCAAGACATTACCTCAACTAATCCAATGAACATTGCTGTATAGAGGGAAGTCCATATATGCATCATTCATTTCTTGCAAAAAGGATTTAAATTGTCTATGTGTCAATAAAGAATGAAAACTATGAAATTAACTTTTAATGACAGTGTCCATTACAGAATTCAAGCATTGTGATATTTTTGTAACTAAATTTTCCTGGTGTATAATGCTGTGGAAACTCAATATTCAATGTTTAATATGATTTTCAAGAAGTTTAACAAATCTCTTTCGACCATTGTATGGCTGGCTTCAGTAGTAACATTAAATATTTTATTTATATTAAGTTTCTGATTTTCAAAATAATTGAAAAATGCAGTGAAAATGTCATGTCTCTTTGTTGTACCAGTAAGAGGAATCAAGCAACACAATTCTTCATAAATATGATTGTCACAATATTGTGCAACTATTGCTAGGCGGGCCACATCATTTACATCAGTGCTTTCATCAACAGCATCACAATGCAACAGCTTGTTGTGCAGTGAAAATGTCATGTCTCTTTGTTGTACCAGTAAGAGGAATCAAGCAACACAATTCTTCATAAATATGATTGTTGTCACAATATTGTGCAACTATTTCTAGGCGGGCCACATCATTTACATCAGTGCTTTCATCAACAGCATCACAATGCAACAGCTTGTTGTAAACTGGTTTTCTGTTTCATTGTTACAGCTTTGGCCATGTCAGTTATTCTTCTTTGAATAGATATTGCAGAAGCTGGTATTTCTTGAATTTGTGACAGTGTTGTTTGTTTATTTTGTACATCATTGAATAAGATTTCATCACTTTTCAAAAACATTTATTTGATGAATTGTCCATTTGTAAAATATTTTCTTTCAAAGCCACACAATGAGAAATTGTATAACAACTACATTAGGTGGCTTTATTTTGGGTTTCAATTATTTGATTAAAATAAATAGTTTGTTTTTTTAATGGCAAAAACAGCTCTTTTTATAGCTTCACTTTTCTCATCTGAGTTTTTAAATGTGAACAGATGTTTGGTTTGATAATGTCTTTGTGCACTTGAGGTACAACACACAGTACTTTCACATCATAATGTACACACAGCACAATCCTTTTGCTGTACAAATCCATATTCATTTGTCCAAGAATCTTGAAAAGAGCGAATATCATGTTTTTGTCTTTTGTGGGACATGTTTGGGAATCTCTCAGTCAATATGCCAAGAGAATCTCTTTTTTGAAAGAAGCGCCACCAATGAGCATTGATTGTTTACCATTCAATTACCAAAAATAGCTTTTTTAAAATTGATAACATAATAAGCTTTTTATTTGGATTAAGTTAGAGACCAAAAAAGTTATTTTTGGTTTGTTTTTATTTTTTAAAAAAGGTAATAAAAATCGGTTTTAAAACTACAAGTTTTACTATATCAGTGGTATACAAATAAAGCCAAAAAAAAAAAAGTTGCTGTATTTTATTAAAAAAGAAAATGATAAAGGGGGGGGGGGTGAGAAATAATTTGTCTTCACTGAGACAAAAGTTAGAGATAAAAAAAGTTATTTTTGGTTTGTTTTTCTTTTTTTAAAAAGGTAATAAAAATCGGTTTTAAAACTAAAAGTATTACTATTTCAGCGGTATACAAATAAAGTCAAAAAAAAAAAAATCGCCTTATAGCCAAAAAAAAAAGTTGCCGTATTTTATTAAAAAAGAAAACAAAAAGGTGGGGGTGAGAAATAATTTGTCTTCACTGTGACAAAAGTTAAGAGACAAAAAAAGTTATTTTTGGTTTGTTTTTATTTTTTTAAAAAAGGTAATAAAAATCGGTATTAAATCTAAAAGTATTACTATATCAGTGGTATACAAATAATGCCAAAAAAAAAAGTCACTGTATTTTATATAAAAGAAAACGAAAGTTGTTAAAAATCACAGCCCGGTAACGTTGCATTGTATTGTTTTTGCCTGGAAACAATGCCATCAAGTGGCCAAGCCCAGCTAAGTAATAAGTACCAAATAAAGAAAATAAATTATATACGACATACAAACAATTATCAATGACGTAAATTTTATAAATAAGTTTTACAGTTCATATGGACAATGTTCTGATGGCTTGTTCTCATAATTCATGGTAGTTCCTTTACACACAATTAAGAATTTGAACATCAGGCAGATTTGTTGACTTTATAAGCCTTTGAACTGGAGTTTTAGAATGGGGTGTAAAAAAAGGAATTCATGATGGATCATTTTGATATTTATCAATCCAGGCATGGAGAGATAGGTCAATGCCATATTGGTCTTGATAATTTCTAGCTCTGTGGATGATGACTTCTCTTTCACGATAGCAATGCATGATTACTTTTGTTGATATTTATATAAATTTTTGTAATTGAAATTAGTTGGAGAAGCATCAATATTCCTTCTGCTACTGCATGCTTTACATTTAAAACCAGGAATTTATAGTGAGAATCAATAGTCTTTTTTTTAAAAAGGTTTGAATGCTTTATTTTGTTTTTAAATTATTAATTCGCGAATGCTTTGATTAGATGGTTTAGAACTAAATGTTTCTACTCATTTTCTAAAATCCTTGTGAAAGATTTCTTCAACAGTATTACAAGTATTATAAGTTTGAATTGGTTGATAGAACCTTTAAATTTTTCTTTTAACTCCTTTATTTAGGAAATGATATTTTTTTTACTCGGGTAAAAGATTTTTTTCCACCTTGAACAAAAAGTTTGTTGAATATATCTTATATATTAAGCTAGTTCGTGTTAATCTTTTTTTATTGTTGATGTCATCTTTGCTAAGTGTTAACACAATTTGTTAAAACAAAATCATAAGAAAAGAAAATAAACATTGAATTTTTCTTTACTTTAATAGTATATACATTTTTTTTCTTGATTAAATTCATTCATCTGATCTATTGTATGTCATGATATAAATTTGACCAATTAGGTTTATTTTTTGTTTTAATGTTTATTTATATTTGGCTTTAAATCTTAGATTGTGATAACTAGTTTGTCAGTTTATGTATCCAAACATTACCTACTTCTATTCCTTAATAAGTAACATTAATATCATGGGCTTGAATTGGGATTGGGCCTTATGGTGTGTGTACTGGTTACTGAAAAGGTGTTGGAGGCATCCATCACAGTACATATAATTAAGGGAAGCAAAACATTCTTCTTCTGTCTATGAATAAATAACTGTTTAGCAAGGATCAGAGATAGAATGGATTACTTATTTTTTAAGCTTTTATAAGCTTACCCTTGCCAACAGTGGTGAAAATTCAGAATGAATTTAATTTTCCAATCACATAAAAATATGGCACTACTAATTATTAAACTAATAATCAATTAGACAAAAATGTACACAACATCTAACTTTTAATAAACAAGCAGAAATTAATAATTATAAATATGAAATTAGAATGAGAGAAAATTGTTTGCTTAATCACATATACATTGTTATGCTATAGTTTCATGTTTATAATTAACTTCTACTTGATTATTAAAAGTTAGGTTCAGTCTACAACATTGTCTAATTGATTATTAATTTAATAATTATCAATGTCAAATTTTCATTTGGTTGGTAAATTAAATTCATTCTGAATTTTCAACTATTGTTGGCAAGACTAGATTTACAAATGTCAAAAGTTTAAAGAATAGGTGATCTATTCTATTCTTGATTCCTGCTAAACATGATATGTTATTTACTTATAACCTGACAGAGGGTTGTTTCCTTCCCTTAATTATATGTCTTTTTTAGTACATGAAAATTATTGTTCCATATATGTAATAAGATAAACAGAAACTATCCACTTTGTAGGAGACTGTGTGGATGCTGTTCTGAAGGTATAAACAAAAAGACAAATATTTAATAAATTCTATCTCTAAAATCAAACAGATTGCAATTACGATATATATGATCAGTTTGGGTGTGGATATTCAAGTATTGCAAGTCTATATCTCAATGAATAATTTATAAAATAAATATATAATGAAAGAATGATTTGAAACGTTTATAAATTGGCAAGTAGTTATGACAATGGTTTTTGAAATAAGGACACCATACAGAATTCGAAATATGCATAGTTACAGTATTCTCTAGCACTCAAGTATAAATTATTATATATTACAATGCAATGCTTACTATTTCATACTATAAGACTTGGTTATTATGTCTACCTGGCGTAAAGATATGCAGACAACTTCGACCTAGTTTCGTTATTTATTTTTACAACTCAGCTACTAATTACTTCATATATATATATGCCCATTCTAAGGATATGTATCAAACACATTTTAGTTCCGAGATCCTGATAAGGAAATTTTCACTACCAATAATAAATCATTGGCCTTTCCCAATTGTTATTTGTTTGCGGCTGTTGTAATTTCGTAATTTTTGCTTATCAAAAAATAAATTAATTTTATAAATTTGTATGGTTTATAGATTACTGATAAATTTATCAAATTAATAATATTAATTCAGATATTTATATGTATTTAATTTATTCGTTTAAATGTGTAGATTATGTGGAATGATAAAAACATATAAAGGAGAAAACAAAAACAAACTGTACAAAGGGGGGGGGACGACGACAGTATTTTATATATGTAATAGCTTTTAAAATTATTTGTAAACTTTCTTTTATGTTTTCCATTCTGCGGCTTTTACTTAGATCGAAGATATAAAATTTATATTACTTTTAAAAATGTTTTTTAATGCTAAATCTTTTTATTTATATAACACCTTTTTGTATTATTTTTAAATTTCCTTTTATGTTTTTTATTCAAAGGCTTTTATTTGAATGGAAGATAGAAAAGGGAATTTAAAATTTACTATCGTAAGCTATGTTTTTTCTTTTTTTTTTAACTCAATCTTCTTATCAATTTATTTGTTTCTTGATAAGATTACAACATTTAATTTTACTTCTTAAAGTTAGTCAGTAAGTTTCAAAGTGCAAAATGAATCCACACAGGTAATACTTTAGCGAATTATATATGTGTAAAAGACAAATATATAAACATCATTTTTTAATATTTTTAAATTCATGAGTTTATATCTCCGAATCAATAATGCCCATAAAATAGTAAGCAGACTTTGTTTTTAATAAGGCAGTAAAAGAAAGTATTTAACACAAGCGTTAAATTATTAGCTCCGTAAGTTGAGTAACGAGACAGTAATTTACTACGACTAAGTTTTTATACATGATCATCATCAGCAGCAGTATTTTAAAACATGCTAATTAGTAATAAGTGATTGCTAAAAAAATGTTTCTTAAACCATAATAAGTGTTAGTACCATCTAGTTAATTGTAAACTGGTGCCTTATTAGATAATGCAAAAATAAATTGTTTTAGAATTGTAAATTTAAAATTTGTTATGCTGGTGCAGAGTCAAAAGTTACAATGAAAATAATATTTAGAAGAAATTCTTTGTTTTCATGTGTCCAGTACAGTAGCCCCATGTATCTAAGTCACATTTATGGATATAGAAACTCATGAATAATTGTGAATCATATAATAATTGTGAATTTACACATATGTATATGTTGTATTTATATGTTGGACTATTTCCATCATCTAATATGTGTATTGAATGTCTTTAGAAAAAAATTAACTTTATTTAAATATTCCAAATACATTCAACTGTTAGTAAGCCACACAGGTTAGTATATGTACAATGTTTCGAGAGGTATTATTCTCCCATCTTCAGGTGTTTGCTGGCCTGACCAGTGACAATACTAGCATCAAACCTGGACCTTTAGATTCTTGACTATTGAATTTTAAGGTAACATTCTAACCAATGAGTCTCTCAAAACATTGAGCATATACTAACCTGTGTACTATTACTAACAATTGAATGTATTTGGAATATTTAAATAAAGTTAAATTTTTCTAAAGACATTCAATACTCATATTAATGATGGAAATAGTCCAACATATAAATACAACTAAAACACTATCATCACAAACCTTCAGGAAAACACATGTATAGATTCCAATACTTTTAATAAAATGCTAAACAAACAGCAGTTAAAATCACTGTTAATAACATTTCACTCTTATGAAATATAAACTATTGGTATACTACCAATATAAGATCTTGGGAAGAGGATGTTATTTTCAAGATTCTCATAGTGGCTGTAGAAAGTCTAACTTGTAAATAATTTTTATATTATGCACATAAGAATAATATTATTTAAGAAATATATTTTCTCACTGCCATATTTTAATAGTTATTTGATTATAAATTTATTAAAATTAATTGAGTTTATATTTGCATTATGATTTGAAACTATGTGTTGGTTATATCAAGGCTTTAAATCTACATTGTTTGGTACAGTTGTAGAATAGCAGATTCTAGAGCTTAAGATCCATTGAACATAGTCCATTTTTGTCACTTTCGGTTATTAAACTTATTTATTAATCTCCTGAGCAGTAAACCATGTGATTTTTTAGTTCAATTTACTCATACAAAATATTAAGAATTAATTTGATACTTTGATAATATCTTGGAGAAGAGATGAAAATGAATTCATTTTTCATTTGGCAGTAGATTGATATAAGAGGTTGTTATTTGCAATTTTATTTTTTTTTAAAAAATTGACTTCTTAAAGATTTCTATAAAATGTGCTTATGAAGATTATTCTTTCAGAAATGTTATATATGCATGGGTATATACATAATGTTTAGGCACTGTAAAATTAAAAAAAACTAGAATTTATTATTATTAATTCTCAGTTACTATATGTCAGTTATCTCCTACTGGCACCTAGTTAGCTGTTAATGTGTGTGATGGAGTTGGGACAATGAACTATCTTCTTAGTATTGTTAGATATACAGAATCACTTGTCAGTGATATTCTGCAGTTTAATTTTCAGTATATTTATTATATGCAGTAACTGATACCAATATATAGTATTTGTGAAGCAGATTTATACTTGCACTGAATTTTAAACATTAGAAAATGTTTTTTCTTTGTAAAATATTTTAATGCTTTTGATAATAGGTGTTGGCTATCAGATGTAGTCTTTAAAAGAATTGGCCAAACGTTTAGCTACATATTATAGCAAGGAAGATATAAAGCATGTAAACCTAATCATCTGAAGATTCTTCTAATGGGAAACATTGAAATATTAATGTTCATTTTTATTAATAAAAATAGATATAATTTTAAAAATGGCTATTTTATCAAATACCTAATTATTTTCTTTACAATATGTGATACTGACATGCAATAACTATATAATATTTATAAGCTACAGTGGTTGAGGATTAATTTATTGCATTTTATTTACTTTTTTTTTTCAAATCATGAATAACTGAAATTACAATCATAGTGACAGTATTCTGTGTTTTAAAATTGTGTTTTCGCTAATAGATTTTATAACTAGTGATATGAATGCAAGGGATCCTAATTTTATGCCTTGATTTTTAAAAAAAAAGTAAATAAAAACACTAAACATGTAGAATCATGACTTGCTACATGTCAGCTGAACCTTCTTCAATGACTTTGTCTTTTTGCTCTCCTATCATAGATCATCTTTTATTTTAAATAATCAATTTTTTTTCTTATTCTTCATCTTTGAATATATCCTTTAAAAATCAAAGTATGTATCAAATCCAACTTCTTTTTTGTTAATAATTTTCTGAATAAATAATCTTTTTTTTTAATGTTTATTTCAATATTGATCATCCTGACAATTTATTTCTTACAAATTCCAATTTTCCAATCTTTACATCTTTTTTTCTAATTATATAAGTCTCAGATCCAAATTAGCAAATCTATTTTAATAATTTCAAAGCCTATTTAGCTGCTGTTCTCATTATATCTTTATTACTATTTTTATCAACAGACAACCAAGTTCTTTAAATATTTAAAATATTTGCTTACTTAATAAATTCCAATTCAACTGCCAATTTTATCTATGTAACTTTTAGTTAAATTTATTGATTCTACCATATGGAATAAAAATATTTTACACTGTTAAGAGAACATGCATTTATTATTTGGAAGTTCTTTTTAATAATGTATGTGTGTAACTAATGAAATGAATTCCCAGTGTTATGAGTTCCACACTTTTCATAAATTATTGATGAGCAAAAAATATCAAATTAACCTATCTCATCATAGATGTATTTCTCAGACTAATCTTTGATCATTAGGTAAACTATAAATTTAAACACTTGAATCTCCCACATAGAAACTAAAGCTATTTTAATTGCAAACTTATCAGTATTAAAGATCATGTATATTTACAATCAAAATACACGTCTTTTTAATAAATCTTATGTTAAGATTTGTAGAGGTCCCTACTGTCGATTTTCAAGCACTAACAGGTTTCTCTGGGCATAGTTGCTGAGAGATTCCCGACTCCGTATAAAGAGAAGTCACAGTGCATCACATCACATGGGATGGGAATTACATTTAGTGAAGAAAAATGAAAAGTAATGATGATTAATATTGGGTAAAGAGAAGACAAAGAATTTTTATTGGGGGTATAAAGTTAAGTGTGGTGAATAGATATAACTATTTGGGAATCATTTTAAGTAATCAGAGAAATTGCTTGGATGAATGGGAGAAAAAAATCGATAAATGAAGCAAAGAAAAGAAAGGGATTGATAAAGAAATTAACAGTGTTCTCCTATATGATGTAGCTAGGATTGTATGAAAGGGAGTGGCAGTAACAGGGTTAACATATAGTAATGATGTGTTAGTAAAGGGGTATTAGATTACTTAGAAAAAGTACAAAGAGAAGTAAGAAGACATGCATTAGATGCAGAATTGTGGATGGCAAAGGAGGCAATTCAAGGAGAAATGGGATAGTCAAGTTTTTATATGAGAGATGCAAAAAGCAAAATGAAAATGTTGGTAGATTACAGTTTATAGATAATAAAAGAATAGCCAAAATAGTATTTAATTGGGTTATGAATAAAGGGCAGGCAACAAGATGGGAGCAAAAGGTAATGCATTATGCAGAAGATTTAGATAAAGAATTTATGTCAGTATACTTATACAAAAGGTGGGATGATTGTGTTAGGAGAATTGTTGAGTGTTTTAGTGTTAAGGAATGGAATAGAAGAATAGATGCACTAACAAAAAATAGGGAGTTGGAGAGCTAGTATGGAGAGTAAAAAGAGTTTAAATATTTATAGAAGTAAACAGAATATTGAGTGCAAGTTAATTTATGATAATAGCAAAGAAAGTAGTTTACTGTTTAAAGCTCGAACAGGATCTTTAGCAACAAGGGAATATACATGTAAATGGAAAAATATGGGTGATTTAGTCTGCAAGCTGTATAAGGAAGGTATAGAAGATATTAGGCATCTGTTAATTTAATGTAAATGCCTGAAAGCAGAAAAAATACAAATAATGAAGTTGTGGAAGAATAAATATGAACAAAGTGATTATACAGAAAGTGGCTTATTAGTTTTTATGCTAGGTTTGGGAAAAGATAAGACTTTTAGATCTAAAGGCCATGAAATTGTCAGAGATTATGTTGTGGAAATGGAATGGAACAGGATAGAAAAGAATATGGGAAACTTGGGGTGGAGAGGTTCAAAGTGACTAACAGATTTCTCTGGGCATAGTTGCTGAAAGATTCCTGACTCCATATAAGGAGGTCACAGTGCATCACATCACATGGTCTTAAGGTTATAGCCTTAATATATATATATATATTGTGCCGATTACATACGGTTGAAATCACACATGTATGCATTTATTATTAATAATATAAAAGAGTTAAAAGGTGAAAGTGAAACAAACAAAGAAAGTAGAATTAGGTCATTGATATTTTTCAAAAATAAAAGGGGAAATATATATAAAACTCGTGAAAGGGTTACTAATTAGTCGAAAATTAGTTAAAAAGCTGTAAAGACTTATTTTTTAAAAAAAGGAAAAAATATAAAAGAAAGGTAATAATGAATAAAGATTGAAAGGCAAAAAAGAAGGGGAAGGAGGTGTATAACAAAATACATCTCTTTTTCTCTTCAAAATCACTTATTTGAAAGAAAAAAGGTAAATAAAAGTTATTAGAAACGTTTAAGCAAATAAAAAGGTATTAGAAAGTTATATTAAAAACGTTGTTAAAAAAAAGGTAAGTTTTATTTTTCTACGATAAAAATAAAAAAAGTAAGTTTAAATGTAAATTTTATTAAATGTGAAACTTGTACAAAATTTTCATAATAGATCTGTATAAGATAAAAAATGTGTGAAAGGACATATTTTTTTAATTAGTGACATTCCAGTAAACAATAGCCAGAAAATCTATAAATAAGGTAGATCAAGATTATTAATCAGTTGACTTTGGGATTTTTCTATTATCAGATTTGTCTAAAGAACTAAAGTGTGGAAACGAGCATTTCTAAGCAATATTAGTGGGTGTAGGTTTGTTAATGTGCATGGCTAGTGGCCCTAAATGGGCATTTGCTCGGTCTTTACCCATCTAAATTCGAAATCACCTATGAAAGAATATCTGCTGTCTTGCCTGCTAAATAGATTGCCATTATTAACTGTGCTATGCCTGAAGAAAAGAATGAATGCTGCTAAGAAACAGGAAAGCAAGAAAGGAGATGGACCACATCAAGAATAACCGAGCCAGCTGGAGTGTCTAGTGAAGAATCAACCATCTCTGCAAAAGAAGTGGATGCTTCCCACAGGACGGTCTATAAAGTGCTGGATGTCTAATAACCTAGATAAACATTTTTCTATCAAACATGCATGTATTGATTTATTTCATATCAAAAAGGAAATAGACTAGTTTAAAATTGTGCAATATTTAAAAGAAACAGAAAAGAAAGAATTATTACTAGAGAATTATATTTTGTTAGATAAAGTAACAATTATTTTACAGTGGACGTTTGCTAATTAGTTATTCTGTAATATAATTATATTATTTCAATACTTATAGATTTGTTTATTATTTTAGATATTTTAATTTATTATGTCATTTAACTTGATAATTTTTGCTTTCTTAATTAAACATTATTACTGCTAAAAAATAGTTGTCTTGCTTAATTCTTTTTTCACCAAGTGACCGAATAACAGTAGCAAATTAAATCTAGGTCATTAAAACTTATGTGGTTAACTTTAGATCTAAATGAAATAAGGAGACAAATAAATAAAATTCTCTTTTTATTCTAAAGATAAGAAAGGTGGAATAAACAAAGAAGGAAGAGGGGGCTATATACTTATATTTTTTTGTTACCGTGATAATTTCTGAAAAAAATGTATATTTCAATCGCTGAATGTCTACTAAAGCATTCCTTGTGAATACTTTTGTCCAGCAGCCAAGGGGCATCTGACTGGGAAATATAACGAAATAACATGTGCGTATTTTTTCAGTGTTCGGTCAGGAATATAAACTTAAAAGCTAATTAGGTTTGTATTTGCTTCTTTCTTGATGTAACAATAGAAATTAAATATAACAAAACTGTTACAAAATGGGGGCCAGTCTGAGATATTATCACATTTAAAGGTAATAGCCCAGTCAAATATGAGTATACAACACAGTTAAAATAGATTTGTATATAAATTAAAAATAAAATAAGTAGCTTGGTGAGAGAAGAAAACAAGAAACAACAAAATTCAATGAAAGAAAGAAAGAGACAGTGTATGATTTTCGGGAGGTAGGCCATAGTATAAAAAAAATTCTTTTTTTAATTGCGGGGATCTTTAAGGCAGGCTCAGGTGAGTGAGATTTTAGTGAATAGGGATGGGAGAGATGAGCAAATGTACTAAATACAATAATTATAAATTAAAAGAAATAAGGTATTGTTATAAATTTAGGATAATATTAGTTAAATAGTCATAGCAAATAAAGTACTAGATAATATTTGTTTCATAAAATAAATTCAATGTGCATGAGATCAAAGACAAACATGGACACCCAAAGTGCTGGAGAGGAAAGGGTTAGTAGCGAAAAACAAGCTGAACAAACCAAAAATTTTAGTAATGAAAGGAAGATGGGAAGATAATGACGAACACAAAGAGGAAGATAGTGTAGAAAGCAGTGATTTAATGGGTATACTGAAAAAAATAATGAAAGATCTGCAACAATTTGCTAAAGAATTTAATGAAAGAGAGAAACAAAGAGAGGAATCAAATAAGAAAATGATGGAAGAGTTAGATAAACAACTAACTAAAAGCTTCAATCAGAAAATTGAAGAATTAAATGAAAATTTTAAACAAACTTCATGTCACATGGTGATTGCAAATAAAAGGTTGGATAGCCAGGCTGAGATACTCAAGAAATTTGAGCAGCGAATTATGGGAAAGTGGGATAATGTAGCACAGGGGGTCAGAATGGAAGTAAATGAAAAGGTAGCCAATGTAGAAGATAAACTAGAAACAATCTGCCATGAAATAGAGAAATTTAAATTAGAGCAAGGAGAGAAAATTGCAGTGATAAAAGATGTAAACGAAAAGGTTTAGAAAATCTACGGCTGGATGTAATCCAGTTAGTGGTAGCAATAGAAAAAATAGGGTCAAAGGTAGAAGAAAGTGAGAATAAGGTAGAAAATATAATAGAGACAACCACAGCTAACAGTAAAGAACAAAAAAACACAAGCAAATGCATGCAAGCAAGTAATGAAAATATTATGAGTAACAACTTTGCTACAGTTAACAAATTTTTGAAAAATCATGTTTCCTCAGGCCACACAGGGAAAAATCCTAATGAGCATTTGGAAAACCTAGAACAATATTATACAGTAAATAGGCTAAGCAAGGAGAAGAGGATCACTATAGCTCACAGCCACAAACAAGGAGAAGCTCAGCTCTGGTGGAATTCATTACGAATAAAACCGACAACATTCGAGGAATATAAACATTCGATGTTGACAAATTACTGGGGGAAGAATCAAAAGGAAAGGGTTAAGCTGCAGGTAGTGCAGAATAAATGGCAACCGGGGGAACTGTTTAGTATATTCCTTTATAGACAAATAGCAAAGATGAGAGCATTCACAGTGTATCCATTGTCAGAAGAACAGATTATGTGAATAGTTAGGCATGGTTTGCCTAGGGAGATAGAACAGATGATGATAGGCAAGGAGACAGTGGAACAGATGATTGAGGTCTTAATGACATTGGATAATAGTAGAATGAAAATAAGAGATCAGGATAGAGATAGAAGTGAAAAAATTGATCCTATGCAAGTAGCGCACCTATACAAGTAGCGCATCTAGTGTGTAATGGAGAAGATAGGATGCCAACAATGGCACCTCAGATATGTCCAAAGATAGGAATAAATATAAGTGAGACTGTAACTAATGCATTATTCAACTTGGGAAATCAGATATTGGTAATGTCACAAGAAATGTTTGATAAGATAAATTATGTTGACCCGGAAGTCAAAACGTTGCCATTAAAATCAGTTCATGTCGTGATGGCTAATGGGAGAAGGGTAAAGCTGGCATCGAGGCAAAGATGGAATATGAGCATGTGTTGGTAATCCTGGAGAGACTTATTTATGAGGTCATATTAGGCTCGGACTTCATGCATAAAACAGGCTGTGTGGTAGATTACGTACGAAGTTTGGTAAAAATAAATAACACACTAATTCCATTCACAAATAATCAAAGGGGAAATGATAATAAAGAAAGGTACACTCAAAGCACAGTGATAGAAATAGGAAAAATGATGGACTAATCCAGATTTATAAATAATAACCAAAAAGATAGGTTGAGAAAGTTATTAAATAAATACGAGATGGTGTTCTCGGAGATTCCTGGGGTGATACAAGGGTATGAATACAAGATAAGGCTCATAGAGGATCAGCCATATTGGGCTCACATGTATCCTATACCCTATCAATATAGACAAGAGGAACAGAGAGACCAAATGCTTAAAAGGGAATCATGTCTAAATGCTTGTCCCCGTTCAATAACCCCATCGTAACAGTAAGAAAGAAGGATGGATCGATTTGGTTATGTTTGGATGCTAGGCAATTGAATAAAATAACAATCCCAGATACTAATGCCATGCCACCTATGAACAAATTGCTAACTAAGTTTAAAAGTAAGGAAGTATTTTCAACATTTGATTTAACCGCCAGTTATTGGCAGATTAAGCCTCATCCAAAGGATTGGAAATATATTGTGTTTAGATATAACAAGGTTAAAAAAATAGTGGGGTGGGACTTATCCAATGTTTGGATCAGGTGTTGTCAGAAGATGTAAAAAATTTTGTCGTAATGTATGTGGACATTATCATGGCCTCAGGGAGCATAGAGGAAAACTTTGGACATGTAGAGTGGTTGCTGGAGGAGTGTAAGAAAATGGGATAAGGATTAACTTAAATAAAAGCCATATGATGACTACTGAAATCAAATTTCTTGGTCATATTATCAGTGAAAAGGGAATTTTAACCAACCCTGAAAAAGTACAAGTGATTCAGGAATTCCCTTATGCTCAGAATTCAAACTCAGGGCAGATGTTGCATTTAATTTTCTTCACATATTACCATCAATATCCCATAGTAGTAAGTAGTTCAATATTTAGTTTTATAAATAATTTATTTGCAATATTAAGATGTAAAATTGATATGATATACAGTATATGTGTGAATATGTATATTAGAAATTACAGACCTATCAGTCTTTTATCAGTTTAATACAAAATTTTTTACCAAGATAATTACAACTCATAGATCAGAGAGCATTGGATGTCCACCAACCAAGAGAACAATCTGGATTTAAAAATGGTTTTAGTAGAGTAGATCATATCCAGGTATTGAGAGAAGTTATAGAAAGGACAAATAAATATGAGTTGCCATTATGCTTTGGATTTGTAGATTATGAAAAAGCATTTGATTTTATAAACATTTCTTCAGTGATTAAAGCATTGGATCATCAAGGTATATAGATTCAGGATATTGTCATATTTTAAAGAATATTTATAAAAGTGCTACAGCAACAATTAGATTACATAATGATACTAGGAAAGTCAACATTGAGAAGAGGTAAGACGAGGTGGACTTCATATCTCCAAAACTTTTTACAGCAGTGCTGCAAGAAGTATTTTGTGGATTAAAATGGGAATCAAAAGGAGTGAAAGTAAATGGAGATTATTTAAGTCATTTAAATTTTGCAGATGATGTAGTTGTTTTTGCAAATAATGATTTAGAGCTGCAGGAAATCTTGCAGGAGTTATCAGATGAAAGTAAGAAAGCAGGACTAAAGATAAATGTTAAAAAGCCTAAAGTAATGTTCAATGGATTTTCTCAAAATATGAAAATAAAGATTGATTATGATGAATTAGAAGAAGAGCTACAAATATCTTGGTCACATTATTAATACAGATGGAAACATGATGGATGAAATTAATCATAGAATAAAACTTGTTTGGAGTGCTTTTAGTAGAAATAACTTGATACTAAAAGGAAATATGCATATGGGTTTGAAAAGAAAGGTTTTTAATAAATGTGTTTGGATACTTAATAGAAGTGCAATACAGAGACTTCAGACCACTCAAAGAAGCATGGGGAATGTATGTTAGACTAACAAGAAGAGATCAAAAATGCAATATATGGGTAAGATAACAAACAGGTGTTATTGACCTAATTGAAAAAATTAAAAGACTGAAGTTGGACTGGACATATTGCTAGAAGAGATGATAATAGATGGACAATTGAAATCTTAAACTGGATTTCAAGAGATTATAAAAGACCCAGAAAGAGACCACGTGAGATGGATGGATGAAATAAAAAAGTGCAGGGATAATATGGAGAAGAGAAGGTAAAGATCAGAGAAGATGGTTTGAACTTGGAGAGACCTTCATCCTGCAGTGGATTGATAATGGTTGATGATGGTGATATATATTCACCAATATTTTGTTTCATAAAATATCTAAATAAGTCAAACAAATAAGAGACCTCCTTGAATTTAAAAAAAACTTTAACATATTTATTAAAAGATAACAATATAACTGAATTTCATTTAACAAAATTTTAAACAAAATTTAATTATAGCACGTGTTTGTGTATATTTCTATTATTTATAACCTTAAGTTAAATAGTTCCTTCTCATATTCCCATAATAGTAATATACATCATAACACAAATACATTTCCATAATTTATAAAATTATCAAAATTTTAGGATTTCAAAATATATTTCTATCTAAGTCTTAATCTAATATTGTCTATCGATAATGGTTTAAATTGCAAGATTCTTGTGAAGCAATTCCAATTTTATAAATAACCCCCTCTACTTGTAGTCATATAGTGGAATAAAAGCCTTTCATTTAAAGATGTTAGTAATACACACAAAGAATAGTAAACAAATATATTATTTAAATGAGTAATAAATGAAACTTTGTTTGCCATAAATAGGTCCAATATGAAGAAAGTAAAATCTTACCTTCATATTGAGTTTGCATTAAGATTGTCCTGATCAATATTGCTTTTCTTAAATGGAAGACCTAAATTTTATTTTTAAAAAAATTAAAATGTTTAACGTAATGATCTTCTATTTCTCCTCATTCAAATAATTTTCTTAAATGATATATTCACAGCATAAATAATTTTGGAAGTAAAGGAAATAAAATTTAGATGTCAAAGTATATAACACATGAATATAATCTGAAATGTTGAATCAAATGATATTATTCTATTCCCTTACATGATGAGGCTAAGAATGTTCATCAGTGATATAGTCTTAAGTTCCTTGTTTATCAACCATTGGAGAGGCAATCAAAATATTCTGTTGCTTATAATTCCTACTATCATGTGAAGTCAGGATATTCTTCTCCAGGTTACTTCACTATCAATTGTATCCTCATTTAAAATTATGTCTATGAAATACATATATATTTTAGACATTTTGTAGGATTAAATAATTATATTAACTTCGATGAATAACACTAGCATTTCATCCTATGACAAGTAGTATTTAGCCATGATGTATTTTTAATAATTCTTGTCTTCTTAAAATATTTGAATTTCACTTTTTATATAAGTTTTTGAATAAATTTCTCTATGTTAGACTTTCAGTTTACGATATTCTAAATTTATATAATTAATAAATGAAAATACGTAATTTCATTTTGAAAATATAAGTAATAATATTGAAGAGTAATTTATTTACTCCTTTTGTTGGATGAAATTGGAGTTCTTTTATAAATATAGGGGATTTGAACTCAGATTTTCAAGCCACTTCATTTCTACCACAAAATCTTTAAAATTATTGATCAAACTTCTTTTGAGATGTTTGGAATTTGAACACAGCAAACAAATGAGTGTAGTGGTTAATTCCTTAGCAAAAAAAGGATATGATTAAATTTGAAATTTGATGTAGTTCGGATAGGATTAAATTTGAAATTTGATGGTTTTTATACTCGAGTTGACATCCAGTAGCATGTATAATATTTGCTTTTCGTGATTTAATATTCTCCTATTGTTGAAATAATAATAATTTATAATTGAATTCTAAATTCCATTTTTGTTTTAGGTGCTAAGTTGCGATATTGACCTGGGGTTATCTCTATGTCTGTGTCTTGATCAATAATATTAGTCAAATAATTCATATATATATGAAAAAGAATTATTTTAATATTTTAATTTAAATAGCAACTATTTAAGTATCTATTTGTGTAACTTAAGATTTTAATGCTTGAGTCAAATACATATATATACATATGTATAAAAAATATAATAAGTTTAATGATTATAAACATATATTTATATTTTTTTTTTATGTTTTGCTCTTGTGTTTGAATAAGTTATGATTATAAGATTGTAAGTAATCCTTACAGTATTCATGTTTTGTTTGTAATTTAAATACTATACCTCTGTAGTTAAAAGTATATGTCCTGATTTTTTTCCCAAGCATTTTTTATTAATGGAGATTTCCTTTGCATAAACGTAATAACACGCTGACCAAAACTAAATGTAAACATGGTACTATAGCATTTATTATTTTCCCTCACTAAATATCACATTTCAAACAAATTTATGTACTGTATCACACGTTTCCTGCTGATAGAGATCACACAAGATAAACTCATATCCACATTGCCTTGGGTGATTCTCTAAAAGCATTCCTGTAGAAAATGTAATTGAGTATAATTAGGGCTTATTTTTCCACTGAAGGGAAAAACACTTGATTTTAAATTTGTTGCTAAGCCAAATCCACGCTTGTCAATTTTCAACATTATGACCATTGAGTAGTAGGGACCAAATCCACCTTTTCCGATCTTTTCTAAAGTCACTTCCATGCCATAATGCTGTGCTCTGATCTCAAACAAAATGGACTGCTTATAATGCTATAGTGAAATGACTTAGAAACAAATGCTATCACCCATTTTAATGAAATATGGACTGCCATGTTCCAACATGAAATGCCTTCCAAGGAACATGGATCTTTCAAATCACCGCTGTAACAGACAAGTTGATTTCTTTTTCTTTATTTGTAGAAATTTAAAGATTAAAATAAAATAACACAACTTGAGAAGAGGTTGGTTACTCAGAAGTTTTCCTTTCTAGCAGCACATAGTCTTGTTCTCTAAAACAATTAAAACTTAAACAAGTTGGTTGTAGAATTCAGCAAGCAAAAATAATAATATGACCAATTGATAGTGATGATGAAGTGACCATTATGCTTTCAAAATTGGCTCTTTTATATTCATTTTAGAGTAACATGTAATTTCAATTAAGGCAATTAACAGAAGGGGGATTACTACAATTGACAGAAATTTAGAAAATTTGCACCGGAAATGATTTACATATAATTTAAATAAATATAGAGAAAATGATTTCAAATATATCTTTCTTTTTTTAATATAATTATTTGTTAATCAAAACATTTGAAATTAAAGTGATCTAATTTTGAATAGTAACAAAAAAAAAAAAAATTCTTTTATCTATTTTTAATAGGCAATTAACAAAGATAAATTCATGAAAGTTAGGCTTAACTTCTCAAAATCAGTGTTTGGAAAGATAGCAATCTTGGTGTTGACATATTCTTAAATAAATGAAAATGCAATCATACATTTTTAAATACATAAAATAGAGCAATTAAGTTATTTAATTATGTTAATAGAGATAATACCAGCTAACCTTTTAGAATTAAAATTTTTTTTTTGGATACTAAATTGTGTATTTATTTTTCACACAAAATAAATGGTCACAATATATATATATTGGTAGCTGAAGGATAAAGTAAGAATAAAAAATCATAAAAACCATCATCCAGTATTTTTTATCACTTGTGCAAAAATATCAAATGATGTCATTAAATTTAACCAAATTTGTCCAATCAATAACTTTTATACCTCACCTCAACAAACTTCCTTATGTCACCCATCTGACATATTGTCTATTTTGAACTCTTCTACAATCTCTTGGGATACCATTTAAAGGTGTTGAAAATTCTCATTTTTTCTAGCAACATGACAAGCTCAGTCCCATTTCAGCCATTATTTTCAATGATGTCAATTATGCCTGTTTTTCTCTTCCATATATTTTATTTTTAATCCCTTTCCTACACTCAATATATATATTTCTCCATAGTTTGTGTGATCTGAAGACTGTTTTCTTTTCAGACACATAAGCATATTTCCTTTTATATTAGATTATTTTTACCAAAAACATTTCAAACAAGTTTAATTCTATAATCAATTAATGTTTCCATCTAAATTAATTATTTAATCAAGGCATTTGTAAATGTTAATTTATTTTAATTCAGAATATCAATCTTTATTTTTATATATATATAAAAAAGCATTGGACATTAATCTTTTTTATTATTTTTCTTTGGTCTATTTTCTTGCATTTTCTCATGATTTTTATAATATTGCATAAACTCTGAAAAAAAAACAATGAGCATTGCCAATTGCTTAACAAGCTTTGTGATAAATGCTTAGCCAAAGAAAGCATTTAAAATATCCCTGTTAGGAAACCCCCCCCCCCAACCTCTGATCATGATTTCATGCTTTGGCACTCTTCAGAGAGGTCATAGGGTGGCTTCAGACACTAGATCTAAAAATACTAATCCAAAGCCAGCATTCATCTAAAAGTTATCTATAGAGTGGAAAATCTGAAATTTTCAGACACCTACATGTCTTCAAACCCAGCTATCCAACTCAAGTAGCTATACAGTAGAGAGCTGAGAGATCTTCAGCCAAACTATATATTAGTAGCAATATAACATTGCATAAAACTTGAAGCAGAGACTATAAAGTCAAATAAAAATTAGTCATAGATCACATGACCCCATTCTCTTAAGCTTGTAAGATATAAACAATGAACATTGCTAATTGCTCAACAAGGTTTGTGATAAATGCTTATCCAGAGAAAGCATTTACAATATCGCTGTTAGGAACCCCCCCCCCCAAACCTCTGACCATGGTTTCGTGCTTTGGCACTCCTCAGAGAGGTCATAGAGCGGCTTCAAACACTTGATCTATAGAGTGGAAAATCTGAAATTTTCAGACACCTACATGTCTTCAAACCCAGCTATCCAACTCAAATAGCTATATGGAGCTGACAGATCTTCAGCAACATTTGTAAAAACATCTACCTTATCTTCAAAATCTAGATGATTTAAGTAATATCCATTTATTTTTCTTTAGTTTCCCATTTAACTTATATTTTTTTGTAAAACTGCAATAAAAAGTTTTGAAGATATAGCAAAGTTAATCTTAGGCTTAACATTAATAAGGATATTCTAATCACTGCTGTAATATTTTGATAACTATTGTTTCAAAATATGACAATATCCTGGGTCTATATCTCAATAATCCAAAGTTTTAATCACTGTAGAAACCTTGTAGAAACAAATGTCTTCTCATAATTTTACAAATTTAAAACATAATAAAACCTCATATTCATTAATTCTTTCTCTAACTTCTATCAATACTTACTTGGAAATGATCCACTATACTGAAATCACTTTTAAATCCAACTTTTTCTTTTAATTAGAATCTAAAATCCATTGTAGACATGATTTAATTGTCTTTGTAAAGATTTTGGATAAGATCTGTAATTTCTAATATTTTTCTTTGTTATCTTAAATATCATTATTGCATTCTTATAATCATCTGATACATTTTTACTTAAAACATTAAGTATATATACCTGGAGCTTTTCCTTATAAAAATGCTTGATAAATCAAAAATACACATTTTTTGTTAAAATATAATTTTATATTGCTGTATCTTCATTTAGTTGTTCCATATATTTTTTCACTTAGAATTTTTATTAAAGAAATAATAATTATGTAAATAATATAAAGTTTTTCATGTTTTGCACATTCCTCAAGCCCACGTTTTTTTTTTTTCATTTCTATCACTATAGCCAATTAATTTACCCAGAGTATTTCACTTTTCAATTAGCTTCTGTTTCTATTATTAAAATCTTCCAGAATAATTTTAAAATGTTGTTCAGTCTGATTGAAATCATCTATTTCTTTAACACAATAAGAATTTGTTAGGTTATAAACTTGAATTGTCTGAATTTCTTGATATTTTCTATTAATTTGATTATCTGATATGTCATCAATCTTTCTTCCACTTTTTATTTATGACAAATGTCATTCCACTTGTTTCCATATTTATTCTTTTATAGTAATGTGAATGTCTATTTTTCAAACCAATTATCTCATCTTTTCTTTTAATTTCACAAAGTAAAACAATATCCAATTTATCATTATATAGTTCCTCATTTGCAGATGGCTAACTAAATGATCATCATTAAATAGTAGTCAGAATCTGCAATCAGGGGGTTCTTATCATTTTTTCCCCTCAGCTATTGCCTTGTCTGATCTTTATAGTCTCTTGGAAATGTCTAGTTTTCTCCACTATAACTACAAATATGAAAAAGAATTATTATTCAAAATGACTTCAAGGAAATCAATTGATTTGATTAAGAACTGTCAAATAACTGAAAATAAAAACCCTAGTAATTCTTTATCTGAAACATGAGTAGAAAAAACAGTAAACACATTGGTAGATGGTACTGATGAGCAGACCACATGTGTGTATTTAATACATGAATAAACATATAATAATAACAGGTGAAATTAGAAAAATGTATAGACATTAGAAATTTGGTCTTCTTAAATCCTTTTAAAAATTCCAACAAGGTTAAAAGATCTTTCAGTTAATAGCAATTTCCTCTCTATGACAGATTATATTCACATTATATATATATATGACTCACAATATTTATATATTAAAGTTTTAATGTGAATTTTAAAGATAATTTAATTAGACTCCTTTGCATTAGTAAATGTTAATTGACAAGGCATATCTTATAATCAAACTTATTTTTAAATAATCTTGCTTTCAAATAAATATTTAAACATCCATAAACAAATAATATATTAATATTAATTTACTTACATTCTTTATAGAAATTATTGAAATTTACAATCTTTTATATACCAACATTTGTTAGAAAATCAACTAACTTCTTGCAGAAACAAAGTGAATTCCTATCTTTGATGGGATCTTAATTAATCTCCCAAGCAGCCAATGACATCAGGTTTAACAAAAACACACGTGCTGCAAGAGTTTGATTTTATCTGATCTCAACTGGTCACCTGAGCAGTTAATGACATCAGGTTTGATGACAGTGATATGTTCTACAAAAGGTTAATTACTTTTTCATCAAACATTGTCATATAAAAGACCATAAATTTCTACAAATTATTAAAAAGGTTTAAGTAAATTAATATTAATATATTATATATTTATATGGTGGTTAATTAATTAATATTTATAGATTTAAATGTCTATTTGAAAGCAAGATTATTTTAAAATGAATTTGATTTTAACTTCTGTCTTGTCAATTAACATTAGGCATACAAAGGAGACTTGTTAAATTACAGTTACAATTCAGGTTCAAATTGTATTTATATATATAATACACAGGTAGATTATTTTTATTTATTATAAAAAAGAAATAAATTTATTTATAACAAAAAATATTTTTTTAGTTAGAAAGTATTTTTAAATTGCTTTTTAAAAATCCTATTTAAATTTTGTCTATTGTTAATAAAATCGTATGACTTGATTTTTGGCAGTTTCTAAATGTATTGGCACAAGATCATTAGTATTTTGCATAATATAAGTTTTATAACACATCTTAAACAAATAATGATTAGAGTTTTGAAATGATAAATTTGAAATAAAATCGGAAGGAATTCAATTGATGAGCTTAATTTTTATAGCTTTAATAGTGAGAACGATTTTAAAATTATTCTGATAAAATAACTTTCATTGAAGTGTCTCCAAGTTTTCAAAATAAAACCAGCCTTTAAGTATGTTCCAAGTATGGCAAAAACCTCTTCATCACTAATTATCAATCTTATCAATTGTTAAATATTGAAAGTTGGATCATTTGCCCATCCTTATTTTACTCTCTATGAATAGCCAATTACTTATTTACTGCCCAATTTTGATTAGTTAATTCAAATGGCTATGGATCAGCTGCTTAAAAAAATATCATTTTGATTGAAACACGAACAAATTTTCAAGTTTATCCAGACTGAATTAAAAAACCCAATTTGATAGCATGGAAAATGGATGTGCTACCATTAAGCTACAAGGCTATTCTTAGCACAGTACTTTTCATTAACTTTTGGAAATGTTTTCAAAAATATTATGCATATTTATATTTGACATTTTTATTTTTTTAATATAGTACACTTCATTAATTTTATTATTTTTTCCAAGATTGTCGGACATTTAAAATATAAACAATACCTGCCATTTCTTTCAAATATATTCCTAAATCCTCCTATCCCTGCCATTTTCTAAACAGCAATTAAAAATGCCCTGCCACTCCATCTCTAGAGTTGCAATAAACAGTCATTTTAAATAGTTTTTTTTTGAAATTCCTAATACAATACCTCCAAGATATTCGATTGATTTGTTAGACCAATATAAGCTTGACATTTGCATTTTTTAAATAATTTAATTTACCACCGAATGTTATTTCTTTGAAATGATCGTCCTTTTGAAGGTACAAAATGCATGCCTATTGATTATGGTTCTCAAAACTCTGCAAATTCTGGACAATATGAATCTACCAGTACTGTGGCAGTAATTTACATAATTACATTATAAGCAATTCTTAAAGTATTAAATCTAATAGTTTTTGATGGCAGCAAATTTACAGTTCATCAAAATATATAAAGTCCTCAATTTCAGATCTATGTAATTTTACAAGCAAGTTGGCTTGTGTTCAAAACTGTAGGGCGTTTTTAAATTTTAGTCCATTAGGTTGATATTATAATAGATTTAAAAAGTGACTAATGGAACTGAGGTTCATAGATGCAAATTCTTCATTTATTGTAAGTCAGAAAAATATGGTAAACAGCCATTGTCTTTTGACTACTTAATCTTATAAGAGTCCTGGATCAAAATAAGCTATTTCTACAAACAAGGTCTATTATGTATTTCCAAGTTAAATAAATGACATATCCAAGCACTATTTTTATTTTACAATGTCAATAAATGAATGCTTAATCACTATCTAGGCTTAAGGAATTGATGGCTCATCTATTCTTTTATGAGTGGGTATTTATTCACAGCTCTTGGAAGGTTAGTTATTTCCATTTAATTTACATATAATATTAAGCTATGTGTATTTAATATTTACATCTATAAAAACTGACCTTTATATTAATATTATGTCATTAAAAATGAGATTTCAACTTTATCCTCTAATATTCAATTATAATTTCAAAAAGGCATGGTTTTTAAAATCAGGCTAATATACAAATATCATTATCTATTTCTAATGTCAGTAAATGAATGCCTAATTGCCATCTAACCTTAAGGAATAGATGGTACAATTATTCTTCATATTTATTGATATATGAGTGCTATTTATTTGTGGTCTCTGGAAATGTAGCTATAATTTAATATAATGTGTATTATGGATAATTTTTTTAATTAAAATAAACAATCCTCAGTTAACATAAATTTGAAAAATTATGCTGCATTATAAAAATTAAAAAAAAACTCCCCCCCCCCTACAAATTATTCAACACCTTTTATTTCAATCTTGCAAATTGTATTTTTATTTATGTATATCCACTCTAGTGGATATCTGCATAACATGTTTCATAATTTTAAAAAAAAAAAAATATGATCAAATTTATTTGAAAGAATTAAGGAGTAGTTTTAAAATGTAGTTTTAATAAAATAAAAAGATTGCTTATATTTTTATTTTAAAACATAATAAAACTGTTAAAAGAGCAGGTGGGGGGGGGGGTGAAATCTAAAATAGAATTAGAAAAATATTTAAAAAACTTTCTCTCTTTGTAAAGAAAATTTTTATAATACATAAAATAAGTGAATGTGAAATCAGACTAAAAATTAGTCAGTAACAATAAATGTTAGTAAAACATTCAAAATTTAATTATTTCAAAGATTATTTGGCTGATAAAAGAAAATTATAACTCACAATTAAATTAATTTTTAAAAAAACTACATACACTATCTTATCGAGGTAATAGAAGCTGAACAAAGGATTAAGATAACAAGAAATGTAAAAATAATTAAAAGACAGATTTCAAGTATGATCAAAATTAAAAATAACGATAAGAAATTAAAACAATAGAAAAGAAAAAAGTATATAAAGATTGACTTGGTTATTGTTCTTCGGTCAGATTCATGTTATTGCTATACAATTGGACTGCTATCAATATGGACAGAATTTAAAATGCAGAGTCAGAGTTTGAAGAACATTAAGTATAGAAACAGACCAGTTATTACTGCTGTGGACCACTTTAGTGCAGACACTGCTGAAATAGCAACATGTGTTGCTAAAACTACAGTCGTCCATCAAATCAACTGTGATCGCCTGAACCAATGCCAAAAAAAAATGCCTAGATAGTGAATTGATACTAATCTCTTCTCCCATTGTTGATCCAAAGGACAAAAGACAAGCCCCAGAAACCATCAATGGAGAACCAAAAAGCCAACCAGTTTGAATCAAATAAAACAAGTGAAAACCTAGGTAAAGATACTTTCAAGTATATTCTGATCACAGTCTTGACTATTTTAAATGAAATGAACTTTAACGGACTATTCTAACTATAGCTTAAAGTAATCATTTATTTTTATGTAAATATTATTTTGTGTTATTTTATATTATATTAAATATAAGTGTGTGTGAATAAATATTAATGTTTGCTTAATTGTTATTTTGTCTCTCTTGTCACTGCATCACTAGTAAATTAGTGTAGAGTTATTTTTGTGTTAAATAAATGTGCTGAACCCTGGTTAAGTGTATGAGCTAGTCATGGGATATTTCAAGCACTGAATTGTGTTTATCAGCCAAAGTATGCTGAATATATAACCTATGGCTGACTGGCACCTGAGGTTAATTCTCAAAACAAATAAAATGCTTTGGGTGGCAGAGATTTGAATCCAGCCATCGAGATGGGCCATGATCTGGAAATGTGATTGTTATGCTTTTCATAGCTCTATCTGATCATGAGTATTGTTGATGGCTCTGCTATCAATGGTATTCTCCCCTCTGCTTGAAGGGCTGATCCATTCCTAAAGTTTTAAAGATATAAAGTAATAATTATCAAGAAACTATGTATTGAGTTTAATAATAAGCTTACTAAAGTTTAGATCTTAAACCCAGTTTAAACCTACAAGATTAAATTTCTCTCTCCAGACCCGGATCAAATACCATCCAACATGGGTGCTGAAGTGCCATAAATTGACCCAGCATAATCAAAGTTAAAAGTAAAATCATAATTAAAATTGAAAAAAATAAGTTTGAAACTAAAATTCATAATAAATGCTAAATTGCGTAGTTAGAAAAGTTAAAATCAGTGAGCACTATGAGAAAAGAAATGGAATAAAGCAAGTAAATAATAACATTACTCATATAAGATAATTAATAATAGTTAAGAATATAAAATAGAGTATGAATTGTAAATAAAAAGGAGAGAAAAAAAAGCGGTCAGAAATGATAAATAATTTATTAGTGGGGGTTTGGAGTTTGTCAAACACTTTGTTTGATTTTAAATATTTAGTCGAATACTCCACTCTGTTCAATTTAAAAATAGAAAAAATAATGAAAATTAAAAACCACCCAATAGGGGATTTAGAGTTGATATTAGTGAAATGGAAGTATAATGAGAATTTTATTATTTAAAGTTAAATAATAGTTTAAAATAAATATACAATAATAAAATAAGTTTTTTCTTTGTATAGAATCAAAATGTGGTGATAAAATAATAAATTAATCTAACAGAATAAATAAAGCATATAATAAAACAAAATCTATAATAAAATAAATAAGAAACTGAAAATAATCTTTCAAGTGTAGATTGTGTATGGGTTATTAGAATTATGGGGGGGGTGTACAGATAAAGGACAAGAAGGGTGTGTTAAGTGTGGCTGTCACTGTGTGAACTTAAGACTTATAATGGACTAAATGGAAGGGATTGTCCAATAGAATGAAGTTCCAGTAGAAAGGTTCTGAATGCATCCAACACACAGGGAGTAATCCCAGTCCATATCTAAAACAAATATGTGTACTGAAAAAATACCAGCATAAACTGCAAATCATTTTGGTGGAAGAAAATTGCCAGCATATTGTAATACGCCTTGCTTTAGTATAGGCCAAATGGTCAGTGGATGAATACTGCCATTTTTAGCAACCTCATTTTATCTTCTAGGATGCAGATCCATTGGAGAGTCATGGTCTCATTCAATTGGCTGGCAGAGAAATTCCAGCATAGAAGTTAAAAGTTTTTTTGTGTTATTGCATAAGCCAAACATAAGCAAGATATGTCTGTCAATCACAGCATTTTCCCTCTTCATACACATCGGAAAGATGCATGTTGCTTCTCATGGTCATCACATATGACAGAATCATTGGAATCAACATAGATTATGACCTGAAAAGAAGAGCAGTGTAAGGTCACCCTCTGTGATTTGCTGATCTGTATGCAACTGGAAACTTATTTGGTAGAAAATAATTAAATAAAAATGTAAAGTGAAAAATCAAATTGAAAAGTTAAAAATAAAATGTCAAAGCTAAAATGAGTCAAATTGACACATTTTATCTCTCAAACAAAAGGGGGTGTGATGTAATGCTAGCAGATATCTGTATTACATGTTTCATAATTTAAAAAAAAATTATGATCAAATTTGAAAGAATAGTCCAAAAGCAATAATTAAGGAGTGGTTTTAAAACAGTTTTAAAAATAAAAAGATTGCTTATATTTTACTTTTAAAATATAATAAAACTATTTGTTAAAGAGTGGGTGGGGAAGAAATCTAAAACAGAATTAAAGTGTTTAGCTTTCACGTTATTACAATATTATCTGTTTACGCTTAAAATTTGATTTATTTACATTTATTAATATCATTTCATTAGATTTAAAAATATTGCTTCGTTGTAAATCAGACGATTTCGCGTTGTTAATTTATATATATAATATTTAGTGGATTAAATGTGAAGGTATTTAGCTTCACACTCTTAGTTCAAAATGCTTGAGTCTGGCTTATTTAAATAAAATTGAGGCATAGATTGAGATGGGTTCCCATCTTTTTCTAATAGTTCTGGCTTGTGTTTTAGAATTGGGAGTCCCACATGATTGAATTATTCCATCTGATTGGCTTTCATTTAAGCATGTTTAAAGCGTATCTGTTTGAAAGTGTTTAGCTTTCACGTTATTATTAAAAAGATTTTAAAAAGTTTTTTCTCTTTCTCTCTTTGTAAAGAAAATTTTTACAATGTTGTTATAAAATAAGCCAATGTGAAATGAGACTAAAAATTAGTCTGTAAAAATAAATGTTAATAAAACTTTCAAAATGTAATTTACTTCAAGGATTACTAGACTAATAAACGAAAATTATAACTCACAATTGAATTAATTTAAAAAAACACGTACACTATCTTATCGAGGTAGTAGATGAATCTGAATGAAGGATTAAGATAACAAGAAATGTAACATTAATTAAAAGACAGATTTCAAGTATGATCAAAATTAAAAATAATGATAAGAAATTAAAACAATGGACAATAAAAAGTATATAAAGAGCAACTTGGCTATTGTTCTTCAGTCAGGTTCGTGTTATTGCTATACAATCAGTACAGATAGACTTTAAAATGGAGGGTCAGAGTTTGGAGAACTTTAAATGCAGAAGCAGACCAGTTATTACTGCAGCAGATCACTTTAGTACACATGCTCTCAAAATAGCAACATGCATTGTAAAACTCCAGTCCTGTCAAATCAACTGTGCTTACCCAAACCAATATCTGAAACAAATGCCTAGATAGTGAATTGATGCTGCCACTAATATCTCTCCCATAGTTGATCCAAAGAACAGAAGACAAACTCAAGAAATCATCAATAAAGAAACAAAAAGCCTACCTGTTGGAATAAAAAAAAACAAATAAAAACCTAGGTAAAGGTACTTTTAAATACATTCTGATCAGTCTAGACTATCTTAAATGAAATGACCTTTAATAGACAATTATAACTATAGCCTAAAGTAATCATTTATATTTTTATGTAAATATAGTGTTATTTTGTGTGTGTGAATATTAATGTTTGCTTAATTGTTTTTGTCTATTTTCTCTCTCTATCTCTTGTCACTTCATCACCAGTAAATAGTGCAAGTTATTTTTGTGTTAAATAAATATGCTGGACCCTGATAAAGAGTATGAGCTAGTCATGAGATATTTCAAGCACTGGACTATGTATCTGTCATTGAAGTATTCTGACTATATAACCTATGGTTGGCAAGTTGATCCTCAAAACAAATAAATACTTTGGATGGCAGGGATTTGAATCCAGCAGTCAAGGTAGGCCATGGTCTGGAAATATAATTGTGTTATGCTTTGCATAACTTGATATGATCATTGGTATCATTGATGGATCTGTTATCAATGGTATTCTCCCCTCCAGAAAATCACAATGCATGTATATCTATACATAATAAATGTGTTTCATCCAGATAATCTAAGCTTATGTTATCAATTTTAAATCCCTATATTTATTTTCTAAATTTCATACTATTAAATAGTTACAAATTCCAACTTCTTTTCTTGTTGTTATTTGCCAATGAATCTGATTTGACTATATCAAATATCTAATTATTTAACAAATACACTTAGTAATAAATATTTAACATAATAAATACAGTTGAACTTTTCATTGTAAAAAAAAAAATTAACAAGCACATACAAAAAAATTTTTGTCATCCATTCAATTTATGATTATAATATTATGAATACTTTAGAAATATAGCAAGAAAATATGTAATACTTGTGCTAATTTCAATGCTGTATTTGTTTACTGTGTATATATATATTGAGAAAAAGAAAACATTTTCTTAACCTTTATTCAGTTTTTTGGAATGAACATTTTTCAACATTTTTGGCATTGATTTTTGTTGCTTTGATTTCATGTAATTTTAGGTGGCTATTGGGACTCAGTTTTAAAGTAAATATCATAAGTCTATCAGTTTATTTTCTAGAATCAGACAAGGGTAACATTTATCTTCACTTGCAACCTATTCTGGAGATACATTTGGTATGAATTATCCTTTCACCAAAAGATCAGTTATTTAATAAAATTTATAATTAAATATAGCTTATAACAGGTTATTGAAGTGAGCTCAAACATCATATAATCTATTGATCACACCATTATTGCTGATGTTGTCAAAATGGATGCAGAACTTTATATATAGAATTCACTCTGCATCCACAATTTTATTATTAAGAAATTTATTTCAATCTTTTTTGTTCATAGTACATATGAAAAATGTGAAAAAAAGATAAAATAACTTCAATAATAGCACACACCAGAACAAATGACACAGTGAGAATTTGAATGTTTTCATAACCTTTTTTTACTTCTCTAACTAAGGACAACAAAATATCCATTTAATTAATAACTGGTTATCAGAAAAAAAAATCTAAGCCTCTTGAATTTTTTTTACTTGGTCTTGGATTTGAACTTAAAATTGTAGACACAGCAAATGGCTGTGCTACCTCACCATCTCGAGACCTTTGTATACAGTATATACACAAACGTTTACATGTGTATTATACATTACAACATACATATGTATAGACGCCTATATATGTTTGTATGTGAGTATGCTACTTACTTATTATAATGTTTTATTAGTTTATAAAAAATTTCAGTATCCATGACATGATTGGAATGAAATTTCAAAGCCACAAGAGAATTGCTGCACTTTAAAAACTAAATGGATTGAATTCAATTCTTAGAATCATAAAACTTTCAATATAATAGCTTGAATAGACAATGTAAGTATTGTTCAGTTGATTACAAAACAATAATGCCTTCAAAATTAACCAGTTGGGAAAAGTTTATTGGTATTGATATCTAATATCCATTGACCAAATTAGATTTAAATGAAACAGATGTTGCCACTATTTATTGTAGGGTCATCAAAGATTGGCATACAATGCTTTCTTCAATATTTAAAAAAAAACATTAACTTCCTTTACAATAAAAGGTATGACAATTTTTGTTATAATCAGCATATATTTTACTGTCACATTATCCAGATGCTTTTTGATAATAATCTATCACCAAGATTATTTGTGCACACTTCAACATATCATTTTCAAATATTATCAATACATTGCAGAATAGTTTCTTCAAGTTTAACCTAGTTCCACTGGTCTCTAATTTTACATCATACCAGGAATCTTTCTTATTTCAACCATCCATCTTACTTATGAACTTTTTCTAAGTCTTTTTAACCTATTGGAATCTAATTTAAAACTTCAACTGCCTATCATCATATTTTTCACAAATGTCCTGTCCAGCTCCATTTCAGTCTCAACTTCTTTCAATAATATCTGTGATAAGTTTGTTCTTTCATCTATTTCTAACAGATATCACTTCATATTCTGTTTAGTAGTTTGAAGTCCTTTCTGTTAAATGTCCAAGTCTCAGATCCATAAGTAAGAACTAGTAAAAGACATGTATTAAAAACCTTCCTCTTCAAACACATAGGTGTATTTCTTTTTAATATTGTCGTAACTGCTAAAAGCATTCCATTCAAGATTTCATTATTGTGCTTCTTTCTAATTCAGTTATTAACTTCTAATTTATGATTATCAATATTTATTTTTTTCTGAAAAAATCCATTGAAAATTAGTTTTGTTAGTATTTATCTTTAGTCCAATTTTCTTTCATCAGATAATTCTTCAATATTTTCCTTTTGGAAGCATTATTGCAAACATAACCAAGTCATCTGAAAAATCTAAATGACTTTAAAAATCTCCATTTATTTTTATTCCCTTAATTTACTATTTTAATCCATAAAATATTTCTTACAAAACTGCTGTAAAAAGTTTTGAAGATATGGAATCACTCTGTTGTAATTTAATCACTGCTTTTGCATTTTAATAAATATTCCTCAGAATATGGCAATGTTCTAAATCTATATCTTGATGAAGCAAAACTTTAATCATAGTGAGAATGCTTATACAATCAAATACATTTTTTTTTATATTCTACAAATTCAAAGCATAATGTCAACTAATATTCATTCATCCTTTCTATAATTTCTCTTAATACTTGGATGTGATCTACTATTTTAAAACCACTTTTAAATCCAGCTTATTCTTTAGATTGGTTAAAATCCAAAGTTCACTGTAGCCGAGTTGTAGTTATTTTAATAAAAAATTTTGTACAGAAATGATAGAAAATTCTGATAATCTGTATTGTCTACTATCTTCTTTTATCATTTTTCTTGGATATTAATAATATTACTGTATTCTTTCAATTATATGATAAATCTTTATCATTTAGATTTTTGATATATAGTTTTGCCAACACTTTTTTATTTCTTTACCTCCTTCACTTCTTGAAGCTTTTCTTTAATTCCTAGAATTAATTGCACATCTCATCTCTTCATTTAAAATACTTAGCACTTTAGATGTAATAATTGTAAGCACTTTGTTTTCTTGTTCTTTATTATTATATAATTCTTTATAAAACTTTTTCACATATTTAATTATGTCATGTCTTTTTTAGTGATAGTTCCATCTTTGTTTCTTATTGCTGAACAAATTTTTCTTAGAATACCACCATATTTTACATTTTGGAGGACTTTTTTTTCTATATCTTTTTTTGCCACAGTTACATTTTCTTATATCATTATTACCTCTTTTTTTTGTATCATTTTACAAAAGTCTAAATATTTTATTCTTCTTAATTGATTATTTTCTACATTTTTATATTCCTTATTTTCTTTATATATTATTTTCTCCCAGTAGAAAATTTGCTAATAAATTGCTTTTTTAAAAAGCATTACTTCTTATTGATTTCAGCCAAATTTGAACCAACTTCAAAGTCTATTAATATTTTTAAATGATTTGAAAGTTCTAATTAACATTCCTGTAGTGTTTTTGAAGGTCAGGAATATCAACTTTTAATGCTGTATTTCTTAATATATTTCTTGTCTCTAGTTTTGCATTAATACGTATTTTAATTGATGATCACTACTTCTATTGAACCTATTATGAACATTATAATCTTAAAATATATATTTTCTGTTAGACAAACTGTAATACAATTTTACTATATCTTCATATTAATACTTCCATGCCCATTTAGCATTTTTCTCAATGAATTCATAGTACAGTTTTTCTTTTTCAATAAACTTCACAATTTTATGTTCTTTAACATTTCAGTCGCCATAACAAAATTTACTCACATAACTTTCATCTTTCAAATGTTTACTAATTTCAGTATTAAAATCACCCATAACAATTTTGAAATATTGTTTAGTTCTGATCCTTTATACATTCATATAACAATCCTCTTCTTCTTTATCACAATGAGAACTTATTGGACTGTAAACTTAAACTATATGCATTTAATATCTTCCATTAATTTGAATAACTAATCTTATCATTCTATCTGATATACCATCAATTCCAAAAGTGTGTTCTTCCAATTTTTATTTATAATGAATCCTATTCAACGTATGCTTCTAATATCTGTGCCTTTATAATAAACTATATATGTTCACATTTTAAATCTATTGTTTCTTTACTTTTTCTTATAACTTCACAAAGTCCAACAATGTCACATTTAATATCAAACAGTTGATTTAATATGTGCAGACTTCCTTTATTAAAAGTTATCTGCAATTGTAGACATTTAAATCAAAAATTGTCTCAAATGGCAGTCTCGATCCATAATACTTTCTGTCTTTGGTCACCAACCACTTCCTTGACTGGTTATTACTTTAATTCTAGGGCATAAAAAATTAAAATATATAATTTACATTTAAAGTAAACAATGGAAGCTGCCGTCAATGTTGAATAAGTAATCATAGAACAAAGAACTTAATATATATAGGTGATATATTTTAACAGTCTACCCGTGATCCTATTCTAAGAATTCAAGTGAGAACAGGTTATTACCCATGCTTCGAGTAGATATATTTATGAGCACTGAATAAGTCGATTTCAAGTACTAATCTTATCAATTAATAACAATTATACCCCTCGAAAACAAAAGAAAAGGTCCAGTGGGCCCTTTTTGGGTGCCTTATCCAGACTAGCTCAATCTCAAGGTCTGGGAGACAATGTCTATCAGGAGAATGAAGCCGAGGTTATCTTACAAAGAAACTCCATTTATATACTTTTATAATTTTCCTATCTGCCCTAAGAATCTTATTATTTTATTTCTTTTAGAGATACCCAGTCATGAATATCAGTAAGCTTTTATAAATAATAACCCAGAAGTTATAAGAATCTCGTAATTCAAATAAATACACAAGTTATAGTTTAAATTCTAAGATTTATTAATACACATATATATTAATATCTCAAACATACGACTCATTCATTCCAATACATATATATACATCAGTTTACCCATTCACGAAAAAGTGCAATTATTACTCAGAGTTGTATTTATTAAATGACTTAATCTATTTCTATAATTACTTTCTTTAGGTTGGGACAATATGTTCATTTAATATATAGAGAGAAAAGTCATAGTTACTCATTTGAGGGCGAACGTTCACGTATTTAAGGTGGATGATTTGTAAGCTTACAATATGACAATGGCGACAGTCCTAGCGAGAATTGTTGGTCCGAAAGATAATGAAAGATTCCATAACATTTTCACATATGATAATCCATCCTAGAGGTTAGATAGGTGATTCTAAAATTGAGTGCACAAAAGTTCTTGCTGTTCGGAGTTCTGTGATCATTTCACTTGCTTGAAATAGACAGCTGAAATCTCCATAGATTTCACTTGCTTAAAATAGACAGCTGAAATCTCCATAGATAAAGATCAGGCCAGTTACCAAATAGCTGTACACTGGGCCATTTTAACGAGTCCACATGATTCTTTTACCCCAGCATTTTGATGGGGTCCATTCTTATTAATTAATAAAATCACTTTATTAAAATTTACTTTCCGTACTTCTTTCTCTATAATGGTCACTTTTCCGAATCACTACAAAATCAAAAAAAAAATAATATAGTTCTTTTCTTTTATCTCTCTTTCACCACACTTTTTTTTTGTATCCATACGCTGATGACCATTAACTCAGGAATGTTTTTAGCATGAACAGGTTTCCATTGTTCCAAAATACTTAGTGGCCAATTCTTGGAATTCTGACAAGTGTCATTAATAGAAATTGCCCATGGCACAACTTGCAATCCCTTTTATTACTCTCCAGCCTTATATTTTAATTTGCATTCATTAATAAACATGCGCTACTAATGACATTATTTAAATAACTATAACTTATGATAATAAACAACAAAATATATAAAACAAAAATATAAAATACAACTCCGCACCTAACCGCTCTTCATCTTCACATACAAATCTATCTGTTAGTAATTAATTCTACACAACATCCCAACACATGTAATAAATATGTATATGTATACATTCATGCCTTTAAATGGTTAATATATTTCACTCACACTCTTTTGTAACAGGGTTTGAATGTACATCTATAAATTTTCTCGCATCTATTAATTCAATCTGTAATAACAATGTAATAAACACTTTTGTAATAATTATTTCCTTTTACTTCCTTTAGTACCTGTATTCAAACCCAACTACTGTTACAATATATATTTAGGAGTTTAATAGTTTTTAATAATAGAATTAATGTTTTAATTTTACAAATACATTGTCCTTATCTCTTATAGTATAAAAAATGTTAAATTAATATAAGTATTGCTTAATTGTAGTGCCTGGAATAACTTCCAGTGCCATGTACTACTAGAAAAATTTCCTTGACTTATCATATATTGTGCAAGTTAATAAAAATAGAAAATTCTCTATAGAGTAGTGACACCATGTCCAATCAGTGGATGCAGGAAAGTTTGTGCATAAAATCCCTATCTAGTGCCTACTCAACCAACATTCCCAGACTAGTTTCTAGCTTGTGGCTTTCATCAGTGAGAAATCTTGGATTATGGAGGGTTGCACTTGATGGCATTACTTAAGGAGAATTTGATACTGTTTTAACAGCATGTGTAAGCATATGAAATGGTGATCATGTGATGTTTTTGAGTTAACAATAAGAAAATGTTGATTTAGTGAATGAAAATTAATTTATAGACTTAATCTAAAAGTCCTAAAAATTTTGAATTCACACATTTGACAATATCCTCTTTAGATAAATACATTAGTGATTATTACTAATCATTTATTAAATTAAAAAGTGTATTTTTAAGCCAGACATAAACTTTAAACTTAATTAAAAGAGTAAAACTTTTCTTATTAAATAGAAGCACAATATTATTAATTCATCTTGATCCCTCTTATTATTCATACCATTACATATACTTGAAACTTCTATTTCATACATACAGATTTAAAACATGTTAGCAAAAATATTTGGAAAAAGTAAATGATTCTCCAAAATATATTTCTGGCTAAACCAGGTCAGAAACATAACATTTCTTGTCTTCATCATCTTAATTTAATATTATCAATGTCAAAATTATTCTTCATGACTCATTACATGTGTTTGAAATACATTAAAATACAAGTTTCAGTTATATTTAATTTATCAAATGTTTTATAATTTAATTAGCGTTTTAATAATATATGAGCTTATTTCTTGGAAGCTAGGGCTTCATTTCTGGGATGAATTTTCAGGTGAAAATTAGAAGCAGAAAAAGTGTAAATTAGAATTAAGATATACATCAAAATAAGCACCATAATTATTGCTTTAAAATAAAAATTTATTTTCATTCAGTACTTCAAGTAATTTACTTAAAATAATGAAATGTAAGAAAACCTTTCAACACTGCATCATATTTTTTTTTTCATATTCATTTAGATGTCCTCTCACATCCCAGTATTAAAGTGAATAGATTCTAGAGCTCAAAGTCCATGGATTACTGCACTAGTTATCTTTTCCACTGTGCAAGCTTCTTATGAACTCTTGAGCAATTAATCAATTGATTATTATTAAAGCAATATATATCTTGCTTCAAATATATTGTACCCTTCGTGGTCTAATTTAACGTTCGCGCTTTAATTTAGGTCTTTTTTTGTGTGCACTAGAAAGTGCAAGTTAATCAAACTATGAAAAGAAAATATATTCCAATCATTTACAAGTCCGGACATTTTAAGAGGATACCTATATTTCCTGATTAACTGGTATAATAATTATTATGATTTGAAATGTCGGAAAAATCAGTTTTTTTATTTATTTGAGGGTGCCAGAGTTGGAGACTCACTGATTCTGCACGAAGCACATCATAACTTAAAAAGCAAAATTACAAAGATCGGGAATATGTTTCTTGTCATTCTAAATTTTTATATGAATTTTTCTTTTGGAATTTTCTGTGGGCTTAAACAAGCATGTTGGCAAAGGTAATTAATACATAATAAATTCTAATAAATTAACCTCAATAAAGCACAATGAAAAGTTGATATTAAAAATAAATATTTTATTATAAAAAATTTAAATATTTAAAAAATAAATTATTAAATAAAATTGGAAAGTGCATACATGCTAATCCAGATAATGTTAAATAATTAAAACAATTCTCAATACACTCTTCTTAGGTTTCTTCTACAAAAATCTCTATTGATAGTATATTAAAAGCTTATAGTTTAGGTTAGTTTGCAAACACTTAATTTAGTCACAAATCGGGAATGAATAATCTTAGCTTACCAGTAAGTCTGTGTAGATTCTTGTAGTATACATGTATTTCTTGGAATCCTGAACTCATTGGAAGTTAACTGATTTATTTTGTTGACATTTCACATTCCTTATCTGTTTTAAGGCAGTTCTCTGAAACTCCTTTGGGATGACATCTTCATTATAGAGATGGGTCCACAACACTTCATTCCCATTCCCACATGAAGACTTCATTCAGCACGTGAGTAGTATTCCTGGGTAGATGCATTTCACTACCCAGGACTCTCACGAGAATCTCTAGCTGAAAGATAAAAACCTAGATTGAAATTGTATTCTTCTTTTTACACTCTAGATCCAGTTTTGAAGTTTCTGTGCATATTATTATCTTTTGTTTTTGTTATCAGAATAAAAGTTAATCCTATGCATTCTTTATTAGTTTTCAGCTACAAAGTCTTTTTTTTACAAAAATTTCTGCCATCTTTAATTAGCATAATTTTTCTTTTATGTTTGGAATTTCTTTCTTTTTGTTTATCTAAATTAGTAATTTGCATGCCTTTTTTATTCCCTCCAATTCTAACTTTAATTAAATTAAATAGATAAATATGAAACAAAAACAACTTTCATTTTACATTATCTAAAAAATAAATTATACTAACTAAAAAAGAAATTAAATTGCATCTTTTAAAAGATCTTTAAATTTTACTTTTTTTAGCTTTTAAATATTATCAAATGCCAATATACTTATGAACCATATGTATTTTAATACAGTTCAATATAATTTGAAAATTCTATAGGAACTAAAAAATTAAAGGTGCACACAGATAAATGGATACATCAATATTAATCCTAAGTTATTTTAAAGTAATTTAAAACAAAATATTTTATTTAATTAACATTTGTAAAAATATTTTATAATTAGATATGTGGAAATGACATTATTATTATACAAAAGTAATTTAATTCTAGATAAACATATTGGCTAATTAAGGAGATAAATATCTTATGTGGTTTAAACAAAACATTGTCTGCTATTTCAGTATAATCCCTTTTCTAAGCTAAAATTTTATAAATGCTGTTTTGGACAAATAAGCCATGGACCATAATGAAGTTTAGGAGCTATATGTAACCAATAGATGGATATATGGAAAAGAGCCATGATGGAAACTGATCTTGCTGATAAGACAATTCAATGAACTGTAAATAGGGGTCTCTCAGAAGATCGAAAATTATGCTTCAATTGTTTTGTACTGTGATTCTGCTGATTGCTGTGCTTAAATTAAAATACCATGAAAGAGTAGAGAAGCCCCATATCTGCTCCATTTTGGCCAAGCCAGCCAAGGACAAGATGAAAGTCTATTGTGAATTGCTGAGAAACTGTTAAATAATGTAAAACCAGGTCAATGAACAGTTGTGTTCAGCATACATGTAAACAGTATGCCACATAACTTACTGTTTTTTACTTTGGGGAGAAACCAGCCATCATTCATTCCATGAGGAAAATACCATTAAATGCTGCCTACTTGAATAAGAAAATGAATGTATTAATGGAAACTGTTGCAGCCATCAAGAGCAATATAACAGATGCCTCACAGACCACCAGACATAATTATGTTTGTACAGATTAATTCCACAAGAAGTCTACCAATACCTGAATTTAGAGATTGAACTATTCATGATAAAAAGGGTAATGTGTATGAACTTTGATTATATATTATTAAGATTATATATTAATAATATTAGATATTTTATCTCATACATTTAATCTATAAATTATTGATTGTTTGCATAAAATATATGTTTAGAAATTATAATGGCAATAGATTGCTACTTTTATTAGTCATACCACAATTCAGTTGCCATAAACCTAAAAATAAAAAGAATTTTATGAAAACAATTAGCTTATTATTGCAAATCCACGTCATTCTTTTAAAAACTTATTTAATATTTTAAAACAAGAATTAATAAATGGCATTTTCATTAGCCTTAAATATAGAAATTGTAAAAATAATAATCATTAATATGAATAATGTGGATTAATGATCTCTGGATGTAATAAAAAGTTGGTGTAGACAGATTAAATAAATTAAGTAAGATTGTCTTTTTAATAAGGTTTATAGTTGTAAGCAAAATATCCTAAAAGTTTGGGAATAATCAGACATGGGGAAGGATAATTAAGTGTATTAAATTTACTTGAGTTAATATACTTTTAAGTGAGATATCAATGTGTTGTCCAGTCAATCACACCCAGCAACTTACTATGAGAAGAAATATACAACACACACATTTCTATATGTTTCATTTATATTTTTTTTGTCATAATTGAGTATAAAACCATTGCATTGTTAAGTCCCTCATACCCAGTAACTTATTTTGAGCAGTAGTATGCTGGAGACAATATTCCTACTGTACAGCATATGCTTCGTTTATAGATATGCTTTGTTCATATGATGGTAAAGTAGATGCTGATTCCTACCCCTTACACTTAGTTAGTGCTTTCATTATTTACCTGCACTATAGCCTGAAATGATTGATATTAATTTAGTTTTTCTAATAGTATAGTTTACAAATGATTTAGAATAAAAACTGCATTGTGGTCGATTGTATTAATAAATAGAAATGTCAATTTATCTGTGCAACAAATCTGTCTGTCCAGAGAGTTAGGATGCATGGTGCTGTATATTGTCTGTTCATAGTCATAATTATAAAATACTTGAAATATTTAATCATATTTATTTGCCTTCAAACTAGATAGGGTAGTTAAATAAAATAATATGTAATTATTTTAAATTCCGTTCCAGGTAAAAGAATTAATAGAATGGTGTTTCCTGTAGATTGCTGGCATTATGATGATGTATATATGTAAATAAATTGTAATTTCTCATTATTTTTAGAATGTCATTTATTGCAATCAATAAGGTTAATAAAAATATGGTAGAGTCTCTTGCATCCAACTGATCTTAGCGAGTTATAAAAGAAAATATAGGTGATCATGTGACATCAGAATGTGGAGCTCACATGCAAATTACCTTTGGGTGATCTTTGTATGAGCTGTACATTGTTAACCATTACATTATACTACTTGTTTGATGCATTTTAGTGCAGTGGCAAAATGTTAAAGAGAGAACTAGAGTTATCTGAATCAATGATGTTATATATAATTGTCATTTTGGGTGTTTAAATGTTATATGACCTCCTAGTCAAGTAATAATTCAATTAAGTGATATTTGAACAAATAGCCTGGAGCTTAAATTTGAAATAAAATTAAAATTTCAAATCCTAATTAAGCTTTTAGAAGATATTGTCTAACAATCTTTGAAAGTATATTACATTTTGCTTGAAAACTAGTTTAGATATAATAGCAATAAAATATTATGACTAATAATAGCACTTGAGCATTATTGGCAATAGATTGCCATTAGTTGCAACTTTCTTACAAATTCTAAATTTTCTTTAATATGCATATCTAATTTAAATATTTTATTTTTCAGAATTTTCAGTAAAAGTGAATCAGATATCACCAAGACTTCTCAATGGGCAGGAGATCCCAATTTACATGCATGGGCAATATGGAGGACAAATATAAACAGTCGTGTTGCAACTAACCTTAAAAATCCCAAAATAATTGATGTTTGGAACTTTACAATTCCATATGGTATGGACAGTAATACTCTTGCTTATCTTAAACTTCTCAGAAAAGAAACTTTTAAGCATGCATTAGATACTCGTGCCCTTACAGATAAACCTTATATAATGTTTGGTCTTCCTAGAGTCTATTTACGCAAGCTTGATGTTTCACCAGAAATAAGAGAGAAAAGAACTTTTTTTTAAAAGGACAAAAAATATCAATTATCATAATTCCTCTAACTTACATTCAGCCTGCATCAAATAGTAGGAACTTCTCTCTTTCTTTATCCTTCACTCAAATTATACAAGCATTGAATGAGATAGTAAATACTAAGTGCTGTGTAGCAAAATACCTGTTTTTGGCTGATGAACTATCTAGTGTCCATTGTCTTACTCAATATTTGCATAGTTTGATTTTAGAGTGAAGAGCTGTTATCACTATTTAAACACACACACACACTCACAAACCGAATTAAAAATAGTATAAAGGGTGAAAATAGATGTCACTGTTATACAATGCTAAGTAAGTAAGAGTGAAAAATTACAAGATACTTACTTGATATAAATTATTCTGGGAATTCAATTCAAGTTAGCAATCATATCCAGAAGTGCAATTTTCCTAATGAAGTCTACAAACTTTCTGAAAACAAGATGTTATCAATAATAGAATGTGATTCACATCACTAAAGCTTTTAAAAATATATTTTTTAGCTAATATATATATATGAATATGTTTAAGTTCTGTATTTTATTGTATCAGTAATTATCTCAAGAAGAAATACATATAAGATATTTTTGATTAAAATATTTTTTAAAAAAATTCAATTCGAAATTCAATACTATGGTTAATGTGGTTTACATATTTTAAAAAAAATCAATTTGTTATACAGTTAAAAAATTTCAGATACAACAAAATTATAATACAAAAAAAAATATTAATAAAAAAAAATTATAATAAGGCAACTAATTTTTTCATTACTAAAAATTCAACTTTTAAAGTACAAATTTAAAAACTGAAGAATTTTGAATTTACATTGACATTTTTCTCAAGCTCTGCCTTCTATTGTTGTAAAAATAATTCTGAAATAGTTGAAAAGCTAAAAGTTAATAACTGATTTAGAAATAAAACATTTGAAGATGCTTGTCTAAAAATAATTGTGTAATTAATACATAGAAGTATATCTTATATTATGAATGATACTATTTAGGCACATCACGTTATTTTGGTCACATCAGAAGCGACAGATTGATACAAATGTGAACAGGTACATAAAGGTCTAATACATGCTCAGTGTTGCACGTTTAGTACCCAAGTACCCCTGGGATACGTACTTGAATACTAAACCTGCAATGTAGGGGGAGATAGGACTTTTTCACACCCACAATCAATGCAATTTTTTTTGCACAAGAAAGATCAGTGTTTTAAGGGAATCTTCTTTCATCAATTGTGCAAAACCCTACCACTATTAATTAAAAATCAGATTAGATGGAACCTTTTTAATATTAAACAATTTCATTAGCTTAATTTCAAAATATGAGAAATGAAACATCAATATTAAATGTGTGAAATAGTTCACAATTCTAAATTGGGTTTTCATATAACATCTTATTAAATGCTTTTATTTAAGTAAGAAACTCAATTTCTTTTGTTTATTTGGGACAAATATTGAAATCAAGATTTAGCATAAATCTATCAAATAAATTTCCTTCAAATATGACAAAGAACTGTTTTTAGTGTTATCAAGTGATTTATATAAACCAAGATGGTTGTTGGACCAAATTTCAAATGTGTTGATATAGGTTCAGTAAGTGCACAAGAGGGTGGTATATTTTAAAAATAAAAAAAAATTAAAACCATTTAGGTCAAACAGAAATAAAAACAAATCTTACTTTCTTTTGATGATAAAAGATTCTTTTTTTAAAAAAGCAAACATTATTAATAGCTAATTATAAACAAGTATTAATATACGTAAAGAATAAATTTAAATTGCATAACATTTGAGACATTGTAAATGAAAATACAGGTAAAATAATTGATACTTCCAGGCATATGAAGAATGACTTGAAGAAAGTAATATTTTATGTAGGCATATGTGTACTTTATTTACAATTTATATATTTTATATTGAAACATTTTCCGTTTTGCTAGGCCTCTATACGCAATAAACTGCACGAGTTGATAAAGTTATGCAAAAAAAAAAGAGTTGTATTTCTATTTCTAAAAACATAACTATATTTTCTCATCAACTTGGCCTAGAATTGTTACGATTACTATTGTGAGCCGAATCAGCTTTTAATTTATAAATGAGAGCACCAGAGTCGAGTCGATTAGACTCACTGATTCTGCGTCAAACATATCGTAACTCGTAAATTAACAAGAAAAAATGCTTTTAAAAGACAGTATTATATTTTACCATAACTAAAATTATTTCCTAAATATTATTATTCCTGGAACTTATTAAACATATTGGCAAAGGTAAATTATATTTTCAAATATCACTAAACCAATATTAATAAATTTAATAATAAATACTAATAATCATTATTAATAACGTACAAATGAAAAGTTGATATTAGAAATAAATATTTTTATTCTAATAAATTAAAATAGAAAAATTACTAATTAAATAAACAGGAGAGAACACACGCTAATCCAGAAATGAATCCATTAATAAAAAAAATAACAGTTAAACATTTATTAAAAAGTTCTTGGTTAAATAAGAGTCTCTTGATCAATAAAATTAAAGTCTCTATCGGGGTCCTATTATATGTATATTTTTAAGAATGGTTTGTAAACGCTTAGTTTGGTCACAATCGGGAATAAGGAATCATAGCTTATCGGTAAGTTTAGCGAGAAGGTTGTAGATTACTATGGATAGTCTTTTGGGTTAGAATGAGCTCAGCCATTGGTTATAAGTTGATCTCATGGTCTATTTTCCTAGTCAGTCATGAAGAAGGCTTTTCTGGTATCCATCTTCAGGCACGATGTCCGCAGAAGCTCCGGTTCACTCCGACATGCAGAATTATTTCCATGTAGGGTGATCCTGGATATACTTTTTTTTTATCCAGGACCAACTATAGAGAAACAGATGAAACAAGACCCTGATCAAACTGGCCCCCTCCTTTTTATACTAGAGGTCCAGTTTTCAGACTTCTGCGCATGTTATTATCATGGCGTTTAGGTTCATAATCTTGTACATTCTTTATCAAATTTACGTTCCAAAGTTCTCTTCTTTATGTTTTTTGACCATCTTTAATTAGCTAAAATATTTTGCTTTTAGCTTATCTAGATTAGTGATTTGTGTCTTTTGTTCTCTCCAATTTTACTTTTATTTTGAATTACATAAAAAAAAATACATATGACAATTTTAACTTTCATTGTACATTTTTAAAAAAAAATTATACTGATAAAAAAAAAATCTAAATTTACTTTTTTTTTTAGCTTTTTACCAAATGCCAATATATTTGTACCATATATAAATAAATGGTACATACCACCGGGGCCAGGAGATGAGAATAAAATAGGGATTTACACTAATTTTATTCTTAAGTTTTAAATTCATATTCATGTGTTTTTTTTTGTATTAGCGTGCTGATATATCTCATAGACTCATTCAATAAGTGACGTTCAGCTTTAACATCCACTTTTAGGTCTAACACAGCAGGAATGCAAAATATTTCCACATTCATCTGTGTCCTTTCCGCTTAAGTCTAATAGTAATGATAAGAAGCCCAAGTTATAAGCACAAATGAGCGTTGCTCATCATTTTGAGTCTTACAGGCTCATGGCAACTTGGTCCAACTTGATCCGCCCTCCCCTTTTATTGGGATCCCTGCTAGGAATAAACTGATGGGCATATAAAGGCGGTCTTATGTTATATACTGCATACATGGACTCGGGACTATGCTTTTTCCCCTCTTCAGTAACCACCTACCCGGTCAAATACTTGTGACTTATGTCTACATCAGCCACAATCGTGTTTTTTTAGACATATTAAAAATATATATATTTTTTATTTCTGTAAGTCATATTAAACAAATATTTTTATGCTTGTATAATCAGGGTTTAATTAGTTAGTTAGTTTTTATAATTTTTTAAAAAAAAAAACTACCATTTATTTTCCGGTTATGAGTTTTTTGGGTCATCGTTGTAACATTCTTTACCATTACAACTTATCTCAGGTTGTGGTTGTTGTATCGTAGCCCAAGTTGGGTCACCATTGAAACGTTTTCCGTCTTGCTAGGCCTCTATATGCAATAAACTGCGCGAGTTGATCAAGTTATGCAAAAAAGAAGAAAGTTGTATTTCTATTTCTAAAAACATAACTATATTTCCTGATCAACTCAGCCTAGAATTGTTACGATTACAATTGTGAGCCGAATCAGCTTTTAATTTATAAATGAGGGCACCAGAGTCGATTAGACTCAGATTCTGTCTCAAACATATCGTAACTCGTAAATTAAAAAGAAAAAATGCTTTTAAAAGACAGTATTATATTTTACCGTAACTAAAATTATTTCCTAAATATTATTTTTCCTGGAACTTATTAAACATATTGGCAAAGGTAAATTATATTTTCAAATATCACTAAACCAATATTAATAAATTTAATAATAAATACTAATAATCATTATTAATAACGTACAAATAAAAAGTTGATATTAGAAATAAATATTTTTATTCTAATAAATTAAAATAGAGAAATTACTAATTAAATAAATTGGAGAGAACACACGCTAATCCAGACGTGAATCCATTAATAAAAAAAATAACAGTTAAACATTTATTAAAAAGTTCTTGGTTAAATAAGAGTCTCTTGATCAATAAAATTAGTCTCTATCGGGGTCCTATTATACATATATTTTTAAGAATGGTTTGTAACTGCTTAGTTTGGTCACAATCGGGAATAAGAAATCATAGCTTACCGGTAAGTTTAGTGAGAAGGTTGTAGATTACTATGCATAGTTTTTTGGGTTAGAATGAGCTTGGCCATTGGTTATAAGTTGATCTTGTGGTCTATTCTCCTAGTTGGTCACGAAGGCTTTTCTGGTGTCCATCTTCAGGCACGATGTCTGCAGAAGCTCCGATTCACTCCGACATGCAGAATTATTTCCACATAGGGCGATCCTGGATATATTCTTTTTTTAATTCAGAACCAACTATAGAGAAACAGACGAAACAAGACCCTGATCAAACTGGACCCCTCCTTTTTATACTAGAGGTCCAGTTTTCAGACTTCTGCGCATGTTATTATCATGGCATTTAAGTTCATAATCTTGTACATTCTTTATCAATTTTACATTCCAAAGTTCTCTTCTTTATAATGTTTTTCGGCCATCTTTAATTAGCTAAAATATTTTGCTTTTAGCTTATCTAGATTAGTGATTTGTGGGTCTTTTGTTCTCTCCAATTTTACTTTTATTTTGAATTACATAAAAAAAAATACAAATGACAATTTTAACTTTCATTGTACATTTTTTTTTAAAAATTTTACTAATGAAAAAAAATCTAAATTTACTTTTTTTTTTTTTAGCTTTTTACCAAATGCCAATATATTTTTACCATATATAAATAAACGGTACAATATATAAGTGCTTCAAAGGATAAGTTTACTTTGACTACTAATAACATTGTGAACTAATGCTGATATAATATGCAATTCAGAAAAATGTTATATGCTAAATTTTGTTTAGAGTTTTTCTAGACTGAGTTTGAGAGCATCTAAATACATATTAAACCATTCTTTACCATTTTTTAAGACATTGTATTTCTTGTTATCAAATATGACAGAACAGCATTGTTTTAAAAATCTATTTTTAATGTGTGATTTTCTTTCAAATTCTTCATTTTAATTAAAATTGGAATAAATAGGAAAAACACCTGAATTAAAATTTATATATATAAAATATAATAAATATATTTATTTATTGTGCACTAAAAAGCCAAAAATAATTGTTTTATAATTGACTAGGAATAAAAACATGTCAAAATTAATTACTTCAATAATTAATTAATTTTTAGAGCAAATAATTGAATTAGATACTTTCTGGATACCCTATATTTTTATTTCAAATTAAATATAAAACCTGCATTTGTGATTTAAGAATATAATTATTTTAGCTTATTTAGTGCACAGTAAGTAAGTATTTATTATAAAATATAAGATATATATATATATATTATAACGGGACGATCCTTTTCAGGACTCGAGGAAGTCGCATCTAGCTATAGTCGGACTTTGAGTCTTCTTATAGAATGCCATGGACGATGTGATTTAAAATACAATCCAATTCACTCCTCTATTAATAACCTCGTTACTCTCGGAATTCGAGCTCAGAGTAGAAATTGCAATTGACTCTCTTCAGGCATTTCCATAAGTATCCCATAGTAATGATAAATTTAATATAAGCTATATATAACTTCTTTATAAATATTAAATCATTAAGTTGATTTAACATATATATGCGTGAGTATGTATATTTATAATTATTGGTTTTATAAAATGACTAAATAAAATAAACAAACGAGACCTGTTTAATTTTGAAATCAAGTTTAACACATTTTAATCAGTAATAAAAACAAAATATTATCACATAAAAACATTAAAATTTAGAATTATAATCTGTGCTTATATACACTAATAAATTATTTAATATTCAAAAAAAAAAAAAATAATGTAATCATTTACATATATATATAATTTAAAATCATGCGAATAATAAATACACATGACACATTATAAATCTACCTATTGTGTCGTTAAAATAATTCAGTGTGTTGTATGTTTATATACGATAACATCCATTCACACTAGATTAATAATAGAATGTATTCTGATATTAGTTATGTATGTTTAAAAATATATTATGTTAATTGTCATGTAAGATTCAATTTGGAATATAATAAAACGTACTTCCAAATTGAAATAATTTAAAAACATTTACCTTAGTCAGCTGTCATTTCCATCAGAGTATATATCAAAATATCAATATCTAAATTTTATTAAATAAAATTAAAAAAAATAAAGTGTTCATCTTATCAGTTCCCCACTTTAATATATGAAGTAATTTTTCTAAGTAAATATAATTATCCACAAAGGAAATAAAATTTAAGAGTTCTTAAATTATACAATGAAGTAATCCAAGACGAGAAAGAATACGGTTTTATATCCCTCCTTAGACGAAATAAAATGATGATGAATGTTGAAACATAAAGTTCATTGATCATCCTTCGAAGAGGCAATCCAGATATTCATTCTTTAAATATTTATGTAATAAAATATTTAACATCTTTTTCAATATAATACTCCAATATTAAAGCAGCTTTTTAAATGAGAATTACGACGATTATATTTTAGGCATTGATTAAGTAGGAATAAATTTATATGTTCGGGTTTAAAACATCAGTAGAAATCTCTGGCATAAATTATCTAGCCAAAGAACATCTTTATAAATTTTTGTCTTCTTAAATTTATATTTTGTAAACTCATTTTGAAGACGTTGATAACTTTTATAACCTTGTTAATTACAATGATTATTTTTTTATAGTTCTTTATAATATTCAAAGGCAGTAAATTAATTACTTGAAGCAGGTTTTAAAATATTGAATCTTCTTTTTTTTAATTTTTCTTAAATGTGTTCTAAATTCGAACACATTTAAATTTACAAACGTAGTTCTTGCCTTGATAACTAAATAGAAGATTATTGTTGTAACAATATTAGTTCGTTTTTATACTGAATTAATTTCAGCAAGCATATCCATAATCACGGTCACGCTCTATTGTTTAAAATATACAATTTGTAATGAACCCCAAACGTTTATTTCCTTTGTTTCATCTGATAAAAATGCAATGTTGACTTAAGGTTTTGTCAAATGTCAAGTTTTATATTAACAACAAAAAAAAAAAAATACTATTAGTTAGAAACATTTTATTTATGTGTGTGTATAAATAAACTAGAATTATTCATTTTTAGAATTATTCTTTTAATACTAACTAGTTTATATATATATATATAGCTGATACATGAAAAGCTTAAGATAGGTGTAAGTTATTTATATCTGTTGATTCGATATAGGCACAGTTAAATTCACAAAGAAACACAAATTGTTTTAGGTGAGGCTCATATGGTACTCTCACAATATATATATATCTTAGTTAAATAATGAATTAACTGGTTGAATCTCCAAGTGCCATATTGAATTTTTTTTAAAAACTCGCCTGAGACACAATTTTCATAATAATTTTGGTTTTAATAATGTTAGATCAAAAAAGTTTACATTGATAGAAACTAGAAAAACTAAGGAAAACCATAAGTTTAAGACAAATAGTGATAACCATTTAAAAAATAAGGAAAAAAATTACTTTATTTTTTGTTCAAAATTTATAATTTATCATTAACTAAGTTTAAATTACATCTTCATTAATAATTTATTTCTATTCCTCACCAAATTATCTTTCAAACCATATATAATACTTCTTATGTGAGATGCTCCATAGCTTCAGAATCTCCAAAATAAGTCGCATATGAATTCTTTATTTTTATCTTGTATCCCAAAAGTTACCAAATCTCAAAGGCATCTATAAGAAAAAGATTCATCCTAATAAAAGATACAAAACAAATTATTTCCAGAAGATGGATATGCATTTGTCATCATAGCAATTGGCTTCTTGTCTATCTAAAACTAGAAATTGTAGGCTACTGCCTGTATCACTGATAAAATGAGTTTCACCTTTTCATTTTATATTTTTTGTATAAATCAGTGATGTTTATATTCTTTATGCACACCAGTGATGCTATAGACTTGAAAATAATGTGATGCAAGATATGGCAAAACTACTGACTGCATATAATTCCATGTGGTATATGCATAACCATTGTGGCTACCACTATACATGCACCATTTCAAATCTCTCTTTATTGGTTTTAAGTGTCTATATTTTCATATGGTACTATGCTCAGTAAATTTTGTGATTGCTTTATCAACTGTACATTTGATTATCAGTTTTTAAAATTTACATTGCACTGCTCTATATATGTAACTCATTACTTGTTATATAAACATGAAGCAAGAGCAAACACAAACACACTAATACAAATATAAACATAGTAATAAATTATTAAATATTTTGAAAATCATTATGACTATAAAATAAGGTTGCCTCAAACTTGGATCAGAGATCCAAAATTACACAGTACAAAAACCACTTATATTTGAATACAAATTTATATACTGTGCAATAAAGAGCATAAATGATTTAATATATAATTTATATATTACACACACACATCAATACAAATTCAAATTCATAAATTATACCATTTATCATTGCTAAGGTTTACAGCCTTGTTAAAACTATTACTGAAATAATAGTGAGCGTTTAATAAAATTTATAATTACAACTTTAAATTATCGTAATATATTTCTTACTATAAGATCTTTTCATTAACTCGTAGTAAATCGTAAGATTTCGCGAGTATTAATGTATTATAAGAATTGTGGACTTAATTAGTGAAGTATTTAATAGCTTCACACTCTTAGATCAAAACACTTCTGCTTCACCTATTTATATATAAAAGTAGGTCGAAGTAAAGAGGGGATTCTCTTTGGGATTCTCTCTTTTCTTCATAGCATAAGCATGTGTTTTAAAGACCTACAGAGGTCCCTAGTGACGATTTTTTCAGACGCTCATTGCTAAGGTTTACAGCCTTGTTAAAACTATTACCAAATAATTTTAAAAAAGTTTAAAATATTCAAAAAATTAAAATTAATAACTTACAACCAATAACCTGATTATGTTTATATCATGTTGAAGATTTTGATATCCAAATTATCAATGTATTTTTAATGCATTATATTAGCTTATAAGGCCAATAAAGATTTTCTGCCTTTATTGTTCTGTGTAAATTAGGAAATTGACCAAAAAAAATGCATTTATTAATAAAAACATTAATAAAAAATTCAAATTTTATTCGATTTTAAAGTTTGATATAGCAGTTTAAAAATGGATTCAAGCAGCAACAAATGCTGGTATTTCTGTTGACATCATGCTTAAAGTTTTTGTGCAATTTAAAAAAAACAATTTCAATGAATCAGCTGGGACGCACAAATGACAAGTTACAAAGAATCAACCCATAATGAAGCAGTCGGATCTAAGTTCGATCCTAGCTTCATAATATCTCACATGTAGCCCACTTCAAACCCTAGTACTAACCATGAATTTCCGAATGCAATGGGGCTTTATACGTTCAATACACGCTAGTTTCCTTAAAAAATAGTCATATAAATCTGGTTTGACATTTAAACTAATCAATTCATTAATAAATTCATGATAAAATTATTCATGAATTTATATATATTATAACTGTATGGATTGTGCGTATGTATTTATAAATATTTAAATATATATATTCGTTATAAAGTTTCATTGTGTCAGGAATGTTTTATTTTACATTTAAACAGTTTGTTCAAATTTTAGTGATTTAAAGCTACATTCTTTCGATAAGCTTTCAGATTGTCCTTTTCCAAAGACAATGGGGGAAAGTTTTATTAATTAGCAAAAAGATAATAATTTAAAATGTAAGGACGGTTCCTAATTAAAATCGTTTTTTAGATTTATAAATTCACTTTCTAATTAGAAAATGAATTCAAAGTTAATGAGTTTGAAAGCCTTATCAAAGGAATGTATCCAAAATCAATTAGTAAAAATCTGTAACTTAGATAATGCAAGAAGCCTAGCCTGAAGGCATCTAAATTTGGAATAGGCGGGAAACCAGAGGACAGTATAAATAGCCTGGAAAAGTTTGGAGAGAAGCCATATTTGTTTTAGAGAAGTGCTACTAGAATCTGTGCGTCTTTAAATTATGAATTTGAATAGGGTCTCCATCATGGTGAGGGACTAAACTTCAGGAGTCTGACTGCTGGGCCATAAGTCCCCAGAAGATCTTCAATGTGGCTACTAAACTAAATCTTTTCTGGACCAATTGTGCTGCCCGAAATATGAAATAATCAAGCAAGATGTCGTTCAAATAATTTATAAAATGCACACCTAGGTTTCATCCAACTGTACTCTGCCGTGTGTAATCTAAGGAACCAACCATGAAGGAACAGTAATATCTTTCTTGAAACAACCGCAACTTTATGGCCAGTTTCCAAACTTTATTTTACACCACCTTTTAAGCTATCTACTGTAAAATTTTCTTTTTATTTATGCTATCTAGTAATTCTCTATCTTAATCTCTAGTCTTTGAAATTAGTATTGTTAACTTTCTTTTTTTCTTACGATTGCGGTTCGTTTATCTAAATCTTACTATATATATATTAAATAATCATTAATGTCATTATATGCCAATAATCCTTCGACTCGATAATCTCCTTTGTTTCATTTGCCTTATGCAAGTAATATAATATTAAGTCTTATAGTATCACATGAGTTTTGCTCTGTTTAAAGTCTTATAGTAATTCTCACCCATTAAAACTAGATTAATACCGTTCTATTAATCATCGAGTTGAAATAATTTTTAAATGTTTACTATTTTACTAACGGTAGCTATTTCTAATCTATGCCCCCGCTATTTTCTTGAGTTTCACCAATATTTATTTATTCATATATAATGTTAAAATGTTTTTGCAAAAAGGTTGATAAAGGAATTAAATGACTATATTCTAATTTAAATTTTATGCTTTCTATCAATATTCAGGGAGAGCATGATGTTTAGGGCATAATTAATATAATTTTATAATTGCGGTAAATAATTTTGTATTAAAGCTCGTTTGACTTCAATTTAACTCGATCAGGTCATCACGTAGAGCATTCTTTATATAAATGGGTTTTATTTATTAACCATGATGATTACCAAGTCATCATTTTTCTGAACGTTACTGGTGCGAACCATCTGCTTTGTAGGCTTGTCATCGGTGATACTATTTTTACTTTAATTACTGAGGAAGAAACCACTTCCTCCATTTGCTCGTTTTTATTATATTGGAACACCAAAGGTTCGCGGCTATGACCTGATCTGGCTTTCCCTGTGTTCTACGTCTCCTTGATAGGGCAGAAAGACTTGTAAAACACAAGTCACCCTCCTACTTAAATCACCGACAAGCCATTATATTTCATATTCATAGCTCATAAGTCATCAGTACCGTTTACTTCTCAGCTCAAATAAAGCCCCACCCTCATGCTCGTAAATCGTGATGAATAGATTTCATTAAAGTCGAACAAATTCTTATTCATTTCTAATTAAATAAGTTTCCTGTTAAATAGTAAAGTTATGCCCTAAATACGTATCTTGCTCTTTGTGAATTGATTTACGAGGGTGAAAATAAATTTCACATTCTTTCCTTTAGAATTAGAATAATAATTTCAGTCACAGCCAAATACCTTTATCTACCTTTATTTTCTTGTTGGGGCATAGACATATATAATCCTTCTAGAATATTGCATAATAGTTATTGGCATATAATAAGGACTGCCATTCGTACTGTAATTATAAATTCCATTTAAAGACTAGAGGTAATCTATATAATCATAATCTAAAAGTGGAACAAAATTATTATTATTATTAAACATTTTATTAACACATTTGGTGTTTAACATTCTTTCTTATTCAATAATTACTTTAATATTAATGCTCGCTGTCTGTATTGGCAACCCAAACATATAAATATATGAGTTGACTTAAAAATATCATTAGTTATTTTATTGTACATTCGTAAAGTCAGATCAGGGGTCTCAAATCATCATCATCCATTGAGCTAGTTTCTTGGCGCATAGTCATGTACCATCGACTTATGTTATACATTGATTTGATCTGAGCTCATGAGTTGGGTTTGAATTCAGTTTGGTTCGGCTGAGTTTGAATCCGACTTTGCGGTTGGGTTTTGTTGGTATGAGTGGTTTTTCGACCGATACAATAGAGAGTGCTAATATTATGTTAAAAATAAAATTTATCATAAGACTGTTAGTCCTCAATTATAATTTTCAGATATGAATATTTGGTCTGTTATTCTGGAATATAATCAAAGATAAGCCTCAAAGATCCTAAAAGCATGAAAGCAAAGAATATCAAATTTTTTACATTCCACATCATTATTATAATAATTAGATTGTTCCACAATTTCTGAAAACATAGGAAAAAAAGATATTTCACTTTTAAAATGACAAAAAAATTTAAGAGTCCATTTAAAGAAGAAAAATAAATACAATCCATAAAATAGATATTTCTCTATAACTTCATAATATTACTAATTGTAAAGATACGCTTTTGTTAATACAGAATTAAAATATATTATTTCATCATAATTTCAAAGCATACTTTGCATTCTAAATACAAATAAAATGTCTATTGATATAAAAAAATGAACGAGATCAAAAACCTAAACTAAATATATATGAGATTTTATTCCCACTATATAAATAGACAGTACATACTTGAATCTATGCAGATTCATGTGAATATTAACAATAGTGAAGAAAGTAAAAATACAGAACAAATTTAATTGGTAATTATAATGAAACAAAGACTACATTTTTCTATGACCATATTCTAAGCAAATTGACATTGTGCAATATTCTAGAATGAAAAAAAAAAATTATAAGTATTTATATTAAGATTTTGTGTCTTATGTATGTAAATATGATTTTGTAGTTCTTTAACATTTCGACATTCAATATTTTTGAAGTTACTTAACATTAAAAAACATCACTACTCAGTTTAGAAAACATCTACAATAAAATATTTTGTAATTTTTTTTTTTTTTAAATATAAAGTCCAATGGAATTATATCACTAGAACTCAAGAATGCCTGTATTGTTCCACTTTATAAACAGAATAAAAAACCAGCAATAATTATCATGAAATATCACTGCAATCCATTTTAGGAGACACTTTCAAGAATTTTATTGAAAATGTTGATTCCAGTCTTAAAAGTAATTACCAGAAACTTGGTATGATTTTACAGCACAATTATTCTTTCCAAATAGATGCATGCCATGAGAAAAGATATAATTTATATATTGATTTATCAAATCAATCAATGCAAATTACTGACGGGTTATGATGACTGTATTTTAGTTGTATTTATATATTGGACTATTTCCATCATCTAGTAGTATGGAGTATTGAATTTACATTTTCAAATAATAAATAAAATCAAGTTATATATCATGTGACTTAACTTGATAAGCTTGTATTACAAAATAAAATAATGAGTGTGCTAATAGCTCTAAACAAGCTTTATTGATAAATGCAGCAAGAGAAAGCATCCAAACTCTATCTAGAACTATTCCCATCCCCATACTGGTTTTGAGATAATAGCTCACCTCATTCGGTTTGAGGATGGAGATAATTCTAGATAGAGATTTTGAATGCTTTTTCTTGCCACATTTATTAATAAAACTTGTTTAGAGCTATTAGCACACTCATTACTTTCTTTTGTAATACAAGATTATCAAGTTAAGTCACATGATGTATGACTAGATTTTATTTACTATTATAATTTTTTTTTTAAGTTTCAAGCGATGTCATATTGCTAAGGCTATTAATATATGGTGTGGTTGAAGGTATTCAGACCTATATAGCTATTTAACTTTGATAGCTGGATTTGAAGAAATATAGGTGTCTGAAAATTTCAGATTTTCTACTTAATAGTTTAGTATTAGATAAGTGCTGGCCTTAAGTTGGTATCTTGAATCTAGGTCTGAAATATCCCAGCACCTCATTGAGAAGAGCCATTAGCTCGAAACCAGCTTGGGGGTGGGAATAATATTTTGAATGCTTTCTCTTGCCACATTTATCAATAAAGCTTGTATAAAGTTATTAGCATGCTCATTATTTTATTTTAAATTTTCAAAATACATTCAACTGTTAGTTTAATTGTATGCACAACATTTTGAGTGATATTATTCTCTCTACTTCAGGTGTTGATTGCCTGATCAGTGACAGTACTACCATGGGAATCAAACCTGGACCCCTAGATTCTTGAATTTTAAGATAACACTCTAACCAATTGAGACATCCTGCCAAAGGCAAAAGTCAGTAGAAATTTCATATACATATCTATGAGGTTTCTCCTGATTTCTCCACTTTTTAAGGCAAAGTTGATTAGTGATTTATGGAGTAATTCACCATTGTCATGTGAGCAACTTCTTAGAATTTTCTTTTTTGTACCTTTTCCTCTCCAATATTTTTGTATTTTCCCAATTGAACACATCTTCATTAGTACATGCATGGTCTGCTTACCTTAGTAACATCTGTTTTCTCTTCTAATTATCATTTTGTGCTCTTGCAATAACTTTTCAATGGGGTGACTGGTTTAACCAATATACATTCTTCTGCATTCACATGGTATTTCATAGATGCAGTTTTTGTATTTCAGCATTTCAAGTTTAGGCTTTGTAAATTCCTTGAAGTGTGATATGGCTGTGGAAAGTTGTTCTGATTGCAGATTTTTCTTAATTTGTCTGTTATTTTTGGAATATATGGATATATTACAGTACCAATAATTGTTCTTTCTTGTGATGGTTCTTTATGTTGTCTATTTAAGGTTTTCTTAATAACAGCTGATAGATAGCCACTTTTCATAAGAGTTTGTTCTATATGCCTTTTTCCAAATGTTTCTGAACAAATTTCTTTTTCTCTGTTCCATAGTGATAGTATAAGTCTATGTTTTGTGTTTCTGACATGATTGGATGTATATGCTAAATATTTTCCTGAATGTGTTTTCTGTAAATTGTACTTTTGATTTTGCCATGGAGGAGTCTTGTCACAAGAACATCTAAGAATGCCTATTTGTATTCTTGTTCTGATTCTATTGTAAATTTAATTGAAGGGGATATGTAGTTGATGAGTTGCCAGAAAGTTTGTAGACATGCTTCACTGTGTGGCCATTCAACAAATGTATCAACATAGTGAAGTCAAACTTTCGGTAGATATGGTATCAAGTTTCTCCATGTGAATATTGCTAATCAGAGGTGACAGTGGTGAGTACATAGCCATTCCTGATTTTGTTAGAAGAGTTGTGTATTGTATTGAAAGTAAATTTTTGTAATGCAAAATGTTAATAATTCCATTATAATATCAATAGGAAGAGTTTCTAAGCTATTGTCACTATTTAGTCTTTTTCTTACAATAGACAATATTTCGTTACATGGCACAAATATGAACAAACTTTCCACATCAAAGGTTATTAATACATCAGTTCTTTCAAGTGACTTGTTCTTGATTAATTCTACAATGTTTCCAGAATCTCTCACAAAGGACTGTGTCTTATATGTCAAAGGACTTAGAACAACTTTGAAAAGAAATCTTAAATTTTGGCAAAGTGAATTTCTAGAACTAACAATAGGTCTTAATGGAACATGTTCTTTATGGGTTTTAAGTAGACTGTAAAGATGAGGAACTTTACTGAAATATGATATTAGTTCTACTTTTTTCTGAATCACTGAAATATCCTGTGATGCTTTCAGATTAATGATTTTAACACTGTTTCTATATTCGGTATCAGTTTTCTTTTGCGATTTTCTGTATTGGCCTGCTGCGAGTTCTTGTATTTTGTTGTCATAATCAGTTGTATCCATTACAACTGTTGCATTGCCTTTGTCAGCTGGGATAATGATTATAGATTTGAGTAAATTTGAAAGATTTAATTGAATTTCTCTCATTATAGAATATGTTTGACTTCAAATTTTATTATTTCTCAAATGTTCTTTTTATTCTTCATAAATTCTGCTACCGGTTCTAAAGGCAATTTTTTGAGTGACTTCCTCAGTGGATGCCATTATTTCTAATAAAGGCATGTTAGATGGTGTGATGGCAAAGTTTAATCCTTTTTTGAGAACAGAAATTTCAGCAACTGTCAGAAGTTCATAACAGATTTTTAATAGATGAAGCTAGTATACTACTTGGTACATTATTTCTTTTGATATGCTCATGTAGGTTTGCAAGTTTTTTCTTTTGGCATTCTGTTATTTTTCCATGTAATGTAGAATATGATTTTCTTACTGCTCGGGAAATCCTTGTGGAGTCTTCAGTAAGTTTATTTTTAGATACATGCAACATTATTAATAGAATCCAAGATTTGATACTTGGAAAACCTTTGAGCATTTATTCTTTCTTTTAACAGAGCTTCACTTGCTCTCGGAGTAATTTTCAGGTTTTTAAATCATGTACATTATATGAAAAAATAAAAGAAAGCCAAAGGAAAAAACTTGCAAATGTACATGAGCATATCAAAAGAAATAATGTATCAAGCAGTGTACTATTAAAAATCTTTCCTAAAGGATGCTAAAATTTCTGTTCTCAAAAAAGGATTAAACTCTGCCATCACACCATCTATTTTCCCTTTATCAGATATAATAGCATCAACTGAGGAAGTCACTCAAAAATTGTCTTTAGAAAAAGCAGCAGAATTATAATGGAGAATAAAAAGAACACTTGGGAAACAACAAAAATTGAAGTGAAACATATCTTATGAAATGCAATTAAATCTCTCAAATTAGTCAAATCATAATCATTCACCCAGATGATAAAGACAATGCAACAGCTTTAATGAATAAAAACTGATTATGACAACAAAATACAAGGACTCCTCACAGCAGGCCAATACAGAAAAGTGGCAAAAAATTTGATACTGAATACAGAAACAAAGTTAACAGCATTAGTCAGAAAGCATCGCAGGTATTTCAGTCATTCAGAAAAAAGTAAACTAACATCAAATTTCAGTAAAATTCTCATCTTTATGAACTACCTAAAATCCATAAAGATCACATTCCATTGAGACCTATTGTTAGTTCTAGAAATTCACCTTGCCAAAATTTAAGATTTCATCTCAAATATTCTTAGTCACATACAAGACTTAGTCCTTTGCCATGGATTCTAAAAACATTGTAGAATTAATCAAGAACATGACAATTGAAAGAACTGATGTACTAGTAGGTTTTGATGTGGAATGTTTGTTCACAAATGTGCCAGGTGAAGAAATATTGTCTATTGTAACAAAAAGACTAAATAGCGATAATAGCTTACAAATCAGAACAACTCCTCCTATTGATAGTATGATGGAACTATTAACATTCTGCATTACAATCTACTTTCAATATAACACAAATTTCTTCTAACAAAATTAAGGAATGGCTATGGGCTCACCACTGTCACCCCTGATTAGCAATGTTTACACAAAAAAACTTGAAACCACAGTCATAAAGATTTACTCCTTATCGACCTAAAATTGACTTCACTATGTTGATGATGCATTTGTTGTATGAACACATGATGAAGCATTTCTACCAACTTTCTGGAAACACATCAACAACATAACTCCTTCAATTACCTTCACAATAGAACCAGAACAAGAACACAAATAGCATTCTTAGATGTTTTTGTGACAAGTCTACCTCACAGCAAAATCAAAAATACAGTTTACAGAAAACCCACAAATACAGGAAAATAATTAGCATATACATCCAATCACACCAGAAACACAAAACCTGGAGTTGTACTATCACTATGAAAGAGAAAAAAAGAAGTTTGTTCAGAAATCAGCAAGAGAAAAAAAGAAGTTTGTTCAGAAATAAGCAATTTGAAAAAAGATAAGATTCATATAAAACAAACTCATGAAAAATGGTTATCCATCAGCTATTATTAGGAAAAACCTTAAATAGACAACATAAAAAAACATCACAAGAAAGAACAATTATTGGTACTGTAGTATATACATATATATCAAAAATAACAAGACAACTTAAGAAAAAATTGGAATCAGAACAGCTTTCCACAGCCATGCCACACTTCAAGGAATTTACAAAACCTAAACTTGAAATGCTGAAAAACAAAAACTGCATCTATGAAATACCATGTGAATGTGGGAAAATGTATATTGGTGAGACCAGTTGCCCCATTAAAAGTCATTGCAAGAACACAAACTTGTAATTAGAAAAAATAAAACAGATATGACTATGGTAGCAGAACACTATGTATCAATGAAACATGTTCAATTGGGAAAATATAAAAATATTGGAAAGCAAAAGGTGCAAAAAAAAATTCTAAAAAGTTGCTTACATGACAATGGTGAATTATCCCATAAATCAATCTAGTGTGATTGAAAATAATGTATGGAAACCCATTAATCAATTCTGTCCTTAGGAAAAAATGGAGAAATCAGGAGAAACCTCATATATAAATATATATTTCTATTGACTGTTGCTTTGGCAGGATGACTCAGTTGGTTAGTGTTACCTTAAAATTCAATATTCAAAAATTTAGGGATACAGGTTTGATTCCCATGCTAGTACTCTCACTGGTCAGGCCAGCAACACCTGAAGAAGAGAATACCTCTCAAAATGCTGTGCACCATTACTAACAGTTGAATGTACTGTGAGGGTAGCTTAAAATCATACCCACACCAACTTTTAGCCACCTGAGATGTTAGGCTATACTGCAAGAGTTATTTATATCTAGCAGAGTTAATAGGTTTTACTAACATACTATTTTAGAATTTTAAGGAAATAGACATAGTGTATCAATTGTATTTTTATATTGGACTGTTTCCATCATCTAATATGTGTACTGAATGTCTTTAAAAAAATTTTATTTTATTTAAATATTCCAAATACATTCAACTGTTAGTAATAGCACATCAAGCAGGTTAGTATATACACAATGTTTCGAGAGGATTAATATTCTCCCCTCTTCTCCGAATATTGCTGGCCTGACCAGTCAAAGTACTAGCATAGGATTCAAACCTGGACCCATAGATTCTTGAATATTGAATTTTAAGGTAATGCTCTAACCAACAAAGCCATCCTGCCAAAGGCAACAGTCAGTAGAAATGTCATGTACTTATTTATGAGGTTCTTCTTGATTTCTCCACTTTTTCCTAAGAGCAAAGTTGATTAGTGATTTCTATATACTATGTATAATCACACTAGATAGCTTATGGGATTTTTTGCCACTGTCATCATGGGCAGTTTCTTTAAATTTTCTTCTTTGTATCTTTCTTCTCTAATCAATATTTTTGTATTTTCCCAATTAAACATATATTCATTGGCACATACATGATCTGCTACTTTAGACACATCTGTTTTCTCTCTTTTAATCATCAGTTTGTATTCTTGCAAACACTTTTCAATGGGATGACTGGTCTCACCAATATATGCTCTTCCACATTTACATGGCACTTTATAGATGCACTTTTTTCTTTTCAGCATTTCAAGTTTAGGCTTTGTAGATGTTATAATTCCTCATAGTATGGTATGGCTCTGGAAAGCTGTTCTGACATTATACTGACCAGATTTTCCTCAATTTGTCTGCTATTTTTGGAATGCATGGGTACAATACTGTATCAATAATTTTCTTTTCTCTTGATGGTTCTTTTTGTTGCTATTTAACATTTTCTTAATAACAGCTGATGAATAACCATTTTTCATAAGAGTTTGTTCTATATTATAATGGTCGGGGATTAATGTCTTACTGTATCTGCCGTACAGGGAACACCAGGTTATTGGAACCTGGAAAATTTGTATAGTAGGCAAATATGTAGGTTAAGATCCAATTTTATTTTATTATAGACCGTTAGCCCCAGTCACTAGCTCGTGGAGCAGCAGAAATAATGTATACTTTATTTTTACAAAAAAGAAAGATAATAAAAAATAAGAATAAGCCACTGCCAGATTAAAAATACACAGAAACATTTATTTTGCACATATATAAAATTTAGAATCATTTTAGTCTAACTTTTATTTTAGAATTTATTAACTTTTATTTCAGAAGTTCGTACGGATGAATTTATTAATATTTTATTAGAGTGTCGAGTATAGATAGACTACATAGATTGTACATAAAAAAGAAAATATTCTATATCCCTTATTTAACACTAGGCCAAAAGTCTGCAGTCAAACATCAATCTATCTGATATATCGATGTATTCAATGCAGCATGAATATGACAGCACAATACCATACTGTCAGGAATGCACATCTGAACAGCATGGTTTTAGAGAAGAAATTGTTTCTCGTCCAGTACAGGAATGTTATGTCACTCTGGCAAGAACAATAAAAAAGAAAACTCCATAGGAAGGGATTGCGGTCCTTTTTGCTGTCTTATTATCCCATTCCATAGGCAAAGGGTGATCCACAGAGCATGGAATACCACCTGTCTCCAATGGTCAATAAGAAATAGGTTTATTTTGCCCAAGTGCGGTGTATAATGTGATCCTGCACATAGCAGATCTTCATGCTACATTTACTAATTACACCAATACATCCGATCCATTGACCCAATTTAACTGCGAAACAAATAACCTAAGATTAACCCTCCCTTAAACTAACATAACTTTATGAATCTATGCAGCCATTCATGCCAGACTTAAAATTTAACATGATTTAATTAAAAGTTTAGCTTAACAAAACAAAAATCATAATAAACACTTAAAAGAATGGAAAAAATAAATTAATGGAAATGATTTTTAAAAAAAAAATACATTCAATAAAAATAATTATTAATAAAAGATTTAGTTTGGTCAGATAGGAATTTCTATTAAAATACTGGAAAAGTTTTAGAATTGAAGTTCACTAATTAGAGTTGTTACAGTTTTAAAATACTCGAAAAGTTTTAGAATTAAAATTTGTACTGTTTTAAAATACTGGAAAAAAATGTTCATTAGTTATATATATATAGTTCTTACAGTTTTAAAAAGTTCATCCTTAACAGTTGCTTGCAATTTGGGAACCAGCGTTAATTCCCCCAATGTCCTGGGGAGACCGGTATGCTGTTGGCCATTTTATTGATTCATCCGGAGGTCCTTTACTTTAGCTGGTATTTTATTTCTGGACCCTGAAGTCATTGATATTCAAAGTAATAAAAAAAAGAATAAAAGTTAGCATTGTTAGCCGAGAGGTCATCGCAGTTGTCTTGCAAACAAGTAGTTGGTTGCAGACGGTTGTGGGTTCGCCTCCCGGCCGATGCTATGACATATCAATTTTAAGTTAATATTTCTAATAATTATTTTCATATTATTTCATAAATTCAAAATTATCATGCATACAACTTAAAATTATATTTTTGTTAGTAGGTTAGTTGAATTCATCATAAAATTTTTAAAAAATTGATATATAATAACACTTACCTAAAGTAATCCATCACTTGAAAACTTGGTAGAATAAAGACATTAGCACCTTTCATTTTTTCTAGTAGTCCTTCAAAATGTATTGCCATACAGGGGTTTGCAATGAATATATGTCATCTCTAATAACAAGTAGTTAATATTGATCAATAATTAGTATAATTTGAATATTTTAATAAAGACCTTCAATACAGTTTGTAATTAATTAAAAAGTATTACTAAAATAGTCACTATATGCAAAATAAAATAAAAAGTGAATGAAATACTAAATTCATTATAGAGTTAAGCTTGAGGTACATAAGTTAGTAGTTTAGAGTCAGTGCGATGTAGTATTATTTATCCTATCTATATAGGTTTTGAGGGCTCATATTGCTTCATGCTACTATGACCATAAATTTAGTAATTGCTTCATCAACTGCTAACTCTCTTTGCATTTGATGTGCAGCTATGAAATTTACATTGCAGTAGTCTATAATCGGCCTAAGTTTATATATATACTGTCAAATTGTTTACTTTTATCATTTGTGTATTTTTATTATTATTAAAATGCAGAGAAGATTATAGAAAAATCTAAATCAGGTTATAATATTTGCAAAATATTTTTATTTTTGTCTAATAGAACCTAATTCAAATACTGGACCAAGCTCACAATAGAAAAAAATGCAGATAATTTATGATATACATTTATACAATCACAATCTATTTTTTTGATTAGCATATGTTACTTTCAATAATAATTTTTTCGTATATTTTTTATCAAATATAAATTCAAATAATAATTAATATATAAATTGTGAGGGTAGCTTAAGATCGCACCCACAACAAACCTTAGCCACCTGAAATATTGGATTGTTTTTAAATTAGAATGTAAATATAAAAAAATATAAATGTTTAAATAGTTATGACAGTATACTAATTGTATATTAAATACTGAAAATGATAGGTCATTTACAGTAAAATCACACATATATATTAGTAATAAAACTCTAGTGTTTAATAAAAAAATATATAAATATTGATAAAGTTCGTATAAATTTATATATATGTTGATAATTGTATTGTGTTGATTATAATGAATATAGACAATGACTTAAATGATTAAAAAACAGTCATAGCAATAAAAAAAAATCAAGTATTGTACTAAATAACCGAATGTAAAAAGGAGATGAGAATATTATTAATATAATATTTTATATTTATTATTTATTTTGTTTTTTAAAATGAATCATAATCAAAATATTTTTATAATGCAACAATAGGCATGCACTGCAGTTTAAACAATGAAAATGAACCCAGGTATAAAAAGGAAACCAATTAAAAATCATTCATCTTTATTATTCTGCGTTTGATATGAAAAGTCAGTTTTATTAAAACAGTTATTTTAACAACATTTTCTACAAAATGGACATTTTTTAAAACCAGCGTCTCAACAAATGTTAATTTTTTTCTATTTATTTGCATTTAAAAAAAGAAAAAGTTAAGGAAGCAAATAGAAGATTCTTATACCAGTAAATAATCAGATAAGTGTAAAATAGCTTATAAATTTAAAAAAAAATATTATGATTTTTTCTTAAAGAAACTAAAAAAGAAATTAGAACAGTTTATTCAGTGAAAAGTGTATATAGCCAATATTGCAAATAGTAAATAGCTGTATTCTATATATATATATATTGTATTAAAACCTAACCATACCAGCCGCACTTATAATTATGTGATCGACCGTTTCACCACTGATGATGATTACCACAAGCAAGAAGCCAATATACACCCCAAAATTGAGTATATATTCTTAATTGAACACTGACATAATATAAAATATCATCCCAGCATTATATTTCCCAATTAAACGCTTCTTCTCTGCTGGGCAAATTATTCGAATCGAATAATTTGTTCTGCCCAGCGCTTGGAATATTTATAAATTTATTCCCGGAATTATCACGGTACAGCAGGAATATCAATTATAGCCCTTCTTCTTTCCCTTTATTTACGATACGAACGACTTATTTATCCATTTCGATTGCTTTATTATTATTATTCCTCACTTAATAAACTTGTCCTCAATGACCTAGATTTAATTCACTCTAAATATTTATTCGCTTGGTAAAGAAAAAACCAAATGACTATTTACTTCCTTTTATAAATAAACCTTTAATTTTGCAATTCGTTATTTCTAATGACATAATAAAATCATAAAACACACATATACCTATCACACACCAACATAATATCACATAAATAAAATAGTAAAGAATACAATTCAAATTAAACCTTAAATAAACTACGTAACCCAATTTTCTTTCTTATACATTATTATAGAAAAATCATAAGTTCTTTTAATTATATTTGTCCAATATTCCAAATTTTAATAGTTTTAGTTTCTGACTGATTTCTTTGTTCACAAATTAATTCTGACATCATTATTAATAATAGTTACCTAGTATGGAGTCCTCAATGAAGGATCAACCATCGAATGGAAAAATTTCCCTTCTTTTGCAGAGATGGTTGCTCGCTTTTCCGATGTCCCAGTTAGTGGAGTGAGAGTTTATAATCTTTTGCTGGGTTTGATTTCTTTCTAATTCCAATTTCAGTAGTATTCATCTCTTTAAATATCCTATTACGAATCTTCAGGCAGATCTGGTTCCATAACGTCTCTTATCCACATTTTAGATGTTATAGGTAGTGAGTGAATGGTGATGAGATGACGACAACCCCGTTATTCCCACTACCCTCCATGTTAGGTACCCAACTAAGTTCGTTAACATTTGAATAATACTCCTCCTATTCTCTAAGGTTTCTTCCCTTCTATTATTTTTTATGTTAAGTTTTCCAGCAAAAGAAAACACAACCAGTTACTTCTAAATCAGCTCTCTTATTCTCTCTCGATTGTTCTATAGAATGTTACTAATTCATCATTCCTTTTCATTCTATATCTTTACCCATCTATCTGGAATTTTTTACTTTTTACATTTTTCAATTTTATAATTACAATTATTTTCTTTCATTCTTTTGATACATTTAAAATATTGAATGTTACTAATTCAACATTCCTTTACATTACTTTATCTTGTACCAATCTATCTGAAATTTTACAAGTTTTACATTTTTAATTTTACAATTACAATTATTTTCTTTCATTCTTTTGATACTGATTTTCTTATCTGACAAAGAAAGAAAGAGACGTTCATTATACACCCCTCCCCTTTCCTTTCTAATCTTCAATCTTTATTTAGTTTTTCCTAATTTCTTTTAAAATAAGTTTTTAGAATCCTTTTAACTAATTTTTTTTTTCATTTTAACCCTTTCACGACTTTCACATAGTTTTAATAATTACATATTAAACTGGTAACTTCTTTTTTTTTTTTTTGTTTTCTTTTCTTTAACAAACTCTTTTTTCTTTATTATTATTATTATTGAGGACAAAAAAAACTACAATATTGTAATCCATTTTATTAAATGCTAACCATATATATATAAACCTAGATATATATTGCAAAATATGATATATTTTGGCTATAACGATTGTTTTTAGGTGGGGCATTTATCCACTATGGCCATGTGAAATTAACATCTATCTGTCTACATTGAAGTGCCTGATAAGCTGGATCCACACATGATGGAAATCTATGTGAGGAATAAAACAAAATCACCCACTGCCAATATAAATATGTTCAGAATGTGCTATTCAGAATTAATAAGGAGTTCTCAACATTTATAATAAAAAAAAATGCATAAATTGTAAGAACTGCTTACGTAAGAAAGACTCTAAGGAAGAATTGTGCCTGATCATATCGATTCATGAAGTATTGTAAATATTATTTTTTCTTTTGTATACATATATCTTTTTTTAAAAATTTTATTATCTCTGTCTTATATTTCATAAGTACTAATGGTTTAATTCAAAAATTTGGAACAGTCCAATATAAGAAAGTGTCAAGAGAGTGGGGGTGGGGTGGAGGTTGAAAAGTCTGATTTTTTTCTCTTTTAATAAAATTTAGGTGATTTTTCTGCCAAAATACTTCATTTTTCATCGATGATTATGAAATTGAGTGCCCAAATAGAAAACTTAAATGATATGAGTTTTTCTCTTTTAAAGTCACTAAAATAACCAATGCCACAACATGACATGACTACTTATAGTATGTATTATATGTTTTACTAATAGTATTCCTAAGATCTTTATAATGAATAAATGATTAACATTTTTAATTAATATTCTTTACTATTTACTTGCTTTGCTATCATATCATGTATTGTTTATTTATTATATTTCTTCCATGATATATAAATATACAAGGTAATTCATTTTAGATCAAACAACTTCCACACCTAGAACTGCATCTGGATTTGCACTTAAATTTCTAATTTAGTTAGCAATCTCACTTTTATCTAATAAATTTTTCATTACTTTTGGATATATAAATGTCTATATTATGTGTATCTATCATGGGAAATAAGGGTACATAATTTTAAATTGTTTAATTAACAAAATGATAGATACTCATTATAGACATAAAAGTTATAAGTACAGAGGGATATATCCAAATAATTTTTTCACTTGTAAATATTTTTTTTTAATTTTCTTTTCTACATTGATTGATAATTTGTTCTATGTTATTAATATATTTTGTTTTGTAAATAAATATTAATTGACAAAGTCTCTCTAGTTTTGTTAATACAGCATTTACATTCAATCCTATAACCAATATTTTACACATGCACACATACATTATGGTTTGATGAGCATGACAGAAAATGTTAAATAAAGGTTATTCCTTACTAATAGATAGGATGAGCTAATTTATTTATTGATTAAGTTTGCTTATATACATCCATGTTAAGAGGGTCGAACGCGAATTCTTCCCGAGTTCAAATATCTGTGACAACAGTCCTGAAAAGAGTGGTGAGATGTTAGATGAACTGATTTAAATTGCATGTAGATTTTATAGATAAGCTTAGGCTAGTCTATTGAAGATAGATGTAATCATGAGTCATGTACTTCATCATGTCATCTCCAGTATCCTACATGAAGATCCTAGATCTGACAGTAGTCAGATGCGACCTTCTCTTATCACGTCATTCGACTCGACCGTTACAATATATAAAAATACCAAAAAAATAATAATAAAATATATAAAAATAAAGACTTACCATCAGCCCTCAATAACGTTGTCTTCAAAGCACATCGGTAAAAAAGTTGTATTTTTTCCGGTGTACTTTTTCCAATGCTTGTTACTTCCTTGATATTAAAGAAACTAAGAAAAAAACAAAAAAAAAATTAATTTAGTTGATCACAAAAATTATAAAATTTTTATTTTTCATTGTAGAAAAATAAAACTTACCTTTATAGAAAATAGAAAGAACGACGAAAATGATGGTGTAAAAAGCATATGCATAGACTGCATAGATTTCCGTTAATCTTAAGTGAAAACCTGATGTTTGTAATTTGAAATTTCTTGCATGCTTTAAGTACGCATAATAATGAAAAATTAAAGGTAAGAGTTTACTCTTTAAAATATTAACATCACACACTCGATGAGATAGAATTACTATTATTTGTTAAACTAATATTGTTTGAGTATTTTCAGTATAAATGATTAACTTTCTGAGCGGATCTACTTTGCTTTCATATCAAGTATTGCACCTTTATTTTTATATAACAAATGAAAGGGGGGTCTTCAGACAAGTCAATGTTTATAACTGGAATCACATACCAAATCTATGCTTAGAGTGAATATTAAATCAATTTAGCTAGTTAGCTACGGATATAATAAAGTAAACATTTTCATTTTATTTTTTTTGTACATAGAAATGTCTGGACATGAGTATCTATCATGGAGATTATGGGCCTGGTAACTTCTAATTATTAGATCACTAATATGATAGGTGCTCATTACTGACATTTAAACCAGAGATATACATACAATCCTTTTATCTTCATTTGTAAATAATGTTAATTTTTTTTTTTACTTATTTAAAATTATGTTTGATGTTTTCATATATTTTGTTTTATAAATAAATGTTATAAAATTTATTGAAAGTATAGTCTCCTTAGTTTATTAGACCAGCCTTTGCATTCATCCGTGAAATCAATACCCTACACCTACACACACTCGCATACATCACTACTTCATAATTAGGATAGGGAAGTTTTAAATGAAGGTTATGCATTATCATAAGCCTGCATAGGTACATCACTGTTAAGAGAATCGAATGTGAATTTCTTCCCAAGTTCGAATACTGAGGCAATGGATCTGAAAGAGTGTTAAGATGTAGATGAACAGACTGAAATTGCATCTAAATTTAATAAATGAATCTTGAGCTAGTCTACTGAATGTGGATGTAATCATAGATCATGTATTTCATCATGCCATCTCCAGCATTCTACAGAAGATCCTAGGTCCGACCATAGTCAGGCGCGACCCTCTCCCCTAACATCATTCAGATGGACTGTTATAGTACTTTGAAAATTTAAATAAAATTAAATTTTTCTAGTCACTCAATACTAGATGACGGAAATACTACAATAAATTCAAATGACTCAATTAATCAAGATTTGTTTAAAAATAGTTAATTTTATATATACAATTGTCTTATGATTATGTAAGAAAAAATATTAATCTGAGGTGCTTGGAAAAATTATATCAGTTGGTGATGGTAAAAAAAGCTTCAATGACTTTTAGATTTGATTATTTTATCTTAACTGATTTTATGGAAGTGAAACAGATCCCTCCTTTTCACCAATATAAAAAATATTAAAAAAATTCATTTAAGAATGCTCTGTAAATTATAAAAATGTGATGGCAAGATCACTTGAGCAATCGGTATATTCTTTAACTTGCTACAAAGTTTATTGTTGTAAAATCAAATCTTTAATGATGCTAGTTAGTTAAATAAATGAATGATTTCTAAACAAGTAATTTATAGTCAACTTGAGCAAGATTTTCATAAAAGAAATGGACTTTGCTTAAGTTAAAAGATAATTTCAAAGTCATTCTAAAGAGGTATATTATTATCACTGAAAGGATATGGCTGAGGATAGAATACAATGGTTAGCTATAATTAGCAAAGTGCTGAAGTCTGAACTTAAAAGTCAGCATGTAAAATATCAAATAAACAGAATAATGGACCAGCATATTCTAAGTAGAAATATTTGTAGTTCATAGTTTGATTTGTTTAATTACCATAAAACTCATCTCTGGTATATTATTGACTATTTTTTGTTCTTTTGGAATTGGAATAGCATATTCATTTGAGAGTACTTGCAAATAATATTAATCCTGAAACAGTATTATTTAGCCATTATCCCATTTCACCTACTATGTGCCGTAGTAGTATCTTTTTCCCTAGTTCAAACCCATCCCAGTCCACATATATATTCTTGTAATAATGTTTTAACATGTAAGTGTATATCAATGTGTATGTGTGTGTATTTGTATATGTGCGCACATCTAATAGCCATACTGTTTGTAGGTGTATAATGTATACACAGTTATAATTTTAAAAATAATTTAAATTAAGTTATGTGAACATTGTTATATGTGTGTAATTGCCTACAAATATATGCCAAGGAAATCATAATGCAATAGAGATTTAAAATGTATTACAACTCTTTTAAAGTAATATAAATTTGCATTAGTCTTACTTAAAAACTTTATTTAAATGCATTAGTATATATATTTCAATTCCTATGTAGTCACACACACATATATAATAAAATGTTTACAAAATTAAACTCTTAAAAAAAGTTATCTATTTTTGTAAAAAGTTGTAAATTCTTAGAAAACCATCTGCAAGCAATTAATAAAACTTGGAATCAAATTTTTAAATGTATTTTAAAAATAAAACTAAGAACAAAAGAGTGACCTATTTAACCATTATTGTTTTAGCCAAGAAATGACCAAAGATTTCATTTTTATGCATTTTAAATTACTGATGAAGATTTTGTAGAATATTGTAAACAGAGCACTCAAATAAATGATTTTTCTTGTATACATAACCTTCAATTTTAAGTAGGGAGGTTCACTATTTAAAATATTTGATATAGTACTTGCTGCCAGTCATTATGACTGACTGGAAAATAGAGCTTGAGGGCTAAAGCTGTACCATTTGCCGGCTCTCCTTTTGAGATATCAGTCTGTGGAGATGGAAGAATGGGGATACTAGTAGACTGCCAAGAAGACATCAGGAATGGATCAGCCCACCCGAGAATGATAGCTGCAGCCACATAGAAGCCTCAGCAAAAAAGATACGGAAACAAATTTTTCCTGCAGAGCTCTTTAAAATTAATTCTAAAAAATTATCTATAAGTTAAGCTAGCTACTAATCCATAATGTGCACAAACTTTTAAATCTAAAGAAATGTTTTAGTAAATTAAAAGCTAATTTAAATCTGTAAAATATAATTTAAACTTTTCAAGATATCTGTAAACTTGCCTATTTATTAAATTAAATTCTAAAACTCTAAATGCTTGTTAATAATAACTTATTAAGTTATTATTCTGTTACTTGCTAATCTGTGGTCATGCCTTTCTTGTTTTGTATATGTTTACTTTAAATTTATGCTATGCCCAGTTCAAAACGGAGATTGATTCTATGAATAAAGTTTGAGAGGGAGATGATTAGAGGCTCTTATAATTCAATAATTTTGCTCTTTAGCACACACACATAAATCTCCACTCTGAAAACCTAAATATATTCATTAAGCTATTATGTTTAGCTTATTATTATTATTATTAGAATTAGGTTTGCAAGTTAATAAAGTAATTAGTTAATGAATGCAAAAATGAGTTATAAAGCATATTATAAGTATTGCTTAAGTCCCAGATATGCTTTAGCCCTCTTTTGAGTTATATTATAAACTATGCAGATTTATTAATAAATTAGATAACTTTAAGTATCCCTTTTTAGCATGTTTTAAGAATGCTAATTATGAACTGGCGTGTTGTAGTTTCGCAGAACAAAACTATAGAATTTTGCGTATCTGAAGTTATTAGTTAATGATTATTATATTTAGCTTGGTGAATGTGTCTTTAGGAAGCACATATGTGCATTTATGCCTTACTGTATGTTTCTTATATAAATGGGCATCTGGTTTGAATAGCAACCCGATCTACTTAGTCAGACAGCTCTACTTTAGAAATGAAACACGAGGGTCCAGATTATTTTTATAAGCTGCTCCGATCACCAAACTATATGTTCAATTTATTCACAGTGAGTCATATGGTCAATGGGAACTAAATACTCGATACTGAATCCCCTGAATAACTACACATTCAAGATCCACACTTCCCTAGTAATATATATAATGCCGTAGCACCTGAAGACATACTACAAAGCTCCAGTTCATCACTCCATAATGTAATAAGATTTCAGCTTTGACCTGAATATGTAATCTGATTTTGTACATATATAATCTGCATAGAGAGCTTATTGCAGCTCATTACGTATTGTTAAATGGTCTTTTACTAAATGTTGTGCACTGACTTGTCACAAACCTAATAGGTACAGCATAATAAAATTAAGGCATAAATAGACCATAGATTATTAAACTTGTTACAAACTCTTTTAAACTATGGTGCATCAGATGAGATTCTGTTCTCAAACTTGCTCATCATTGTTACACCTGAGTGGGTTGTTCGATGCACTCGTTTATTTAATGTGTTTAATAATTAAATTATAATCTGTGTTGTGTATCATTCATAATCCATCCCAAATATTAATTAAATTCCTTAATACTAGTGTTAATTATTGATATATGCATTATCTAGCTAGCCATAGATGTGTGTGTTAAGTATTAATGATTTAGTTAATATTCACGGAGTCTCTTGCTCCATCCTTTGCTATTGCCAGCACACAAACTAAGAAACAACGAGTGTATCCTCATATGTCATTCATAGAGTATTAAGTCATGGAGTGTTGGTGGAGGAGCTGGGATGCGATCTGATTCAAGGTCTCAACTCCTCATCTAGATCAGGCTTGGTATAATTTGCCAGGACTCTAGATTTTGTTGCATGAATGCACAAATATGACCATTACAATCCCAATTTTGATTTCCATTTTTAAGAAAATAATCTTTAGAAAAGGCTGTAAAATGTTTCATAAAACAAGTATCAGGATATAATATAGGTTTTATGGTAAAAGCAAAACCAAAAAGTTTATTTTCTTGCCTTCTATTATTACCAATTCAAAAATTATTTAGAGAATGATCTTAATATTTAGAATGCAACTTATGACTTTGGTTGGTTTAAATAGTGTTAAATATATTAATTTATTAAGCGCAAGCAGATGATGATAATAATAATGTGAAAAGCTGAAACCTTTGACAGATGCACCTTAAAAATGCTTAAATGACAGCCAATCAGATGTAATAATGACTGCACAAGGTACTTCCAATTCAAAACACAAGGCAGAGATTTTATGAGAAAAAGATGGTTCCCACCTTCTTCTCTACTTAAATTTATATATAAACCAGACTCAAGCATTTTGAACTAAGAGCGTGAAGCTTTAAACACCTTCACATTTAATTCACTAAATATTATATAAATAAACGTGAAATCTATTGATTTACTACACAGTAATTTTCAAATCTAATGAAAAGATTGTAACAAATATAAATACATTAATTTATTAAGCGCAAGCAGATGATAATAACGTGAATTTTGAATTGAGAGTTCCTTGTGCAGTCATTATTACATCTGATTGTCTGTCATTTAAGCATTTTTAAGGTGCATCTGTCAAAGGTTTCAGCCTTTCATATTATCATCATCATCTGCTTGTACTTAATAAATTTATTTACATTTGTTACGATCATTTCATTAGATTTGAAAATTACTGCGTAGTAAACTGAAAGATTTCACATTGTTTATTTATATATAATATTTAATGAATTAAATATGAAGGTGTTTAAAGTTTCGTGCTCTTAGTTGAAAATGCTTGAGTCTGGCTTATTTATATATAAATTTAAGTAGAGAAGAAGGTGGGAACCATCTTTTTCTCATAAAATCTCTGCCTTGTTTTGAATTGAAAGTTCCTTGTGCAGTCATTATTACATCTGATTGGCTGTCATTTAAGCATTTTTAAAGTGCATCTGTCAAAGGTTTCAGCCTTTCACATTATTATAAAGTGCTAAAATAACAATGATAGTTTATCAATTAAAAAATTATAAAATAACAAAAATATTATATATTATAACTTTACAATAACACTGTAAATTGATTATTATATTTAAAAACTAAAAATTTTATTGACTAATTTTTATCCTTAAACAGCTATATTCATCACTGTCATTGGTTGTAGTCTAGAATATAATCAACATCACATTTAATAGTTTTTCATACTAATGTTTATGAGAAAATATAATTTTATAAAGCATTTTTGAATTGCTTTCCAAGCAGATTTTATTATCCACACTTATATAAAATACATACATGTATATTTTGCCATTATTCTTGTTAAGGAATAAAGATATCAAATAATATATAAAGATAGAAATAATTACCACATAAAACAATTTCATACTGAAATAAATAATAGAATTATAAATTCAACATTACCTCACTAAAATATTTTGAAGTAAAGTAATTATATTTAGATTACATTTTTATTTATGTGTAGAAGTTTTTACATTTTTATATTTTGTAAGTGTGGAAGCTTACATATTTAAATTTAGAAAAGACTGATTTAGTTTGGGAGAATATTTAATTAATTATATTTATTAAAAGATTAATTTAAATTTAATTGAATAAATATCTGAGAACTTTATAGTTTTATGATTTATTTATTTTAAATAAATGCTTGTAAAATTATTTTTAAACCCAGAAATGTAAGTGAAATGATTGAGAAGACTGAGATTATTATTTTCTTTTTTCTTTATTTTTAAATAGTGAGTTTTACCTTGTGCTGATTTAAAAAAATCTTAACTCTAACATTTGCCCAGCAATAACCATGATGACCTCTTCAAATATTTCCTGGACAAACAAAGAAACCCCAAAGCATGATGGAGAATATTCTGTAATCCAGACATCATATGGTAGCTGGTATAAAGCTGAAGTTTGTAAAATCCAGTCTTCACAAATTTTTATTGCAGTCAAAACCTAAACAAGTTCAAATTTTTTATATAGCCATTTTGTTTGCCATCTATATGATGATCAGTCAAGCTAACAGCTAGGCATTTTGTCTTTGCTGGTTAAAAATGACTTCTCATTGTATTGGGAAAAAGTTGAACAAAAACAAATAAACCAGGAACCATCATTAATTAATTCATTGATTCTTTATTTCAAGAAATCTCATTTATTACAGGCAACTGTTAGTGTGAAAATTGATAAACTGACTTATGGAATGCTGTCTCACAATTCAACAAAAAAAAATCGCTGGACTTCTTCAATTGGAAGTAATATTAAATACTTGATATATTTATTAACTTCAAATAATTAGCTGATGTTTATTTTCAAAATATTTTAAAATAATTGTTTTCTTTTTACTTTAAGAAAATGTGAATATTAAGTCTCAATAGTGTAATTTATCTAGTCTTTAATTATCTAAGAAAAAACTTTAAATAATTTTTCAACTCAAATATGCCGCCATAAACTTGTCACTTAAAAAAACGAATTTTGATTTTTAAAAATAAAGAAAATCACTTTGTTATGGATGATAAACTACTTGCTTTATCAGACATATGATCAGAATTACTGGCATCATGGATTAAAGATCTATAAATGAATAGATTAATTATATATCAAATTAAAGGAGTAATGAACACTAATCCTTTGGATAAAATTATAACATCTGTTAAAATGAGATAAGTTGCTGTGCATAACAAACTATGAATTTGTATTCAGTGCTAAAAGAAATGCATTATGGATTCTCAATGCTCAATATTTAAATACCATTCAATGGATAATGGATTATGAAGCCAAATATTTAAATGCCACTCCTGAATTGTGTATTATCAAACCAAATACTAAATATGATAAACATCCAAGTGATAAGCAATCTTAAAATGGAGTAATGTGTTGAATGTTACTTACCTTGAACCAACAAGTATGATAAATAGAATTTATTAATCTTTATTATGTACAGAAAGAATTATATTACAAAAATGAAATTAATTGTGCAATAAACTGATAAATTATTTGATGTACTTTCTCATAATTGCTTCTTTCTTAGTTAATCAATATTATAGTTGTTATTAATGTAATATTTTCTTAGATATTACTATGTTCATGTACAGGTAATATTTTTGTTTAATATTATTATTGTTGATATTGAATAGGATTAAATGTGATTTAAATTACGTTTGATATATTGCAATTATTATATGTTTTATGGTTTCTTAAGTTTCAACCTCACAGTTAAATGGAGTTATCCTTATTTAGATGAATAGATCTGTAAGAAATATTGGTTGTCATCTGATCCTTCATGTCAGCTGCTGGAGGTACTATTTCTAGCTAAATTTCTAGAAATATGCCGTTTCCGCGGCCGCACCCAAGCCTTTAAGTATTCTTTCTAAAATAAATCCTAGAAAGATTGTTAACTCGGAGTTAAGTCTACTTTCTACGATAAAATCTAGAAAGAGTGTTAACTCGGCTTGGTGGCTAACGGTGTGGCTTTTTCCAATGGTAAAAGCAGAGGAAAATGCCACAGTTGTTTGTGTCATGCACTATATCGTAATGCTGCATTATGTATTTTATGTAACAATATCGTACGAGGGTGTGTTAATTTGATCGTGTCAAAATTATTTAAATTTTTATTGGTGCCTTTTTTTTTTAAGACGAATTGATGTACTGTTACATTTTATCAATTTTAACAGTATCGTGATTGTTCCTCATAAATTTGTATTCCTCCTAAATTTTCGATTAGGGTGGGTTAGCGTAGAATTTTAAAAATCACGCTTTGAGTCACATTTTAGCGAGAAATTTTCCGAGACAAAAAGTATGGCTAATTCCCACGACAGAAAACTTGAAAAGATGGGAATTGCCAGACACAGAAGCCGGTGCTGGAATATTTCTACAGCAGAAAAAAAGAAAAAAAACATCCTGCTGCTGAAAGAAAAGATTGAATTGTGCGGCAAATATATGCAGATTTGAGGTCCAAAAACATCTGCTGACGGAAATGTTCACTTCGTAAAGGCAAGTTTGTTTGAGGGATTCTAAATGGCCTTCGTCAAATGTCAAAAATGAAAGAAGTAACTTCAATTTTTATTTAAACGTACATCCCTTCTTATTTAAAAATATATTTATTGACATTATAAAATTGTACAGATGCATAATAAATACTCTTTGTTAATGTTGGCTCATCCATTGCTGGCGTTGGTCTGGAAGAAGTATGCCAGAGCCATTCTCTGCACTAGCAAGTTAATATATGAGTAAATACGTACTATTTTGTTGGTATTGCCCACCCCTTTTGAGGTTGACCCAATAATGCTAACTTATCAACTGGGATACATGTAGTGTGAAATCAATGCCTCTCTAGTAGAATCCGACATGTTGCAACACAGACTACTTCTTCTACGATACACTACAATGTGGATATATCAGGTCCAAAATTCATGTTAGTCTGTGGGCCATACTAGTAGGCTCCATGTATTATTAAACAAAAATCTAGAGGATAGTATCTTATCCTTGTCTTGAAGAGCTTTGAGCTTATTGCAAAATATAGCATTGGGGTCCGGTGTTGGTAGTGTGAACTTTGTCCTGCACCTTGTGTACCAAAAAGCATGTCAGGAAGATAGATAACCTGATTACTGTAAAGTCTCCAGAGAAGAGACAACCCCTGATGTCCAGGATTTTATCCACTGCTATAATGCAGTGTTGAGAGATAACTCTTCGAATACTGTTATAGCCTGGACATATATTTAACAGATGCTTAAAGGACTCCTCTCCTCTAGAACAGGCATGACAAATTGGGTCTATTTTATTTAGAAACCGCTTGTAGTATAAGAATGTATTAGTTGGCATGGAATCCATATTCACCTTGATCAGATAATCCAAAAGTTTGGGCTCCAGTAGCAGATATTTAAATATTGTGGTGATTTTATGATTGCTGCACCCTAGGTGAGCATAAATAACTGTATTTACAGGATTCAGCAGGCGATGTGCCTGCCAGATGTTGATTTTATTATTAAACTCTGTTGTTGAGTGCCCGATGTATAGAGATTGTTGTTTAATAATGGTGTCAAGCCATGTGTGTTTACTGGGGGGAGGTCTGTCAGTAGGTATTACAGTCTCTATAATATCTGATAGAGGGTATTTTTTCCCCAGGTTTACTAAAAGTGAATGCCCTTTTTGGAAATTGATTGTCTGTATTGAAAGGAGACCCATACCGTTCTGTCTCCTGTGAAACTGAAGTCTGTGGATGCTAATTGCAGTGGTCTGACCTCTCCATAAGAGCTGACCACAGAGCCTCTGAATCTGTAAGCTGAATGATTTGGTAACTGTTATTATTGGCAGGTAGTAATTTATGCTCGCCATAATCTTCATATTAATAAGAGCAATCTTCCCTTGTAGGGACAGGTATGTCCTTGACAGCGACTGAACCACCTTAGTAGCATTGCTTATGATGGATTTTTGTAGGCAGACAGACATAGCAGTCTGTGACTTGAAGATAGGGAACCCCAGAAAACAGTGAGGTTCCGCTAAAAAATTGGATAGTATTTTCCTACCAGTGTTGATGCACCAGGATGATGACTTGTGAGGATTGATGGATAATTTATAATCTTTAGTATAATTGGTAATTATGGAATGAATTGTCTTCAGATATTTACGGGATGGAAGAATCACAAGTATGTCATCCATGTATGCGAAAACCTTGATGTTTTTCTTAAGCCGGGGCACATATATCCCTGGAAGCTGATCTAGCTCTTTAATCAGAGGGTCGATGTACTTTATGAACAATAGACCACTCAACGGTGAACCTTGTGGTATGGATCTTGAAGGGCCAAATCCGTCTGAGTAATGTCCATTTATGGAAATATGAATATGCCTATTATTCAGGAGATTGTCCAATATCTGAATTATCTGTTTTGATATGTCCAACTAAGATAGCAATTCAAGAAGAATGTTGACATCTACTGTATCAAAAGCATTGGACACATCCAGCTGGACTGCCACAGGCCTGGATTTTCTGTTAGATCTAATGTGATCAAGTAGAATTTTCACTTCACCAATTGCAGTAGCGCCAATGATCCCTTCCTTGCATATTGAGAGGCTGATATATCCTGTAGTATGGTATCCTGAATTTTTTCTTTTATTATACCCTCCATGACTTTGAACAAAATTGGTGTCATCGATAATGGCCTGATACTGCTAAGAGAGGTAGAATCCCGGTTCTTTTTAATGAATGGAACCATGGCGATTGGATATAGGTTAGGAATTATTCTCCTTTCAATGGCGAGATAGGTTAACATGTTTAATATAGTCCTCGCAGTAAAAAAAATTAAGTGAGTGAACACAAACTTCGGGATAGCATGAATCCCAGGATGAACACTGTCAGGGAGACCCTGCAACCTACTGGTGATGACTTGGAGTGTAATACCATGATCTGCCTCTCCAGTTGTGCCCACCCACTCCAAGGCAGGGTTTGTGCGGTGACCTAAGAGAAGGTTTTGAAAGTGGTTCTCTATGTGTAAAATCATATTCGCACCAGTAAGGCTGCCACCACTGATGAGCAATGAAGAAGGAACCTCCCTTCTTCTCCCGATAATTGTTGTCATCAGCAATCAAATGTAAAATAAAAGAAGTAACTAAAATTTTTATTTAAATATAGCCCCAAAACCCCCTCTTCTCCCAATAATTGTTGTCATCAGCAATCAAACGGTCAAATAAAAGGAACGTCAATTATTCTTTAATCGTATAGAAAAAAACAAAAAACCCTCCCACTAATTGTCATCGGCAATCAAATGTAAACCAATCAAAGTAAGACAGTAAATTATTAGTTAAACATAATCCAAATTACTATTTGAACGTACACCGAAAATGACCCGCTCTTGTCAATCAAAATTAAAGAAACCTAGACTATTATTGTCCCATTGTTCAAATCAAATATTATTTGGGAAAACCCAAATAATTTATAAAGAAAAAAAAAGAAAATCAAATCAGTTTTCAATCAAATGGTAACCGATAAAAGTAACTTAAATTTTGATTTAAACATACACAAACAAAAAAAAAAAACGCAAAACCCTTTCTCCCAATAATTGTTGTCGGCAATCAAATGTAAAAAATAAAAGGAACATACAATTATTCTTTAATCATAAACAAAAACACCCCTCCCACTAATTGTTTTCGGCAATCAAATGTAAAGCACTAAAAATAAGGTAAACCGATTATTTTTTAAACGTAACCCAAATTACTATTTGAACATACACCAAAAAAAAAGACCCGCTCTTGTCAATAAAAATGAAAGAAACCACAACAACTATTATTATCCCATTGTCAAAAATATTAGGTTTTGGGCAAACCAAAACCATAATTTATAAACAAAAAAAGAAGAAGTCAAAACCGTTGTCAATGAAATATAACCGATAAAAGCAACTTCAATTTTGATTTAAACATACACAAAAAAACAACCCCTTTAGCTCCCAATAATTGTTGTTGGCAATCAAATGTAAAATAAAAGGTAAATTAGTATTTAATCATCACCCAAAAACACCCACCCCTCTCACTAATTATTGTCAGCAATCAAATGTACACCACCATTAAAAGTAACGTAAACTACTATTCTTTAAACGGTTACACCCCTTCTCCCAATAATTGTTGTCTACAATCGTACACACAAAAAAACACCCCTCCCAATAATTAGTGTCGGCAATCAAATGTAAACCGATCAAAGTAAGACTGCAACTTATTTAAACGTAACCCAAATTACTATTTGAATCTACACCAAAAAAACACCCGCTCTTGTCAATAAAAATTGGAACAACTATTATTGTCCCATTGTTAAAAATATTTATTTGTAGAACCAAAATCATAATTTATAAACGAAAGGAAGTCAAATCGGTCGTCAATCAAATGTAAACCAATAAAAGTAAAGGTTTTAATTTTTATTTATACATACACACACACACGAAAAAAAAAACCTAACACTTCTCCCACTAATTGTTGTCGGCAATCAAATGTAAACCTATCAAAGTAACGTAAATTATTATTTAAAGATCCGTCAAAAAAACCCGTTCTCTCTTGAATTTTGTCAATCCAATTTTACAAAAACAGTAATACTATTTAAAAAAAAAAACACAAATTACTATTTGAAGACACACCCTTTGGTAAAAAAAAAAATTAAAAAAAACACTATTATTATCCCATTGTCAAAAATATTATTTGGGAAAAATAATTCAGAAACGAAAGAAAGTAAACTTTGTAAACAAACAAAAAAAAAGTCAATATTAATAGAGAATCGCTAGCCCGGGGATGTTATATTAATGTGTTTTTGATTAGAAATCGTGCCTCTAGCGGCTGACACAAAGGATCAGATGACAACCAAAATATTTTATGCATCATTCTTATATGTTAATATTAATATTTTAAATGTTATATAGTAGGTAACCCCTAATGATCTAGTTATGTTTTGTTATTTCTAAGTTTAAGTCTGCAATAAATCCAAAAAAGGATCTTGAGATAAAATAAATAAGTTCAATGTGGTAAATATCATTTAGATATGCTAAGCAATAATTGCATTTGCTTCTCTTAAAAGAATAAAAACTTCTCCAATATTATTGAAGTTGATTGATAGTTGATAAACAGAGCAAAACTCTCCATACAGTATTGCCACCTGTGCTAAACAGAGTAATCAATGGATGCCAGAAGGCTTGTGCATAAAATCCCTATCTAATGCCTACTCATCCAATATCCCCAGAATTAATGTGCTAGTATAGGAAATGTGATCATGTGATTGATTGATAGTTGTTAGTTAGTGAAACAAATTACATTTATCATTGATCATTATGATAATGATTATTATCCTTCAGTATTAGAATTGAGGATTATTTTTTGAAATAATAAACAACCTATTCCAATTTACTTATTAGACATTTTATATAATTTTCTTATTGTTTTTATTCATTTTTATCGTTTATTTTATATTACATAATAAAGTAATTGTTAATTTTGGAATATTTCTCTCTTGTCGTTATTTTAAAGCATCATTATCAATGCATATTCACAATATAAAAGGTCATATTTGAGATATTATATTACTTATAAAATCTATTTGGATTAAATACATCATTATTGTATTAATGCTATTTGAAATATAAAAGTATTGGGTAAGATGATGTACATAAAATCCCTTTTGCATGTTGTATCCTAAAATGCATAAACACACTATATCCAAGCATTTATTTTCTTACTTTATAAAACCCTGAGAAAAATCATTCAACAACTTTGTATTTAAAATTATTAGCCTTAGTTTTAAAACAGATTGAGTCATCTTAATTAGTTCTTATATTAAGAAAACAATACATTTGCAAAGATTTTTATTAATAAAATAAAATAAGACTAAGAGTATATATATTATTGAATAATCGTGAGAAATTTATTATTTTATTGAATATGAATCTATTATTAAAGTATAGATTAGTTTTAGCTTATGTGGAAATATATAAAAACTTCTATGCATAGCAAATTGCAAGTCAAGTTAGGGATAGTAGTCATACTCTCTCCACATTATCGACTACACCGAGTCTCAAACTAGATAAAGGTAGGCTTTTCCTTCCTGGATGGTTGCAATATATATTAATAATTATACATAAAGACTTTTTTGGCACATAATTTTATGCCTTTATCAAATATTGAATATCTATTTTAAGACTAATATATTATTGCACACAGAACAGCTAATAGTTTTATAATAGAAATAAAAATAATAACAATGAAATAAAACCTACATAAAAGTGTTACAGCAATCCAGATTGTTAGAAATCCATTAAAAGTTTACACAAACTAAAATTAAAAAACATTCTCTACACAATTTATATGTACTACCTTACATATATTTTACATTCATTTTTATTGACTAGTTACTAAATTTATTGAAGTTTTATAAATATTCATACAATTATTTATGTATACTTAATATAATACTTCATATATTTGTCTTCTTTTTGAATTGTTAATACCATTTAGAGGTCTAATATTTTTTATAGCATTTATTTTATGTCCATATGTTAAGTAATGAATGTATAATGCAGATTTGTTTCTCTCCTATTAATTGCATTGTTATGTTCTTTACCTTTCATCTGTTCCCTATATTTTCATAGTAAATTATAATGCAATTGTCACAATTTTATTTACAATTACGTTTTTGTATTTATATCATCTCTTATTTTATAATTACAAATAAATTTTTCCAAACTTTTACTATTTGGCTATCCAACATTTATAAGTGTATCAATATATATACTTTGACTAATGCACTATAAATTTGGGGATAATATGAAAGTTTGATCTATTATTTATTCAAACTGTCATTAGCATCATCATTATAATTTTGCATAGAAATATTTAATATACATTTTTTACAATTAAAAAGTATATTTTTAATATTTTTAAATATTACATATGAAATAAGTGCTGGGTTTTGAGTTGATATTTTAGATCTAGTGACTGAATATTCTAGCTCCTCACTGAGGTGGGCCATAAGCTTGAAACCAATTGGTCTGGAGATAAAAATGTTCTGGATAGAGATTTTAAATATTTTCTCCTACTGCACTTATCAATTAAAAGCTTGTTTGAGCTATTGGTATGCTTTCTGTATTACATTTTTGTAAATACAAGTTTATAAAAGGAATGTCACATTATATATGACTTGCTTTATTGATTAATCTTTATGTAATTCAATAAATTGTTTCTTTTGTAAATTAGCTACATTTTTAGCTGTATTATATTATTTCTATATTTAAAATTTTTAATAATTGCAATCTTTTGTACTCATACTTGTTATGAGTCTATAGAAATAATATATCTTTTTCAATAAAATGTTTTAATATAATTTTGTTATCATCTATATGAATTTCTATATCTAAATATTTAATTTTATCTTCAAATTCTACTTTTGGAAATTTAATATTATATATGTAACTATTAAAATCATTATAAACATTATTCATAGTTTTTTATTACCAATTATTGGAACATCATCTACATAACAAAAATAATATATTTCTCGACTAATTATTGTTTTTTTTTAATTGTAATACTTTCTAATTCATTTCTAAATATTGGTGACATTAACCCACTAATTGCATAACCCAATCTTTATGCATATTCCAAAATTCATTATTGTATTTAAAATAGAAACTATTATGTATTAAGGTAAACCTTCTATAATATATATATAATACAAATAAAATATCTATTAATTAAAAAACTATTGCAATAACAATATCATTTATATGTTGATTTAAATTTTTTTATTAATATTTACATAATTTTAAATTTTGGAATATTTACATACATTTTTTCAATGTCTGTTGTAAATAAGCATTTATTTTATATAGCATATGTTTACAATTGTATACATTCAAATATCAGCCTTTTTAAAGCTAATTGTGCATATGCTTTGCGAGTATTAATAATAAATGAATACTTTCTCACCAATACAAGATATAGTATTTATGCAGGAATAAAAGGAATCCTCTTATTCCTACGACTCAAATGCTTATATATGAGCAAATCTGAAGTACTGGCAAGTAAAGCGTGAGGATGGAACAGTCACTTTAAATTACTATATACGATGTCTGAATGAATGACATGGGTGAAATTGTCTAGAATTTAGTAAACGTCATTCCAACTGAAACTTAATCATATGTAAATAAGCATTTATTTTATATAGCGTATGTTTACAATTGTATACATTCAAAGTGATGGTTCCATCCTCATGCTTTACTTGCCAGTACTTCAGATTTGCTCATATACAAGCATTTGAGTCGTAGGAATAAGAGGATTCCTTTTATTCCTGCATAAATATTATATCTTGTATTGGTGAGAAAGTATTCATTTATTATTAATACTCGCAAAGCGTATGCACAATTAGCTTAAAAAAGGCTGATATTTGAATGTATTCAATGTCCATTGTAAAAATGCTTTGGTTTCTAGTCCATTTTGTATTATTTAATAATAACACTATCTGTATTTTTTATACAAAATTCTCCATATTCTAAAATATGTTATCCATTTATTTAAATATTTACAGGATACAATAGTTTATATTGATTTATATTTATAATCTTTCATTTTATTAAGCAATTTATTATAGTAGTAAAGACTTTTGGTAATTTATTATATCTTTATTTATTTCATATTTTTATTCTATTTATATAATCTTGATAATACATAACAAATGTATTGCTTTATCTTCTTCATATATAATAATCTTTACAATGTTATAGATATTTCTAATATCTTTAATAAGTTTTCTATATTTATAGTCTTTATTACTACTATATATATAAACTGTTACTATATATTTGGCCCTGTAGACTAAATATATATTCCATGTGTTAAAACATTTTTTTTAGATTATAATAAATAAATTTATTATTATTAAACTATAAACTCTTAAGCTAAATGTTTTAATATTTATCAAAATATTATACTTGGCCCATTTAACTATTAGTTACTTAGGAAATACTTAGATTGTTTAATATTTGCTTAAATTAGTAATATGAATGTAAAGATTAAATTAATTTAAAGCTCGCCATGGTTTAAGTAGGTGCAATAGATAAAGTTGCTTTATTTTGTATAAAATATGATTATTTTATTTTGTTAGGATGTTTGTTTGTTAGTTTTTAAAACAAATGGTTTTAAAATAATAATGTATGGAATGTTAGTTTATGTAATGGTACTTAAAGTTTGATTTAGAAATATTAAATTTATCTCTAACTAGTTGGGATTTCTTTTTAAATACCTTTCAACTTGAATAAATATTAGTAACTAATTTAGCTTCATTTGTTTTAAAATCTTGATCATATTTAGTGTACATATGAATGCATGAATATGTGTGATTGCATGAAAATTTTTAAAAAAGATTTATTGAAAGTAATATTTTTCAAAAAAGTGGTACATTTAATAATCACAATACTAAATTATATTAAATCAAGTGAAAAGAATGTATTGGCATAAAGGGAATATTTAATTTTAAAAAAAAAGTAAATAATTTTATCAGAGACAAATAATTTATTTAATAATTAAATAAGAGTTAATAAAATAAATTGTGGTAATTGTCAATCTAGACATCATATGCCGAGACTGTCTTGATCGAGTTAAAAGTTCAAGGTGAGATCAATTAAAAAGTTAAGTTATGCTAGTAATTTAAATATTCCACTGAAATACCCAAATGGGATTGATTAAACAATATCACATTACAGGAAATGCAATAGAAATCTTAACATGTGTGTGGATATAAGTGGAACACACACTATTGCAACACTTCACTTTATTTAAATTGATTGGTTTTGTTCAACTATTATTTTCACATTTTATTTTGAATCAATTTAAAAGTGTTAAATTGTATTTTTTTATTGTTTCAAATTTCTGAATAGAAAGTTTTAAGTTATTTAGCAATATTACTCTAAGGTATATAATTGGCCATCCTAACTATATATCATTAATTTTTTAAAGAAAGTAAATGGAAACTATGTACATGTCGGAAATCGTATGTTTATTTTATCATTATTTTAAGGCATTAGATAACTAAACTATTGGCTATCAATAACTGCTTTTAACTTTTTAGGGATATTATTTCCAATATATTATTAACATTAATCCTAGTTATTAATGAAGTATTTCTTACATCTTCATAAAACTCTGGCCTAAAGATGAATAATTAATAAATCATTTATGAAGACAAGCACTTAATTTGTTTTGGAGATATGTGAAAAAGTGATTATATTTATGTCAAACTAAATGTAAAGTAATGATGAATTATCATAAAAATATTTAGTATATTAAAAATAGAAAAATTATAATAATTTTGATTAGTATTATAACATTTTAAAGAAAGAAAAAGTCATAAAAAAATCAACCTTTTAAATATTTTGGGAAAAGACTTTTCAACTAATTTCATATTAAGACAGATAAGCTAACATTGGATTAATCTAATTAACCATTGCAAGTTCATCTGTCTATTCATTTAGAATATTTTTCTAAATTGGTTGTTTTTCTTAAATATATTACTTGACATAAAAAAAATAAAAAATTTAGACTGACATCATATTTAACATAAAATATTGTAAGGATCGCTGTAAGTCTCATACCTCTCCTTATCATTAAATGCATTAAACATAAATATATACATGGATGTGTTGATTTATAAAAGTAATACATCTATTGAAATCACGAATTAATTATATATAACAGTATGAATCAATTCTATATTGTAGTTTAATGAACTGGAAATGCTTAAAACAAAATCAAAATTTTGTTATTAAATTTAATTTTATTAAATTATTAATATTTTAAAATAACAAATTTGACAGAACAATTGAGAAAGTTTTATAAAAAAATAAAACCGATTTTATAATCTAGTGTTATAAAATGGGAGAGGGAAAAAAACCCTGATAATTATAAAGTAACCATAACAACAATAACAAACAGCTATTTTTTTTTTGTTGTTGTTGTTGTTCTTTAATGGCTGGAAAGTTAAAAATATGTATCGAGAAGAGAAGATTATAAATGAGATTTTCATTTATTTATTCGCTAAGGATGGCAAGACAGTTAATTTAAAATTGTATTTGGGCAAAATATTTTCAGCATTTTGAAAGAAAAAATTATTGAACAGTAAATATGCATAAACTGTAAGTTGTTAATTTGATCTATATGTGTAAAAAAAAAAAACTGAAACGAAAGAATATCACTATATATCCATTGAAATTGAACTTTATAAACTATGAAAATTTAAAAATAAACAAATTATAACCTGTTGATTAAAGCATAACAGGGACCAAGATTTTTTTTTCCTTTTGTTATTGATAATTATATTGAACTATTTGCTATAAAAAATATGATAAAATATTCAGTTACATAATCAAACATTTAATAATTATAGAACTGTTGGAAGTTTTAAATTTAATAACGTTTATCATCAAAATAAAAAAAAACTGACTTTAATTGTGTTTTGTTTTGGTATATAGCTATAACATTTATATAAGAAAAGAATTTTATATATATATACTAACATAAAAATGATGCAGGTGTGCTAAAAAAATCGTTGTGAAGGTCAAGGCAACTCAGATGGATTTTGAAGAAGGCGAGGAACATGATCCATAGGTATGAATTCTCACCATCACATATATATAAAATGGCAACCAGATATGTGAGGGTGTATAGATCAGTGGTGAAAGTGGCCAAATCAAAGATCATCCGAATTACTTGGTCAACTTGTGGGAATTGGATAGATCGTGGAAGATACTACTTTGGATAATGAAGCGAATAAAAGATGCTGAGAATTCTCAATCTACCATGAATTTTTCCATTTAAAGAAGATGCTCATGTTTGATCAAGAGGTTTACTAAATCATTCATAATTTTATGGGAATATGCAACTGTTTGTTCGTTATGGTTAACATACTGATGCTATAATTTTAAGGTTTTCTCTTCTTCATTTATGTATTTATTAATTTTTTTTTTATTACTTCCACATTGGATTTTTTGAGCTGGAAGTACCAAAGAATTTAGATGTATTCATTTCATGATATAAAATGTATTTTTGAAATAAAAAAAAATATATAAATGGTTCTGTTAAAAAAAAAGGACTAGACTATGATGACATGAATATAAATGAAGGTAAGACTTATTTTTGACTCACTAACAATATAACATTAGTAACAAAATTAATTATTAATAAAACCTATATTATCCTTTATTAACAAGACACATACTAACAATTACTTATAAAATCAATTGATGGCAATTCCAGTTCTCATGATTTATAATATTCACATACGAACCCATTAGTTCAATTATATTTATAAAATAATAAATTGTATATTGATATGATGATACCTTTTTTTAAAAAAAATAAATAAATAAATAAATAAACAATGTCATTTGTTTAGATTGGTATGAAAGATCATAAATTATTATTATTTTTTTAATATGATGGCATATATACTAAGAATGTCCTATAGTTAATGATATTATTTTATGTATTTTTTTTTGTGTGTTATTATTTTAATAAGATTAAATGGAAGTGTAAGAATCGTATTTATAGTGTTTTTTAAAATGTATATTTATATAGTTACATATGCTATGTTAACATAAAATAAATCTGTTGATTTTAATTGATTTTACATCAAGGATTATCTATAATTTGTTGAGAATACATCATTGAATTCACATATCTCTTGATATTAAATATATATGTAATATGTATCCAATGAGTGTACTATATAAGCCATAACATCACGTCATTGCCCACATTGGCTAGATATATTCTTATAATTTATACCTGAACAGAGTAAGTACTTAGATTACGACTGAGTTTGAATTCTAGGGAATCTAATGGATTGACATGAAAATTGGGTGGATCCTGTGCATATTGCCAAATGAATGGGGGTTGAATGATAGTAAAGATTCCTCTTGGTTGTAGTGTTATTGGATCTTTCCAGTTTTTCCGTGGACGGCTGCATTATTGTTTCGGTAAATGTAATGGGATGGATTTAGGTAAATGGTTGGTTCTACTGCAAGTGTTGATGATGGAAGGGGAATTTTCCATTATAATTTTTCAGCATTTATTTATATCCCATTGCATTTTGATGTCACAATGCGGTCGGCTATATGTTTATCTATTCGTCGGTTCGTTACATTTTTGGTGAGCCCAATTGTGTGGCATGAAATCAAAAAATCAACCTTTTAAATATTTTGGGAAAAGACTTTTCAACTATTTTCATATTAAGATAGATAAGCTAACATTGGATTAATCTAATTAACCATTGCAAGTTCATCTGTCTATTCATTTAGAATATTTTTCTAAATTGGTTGTTTTTCTTAAATATATTACTTGACATAAAAAAATAAAAAATTTAGACTGACATCATATTTAACATAAAATATATAAACTTATAATATAAACTACTTTTATTAATTAATACCCTCTTTCTGTTCACTTTTCCTCTAATTTGAATCACAATTAAGACTGTTGTTATAAAGAAACTGTATATTATTTAAAGTTTCTACTATCAACTGTTAGGATTAAATTTGTTAAATTTTATATTGCAAACATTTTCTCAAAGAATTCGTGCTGTAAATCTTCATATATGTATCCTTAACCTGCCCAAGTTAAAGACTATGTTGCTGTATTTTAAAAGAGAGAGAAAAAAAACTTGAATAAGATAATTTTCATTATAAGATGGAAAAAACTTTAATTTAAAAAATGGTAAAACAAATAGTCAACGTATGTATATTTTTTATGTATATTTAAATTATTATTATTATGTAGTTATAATTTATGTACTGTTATTATGATTAATAACGTTTATGGCATTATAAATATTTATGATGGTATGTATCCTAGAAATGGAGTTGGTAAGAAAGATACAGTAAAAGGTTTATTTTAGAAGTTCTTTTATTATTAGTTGGAATTCTCATATTTGTTATTTCAAACTTAATAAAGGAAAGTATCCAGGATATAACCTTTTTTTATATAACTGATACAAAAGTTAATAAATGAGAGTTACACAATGATGATTTGTCGGAATAGTGTTATATGCCTTTGTGAGATGTTATTTATTTATCATTATTATCAAATGTATGCCTTGTGTAGTTAATAATTTGTATATGGAATAGAAATATATATCAGTTAAGCAATTTTATGTGGTTATTAAATTGTTTCTTATATGCATTTAGTCTCTCCATGAGCGAGAGCATGGCTTGCTTATTTATCGGCATTGCCTGCACATAATTATCGGGTGCCTATTCATGATATGGTATTATCCAGCCAGCCCCTCCATGAGACAGTGTGTATTTCTCATTTTCAGCAATGCCAAGTGAAATTACTGATCCACTTTGCCTGGAATTTAATATAATATACGTTTTAGTACAATATTTGAAAGCATGTTTATCTTTACATTTATACTTTTAGCTCTACTCCATTTCCTCGCCCCATCACAGATGTTAATATTATATTTGTTTTTCTATTTTGCTTAATACTTTGTTATCTTTCTAAAAAACTATAAAAGTGTCTCTACACTGATTTTCAAACCTGATCTAGGTATGTAAAGGATATAATATCTTACTGATATCCTGAATATAGGCATTTAGATGTTCAGCTTTTTTTAGCTTGGATAATTATTATCTTAAAAATGAGAATTAGTTTAAATATCTTATTAGGTTTTTTTAAATAAAAATATGAACTTGGATTATGAGGTACAGCATATATTGCAATTAATTGTATATATAGGCTCCTACCAATGTAACATAAAGGCACCTAATTTTTTTCACTTAAGAATGTTATATAATAGTCTAAAAAATAATAGCAAGAAAATAAAACCAATTCAGTGTCTACTTCAATTTGCTGAATACGATGTTGATATGTTGTTTTCAGTGCATCAAAAAAATGATGTAGAATAACCATAATCAGTCAATATCTTATTTTCTTTGCAGTTTTAATTCACCAATAATTTAAAAATGTTCTTGTCAGTCACTGAATTTCTGTCTTCAGATCTCTAAATTTATTATGAAGTTCCATCTTTAATTTATTATTCTGCCAAGCAGAAAATGCCAAGTTTCCTTTTAATGAAATTACTAATAAGATCATTGTTAAAAAAAAATCTCATGATTCCTTTTTAGTGAACTCAAGGATAGATTTACTTATACCCATTACACACTCCTTAAGAGAATTCCATGCTTCTATAATATGATGTTCGAAAGATCCAAGTTAGCAGTTTTAGTGTTACTTATTGAAATTTAATATAGTAAATTCTTCTAAAGAATTAATATCAATTATCTTGTGAATATCATTGGAATAAGAACTATTTTTTAATGCATCTATCATTTTAATATTGCAGCAAATTAATCTATGATTGAACCAACAATCTGCGCTTCTAAGTGCTCACATAACTTCTCTTTTATTCAGATTCCTAACTATAATGTAATCTATTAAATGTTACTGTTTTGAGAATGGATGTTTACATGTTCTTTTATGATAGTTTTTCTGTCTAAACAAAGTTTGTGTAATGGTCAATTCATATATTGTGAAAAAATTCAATAACAAAAGACCATTTGAATTTACAGCACTAATTTTATTTCCAACGACCTTTGGCCAAAATCTAATATTTATCCTAACATAATCTCAAGAAGAAAAATTTGAAATTCTAATGTATTGCTTTAATAATGCTACCCATCAAGGAATCAAAGCTGTCTTTCTGTGAATTTAAGATCTCAGCATAAGTGAGCAGGAATATCATTATGCAAGGCAAGTTTTAACACCATTAATCTTTTATCAATACAACAAAAAATTCCAAGAATAAAAAATACTAAATTAAACTTAACAGCAAATCGAACATTATGCATTCTCTTATCAATGACAAATCTACTCTTACAAAAAAATGTTATATTAAACTTCTTTCCTCTGGAAAACAAGTTTCATTAAGAGCAGTTATAGCAATCTTCTTAATAAGCTCTTTAGTCACCAGTCCAGCTATCCATTCTACCCTTGAAGAATTTCTATCAAGATAAGCTTACACATTCAATGTATTTCTATTTAGCAAAAAAATTAGATTTATAATATTTATTTTAAATACAACTACTGCCTCCTGCTTTGCCACTACTGATATTATTATTATTATTTCTATCACTATATTGGGTAATTTTCTAGGAATGATCACCTAGCCAGACTCTGTGAGATAGACCATTTTTAGATCATGTTTTCTAGGTCTCTGCCACTTCATAATAGGAGGGGATCTCTAAATATGATTGTTTATGCATACAATCTTTGCCAGTTGAAACTCCTATCTCAAATCCAATCCGAGACTCATTAGTAATGTAACTACTTCAAGCAAAAATGATAACTAAAAACTTCCAGCTTAATAGCCCTGTCACCTTCATTTCTTTCTTGAGGATTTGAACAAAAAAAATGCAAAAAAAGAAACTGGAGTCAGAATTGCTATATGTGGCTGCACAAACACACTGCTTCAATGTCACAATTATATAGCGAGATTATCAATGGCATGAGGGACTCATGATAACCAAACTCTACACTAATTTATATGATTGAAGAAAAAGATGAATAGAAAAGATTATCAGAAACTGTCTAACCTTTGATGAACAACTTCCTACCTTACAGGCAGCAGCAAGTAATCTTAGTAAGATTGTAGCTGACCTTCATATTTAAAGATCATTGTGCTATTCATTATCTTCATATCTCTTTGGTAGCCTGGTCATGTATATGAGAAAGTGTTTACTGGCCACTGACAGTTTAATTACCAACTTGTATTTATAGGCCATTTATAAATGATTTTCAATGATATTATATAATGATAATATATTAATTTAAAATCTTTAATATCTGTGACATTATCTAAATTCATATATTTAAATTTATATTATTTACAAATAAACTTATTTTTTAAAAACAAAAATTTCAAATAAAAAATTAAAATGTACATTTTTTTTTTTTTAAATAATCGATATTAAGAGATAAAAGATTGTTAGCTATACATTATAAGAATAAGACTGGCTCTATGATTAGAAAGAATGAGCATTAGCTCAGGATGTCAAAGATCAAACTGACAAAATGTAAAAATATAAATAAAACTAAAAAGTGTAAAATTACAATATTTGATGATATTATACAAAAATTTATTTTTCAAGTGAAATGTTATTTATATAATATCAATTTGTTGTAAGAAAAAATTACAGATTTTTTTTTTTTTGATTACTAAAAAAATTTATAACTGTTACTTTTTTCATCTACAGGACAATTTCAGAAATAAAAAAGCACTTATTGTCTTTGAATGATTCTGTATGAGAGCATAAACTTTAAATTTAACACTACAATCTCATATTTAAAGAAATTTACAATTCCCAACTTTTGTATCAAACCCTTGTTTTTATCCTGCAATCTAAATCAGTAAAATAATGCAGCATATCTTTACATAAGTTCTATTAAATTCTATAAGTATACTAAAAAGAAAATTTACATTTACAAATATTAATAATGCTTATGAAATGAGATGGAATTTGTAAATAGATTTTTAGACTGTCATTACTATTATTCAATAAGCATTTTATTTTAAGATTTCTAATCACAAAGTTGTTATTACTTATTAATAGTTAAAAAAAAAATACAAAAAGCATTAAAATTAAAAATCCAATGACTTTATTTGGATTATTACAACTGGTTGAAAAAAGTCATTGTAATACAAATATTAAACATACATAATAAAGAGCCTACATAAGAAACAGCCCCAACATTTGTATGTATACATATTTTATTTTACAAAATTCCAAAAGGAATCATAATATATTATAATAAAATAAATAGTATATTTCTATATTTAAAATAATAATAAAATATACATCAGTAATAAATAAAATAAAGAATTTAACACTCATTTGGAAAAAAAAAATCAAAATAAGTAGACAGTTTTAAAAATATTGTGTGGGGGAAATCATATTAGGAATGTAATATAAAAGTCAAAATATCATTTAAAAATGAAATCTACAATTTTGAAAAGAAATTTGGTTTACCAATATTTCCCTCTCTTTCAATTCCAAGTCATATTAAAAACTTATCTCATTAGAGTCTTATAAATTAAAAGATAGCTATTTATTTAAGTTTATAGTAAACCCCTGAGCTTGTATTTACATAAGATAAATTAATAACTAAGCTTTAATTGAAGCATTTAATCTAACTTATTCCTTCAAAACTAATACATAATGTTATATTTTAATTAATTATCAGGCAAAATAAATAAAATTGATTTTAAAATTTTTTTTTTAAATATTTCATTATATTGATGAGATAACTAAATATCTCTATCAGTCATTATCAACTTCCAATGTTTAATTTAATTTTTAATTTAAGTAAATGAAAATCATTTACTTAAAATGGTAATTAAACAAAACATTTGTGAAAATGATTGCTGAAGTCAAAATATATCAATTAATAAAATATGAATTAAATACTATTAATCTGAAACTTATGGTTCCAGGACTTTATTTGAATTCGTAAATTTTTCGAAATTCAACAACAAACCTCCTTTTCTCCATCATTATAAATCAAAACTCTGCTAAAAATTTAAATAAATATTAATTTTTATCATCTATAGTTTTGTATATATAAAAATATTTTTTGTATACTATATAAATTTGTTTTATTAATAACAACAAAAAACACAATATATTTATATCAGCATAACATTTTTATATTACAGTCATTAAAACAATAAATCAAAACAATAGTTGATAATTTTACCTGGATAATACAAGTTTTTTGAATGAATGGTACTAGGATTAATGGTAGACTACTTGAATATCTTACAAAACATAACTCTAAAAACCATAGTAAGTTTGATTAAATATTATGTTTATACCCGTAAATATTCTAAAACAAATAAAAACAGCATTTGTAAAACTTCATTCAGATTTAAATAATTATTTTTTTGTAATTTACATCTGACTCTAATAATGTGTAGACTATGAAAAATTTAAAAGGATAATAAATTGACTAACAGGTGAGTAATTACTCATAATTTTGAGAATATAGTAATGGAGATAAATTATGTAATGAGGCTTTGGAAATTGGTCTTGAAATAAAGACAAAAATAATAAGTCATAACACTAATGCTTCTTAATAATATAAAATTGTGATCAGAATATCAAAAAGGTGGCCAACTTCTGGTACCTAAGGAGTTTCAATATTCAACATGAAGGATAGAAGATAATAAAACATAATAAATAACATTAAAGTTGTGTTTCAGTTTGAGGCAGGAATGGAGATTTACAAACTGAAAATTGGATTTGGAGACATTTGAGAATATGAAAAATTTTCTTCTATATGAATGTAAAACATGGAAAATAATTCTTCGGTTTATTTAAAAATTATACATGTTTCAACAGATATTACCCAGCATTTTGGATTATAAATAATATCAATAGAATTATGAGGAAAAAAACATGCATAAAAACCTTGGATTTTATGTCTAACAAAGATGGCAATGAATAGTCCTATATTATAAAAAACAAACAGTTGTAAGAGAAATTTGAGAAAAGGTACTGCATATATATGTCAACACAGAGGCAGATTCAGGAGTAATTTAGAAATTTTAATGTCAAAAGCATGAAAGAAGTAATGAAATTAAACTAATAGCAAAATAAAATTATTATAACATTTACTTCATTTGGGGTATTAAAATAATATTCAAATGCATCTGACAATAAAAAGACAGAACCGCCATGGCCAAATTGTGGCTATCAAATGTGGCTCACTACATAGTTCAATGTGACTCTCATAAAATTTTTGAAATAAAATCATGATACAATTTATAATTAGTAAGATATTTATTTTGAAACTATATATACTTTATTCTTTTGTAGTGTCAATATTTAAATGATTGTTTATGATATCAACTTCGATGCTTTTATTGTTAGTTTTCTGGAATTATAATACATTTTTCAAACTTATAGGAAAATTATAAATCAAACATTGGTTTCTGCTGAATACTTCAAAAATTTAATCGTGGCTCTGAATTTATGTCAATTTTAACATGTGGCTCTTATAGATATGAAATGTGGCTATCACTGACTGAAATAGCACTTACTTCACAGAATCAAAATAATATTTACTAAGGCTGTGACCTCAAGAATATGCGCGTAAAAATGCGATAGTAGGGACCTCTACAGGTCTTAACTAAAATGCATAAATAAATATAAAAAAACATACAAAATTTTCAAGTCTACTGATATAAAGAAAAGGTGCCAAAAAACAGAATTTCATTAAAAATAATAATTCAAAATTCACTTTGTTTTTTCCAACAAGACACATGTTGGTATATTTATAATAGCAAAGATAGAATAAATAAAAACAAATAGAAAAAAAAATCAATTTTTTTTTACTAATTCCATTTCTTACTAATAATTATAACCTGCTTATTATGTGAAAATACAAAACACTACATGACGACCACTCACTTATCACTTTAATATCTAAGATTATCGAAATCATAGCATTTGTCAATTTTCTTGCTATCTTATGTTATACAATAGTTCAAAAAGTTAACATTTATAAATCAATATATTTATATTGTTAATTTCAGGACAATATGGTTATCTATGCAGCTAGAAAATCTATAAAGCTTTCTCCTTCTTTGGAAATGAAATTAGTAAAAGCAGCCTCATTATTAATAACTAGTGATGTCCATAAATGACATAAGATTTCCCCATATTTTTTATATCTATTTTCAAATTATACAATCATCAAATGTTTTTATATTGTGGTAGGTCTGATATAATTTCCTTTCTTATACGTAAATATAAATATACACATATAATAAAGTAATTGATTGATCGAATGACAAATAAGCAAGCAAATTTAGTCATCCACAGTAATACAAAAAAGTACTAACAACTACCACATCACTACATGTATTATAATCTATGAATGGACTTGTATCCAGGTACCTCTTGTGATTTATGCCATTCAATACAAAAGATATGGTCATGTTTAATATTAAAATTATAAACATGTGCTTGAATTATATATATTTGTGTATTAATTTGGATATATTACTTAAATTTAGGAACATATAAAATACACACACATAGAAAAAAATAATATAAAAATCCTATGATAGCAAACATAACAGAAATCACAAAAGAATAAATAAAATAAAAGAGAATCTTTATCACCAAACTTTGCCTTTTTCTTTCCCTGAAAAGTATCTGTTATTTTTTTTTCTTCTTTTGAAACTTATATAATGAGTTTATTTATGTAGCGCTAACTGTATTAATAATTAGACATCACTCCACGAGCTTTATAGATTTAAACACTTAATGAATACTCTCCTTTCCAAACACAAGATAAACTCTTTTGAAAAGAAAAAACGAATCATTCTTATCTTTTTAACCTAAGCGTATATGTATAGGCAAATCTTAAGCATTTGGAAATGAGAGCATGAAAATATAAAATAATCACTTTCAATTCCTTTTACTATGTTTTAATAGTAAAAGAAATTGAAAGTGATTGTTTAATATCTTCATGCTCTCATTTCCAAATGTTTAAGATTTGTCTATATATATATATATATACGCTTAGGTTAAAAAAATAAGAATGATTCATTTTATTTTTTCAAAAGACTATCTTGTACTTGGAAAGGAGAGCATTCATTAGGTATTTAAATCTATAAAGCGCATGTGTGGTGGAGTGAATTCCTTTGAAACTCTAAAAAAAATCTAGAGAAATAGTAAAAAAATTATTTTTCTATTTTTTTTTATTGTTCTTTTGCTGTTATAAATGTATTAAAATATACATTACCATAAGCAAAGAATAGATTAAAAGTCCACTCAAGATTATCTTTTCTAAATTTCCTTATCTCTTGTTCTTTTATTCAAATTCATAACTCCTGCAGTCATCATCTGCTTTGTTTCCCTTTTATTTCAATAGTTGCAGTTCTTTTTTGTATATCATTTCTTTATTCCTCTACAGTTTTAAATCCCAGCCAATCTCTCATAGTAAATTTATATATTTATGAAAACAGAGAAAATAAAATCTTAAAAGATTTATTCATTTTAATTTGATTAATTATTTTTATGGAGAAAATTTTAAGACACGATTACAGAATTTCAATAGAGATACTGTGTGATTTCTGCATAGCAATATAAATAATGTATTAGAAGACAAACCTCAGTGAGCAGGACAAGATTTAATATAAGTAATTAAAAAAAATAAAATGTTGAAATTTTAATTTCAAATGATCTTAATAGGAAATCTATGCTTAATAATATTTGAAATACAGTATATGTAAAGAATTGTTATGATAGAAAAACAGCTATCCAAGAGAAAAGAAATAGATATCTAGTTATTCTATTTTAAAAGCAGGAATACTTATTTATAACAACATTTATTACTTTAAAAAATAATCCTACTAAATTAATAATACATATAATATACAAGATTCGTATAAAACTGATTATTCCAAAATATTTTAAGCATATACATATGATCATAAAAATTATGCAGAAAGAAGAAATAACATTGTTATATTATTCAGCACATATAAATTGGATAATGCAGATTCTTTCATAATCTTTTTACTGTGTCCTTATAATACAAATAACAGTCACATTAATGTTAAATAATTGTCAGATCAACCAGATAGTTTGCCATTATTGATTAATTCCACAAAAACAAATCATTAAAAATCAGTTCTTTTAAATAGGAAAGAACATAAATAAAAGTAATCTAGATCCTCTGTTTTCTTGATCTAATACTGTCATAAATGAATGCTCACTTTTGTTGTGATAGAGCAATCATTGAAAGGAAATTATTCTTGCTGTTTATTAGCTGTAACATTAAATCATTTTCCAGCATTTCCACATAGTCTGCCACAGCTGAATTGACATAACATTGGGCAGAACACAGAACTTTAATGAATTATGCATATTAACAATTTAAAGCATTTGGATTTTCATAATCTAAATTTGAAACTATAACATGGTGTAATTTTGTTGATAAATGACAAAATTATCACCAAGGATGAAACATATTAACATCTGGCGATTTATTTATATCACATTAGTGAGCTTTTTTAGATAGACTATGCAAAACATTATTAGATACCTATTACAGGCTAGGAATGAACTACAAACAAATAATATGGGAAAAGGACAATGCAGTTTTACACTTTATTAATAAATATAAATAAACAGGGAAATAAGAAAGTCACATCTGCAGACAGTAACAATCCTAAATAGCCTACAATAGAGGAAAAAAATATTTTCAACATTTCTCTATATAAGAAGACAAAACTCACTAGATTAATCAATTTCAATTCATAAAGGTTTTACTTCCTACTTTACAATTATTAGATACCTATTAATCTATAAATTATGTGGTTAATGAAATGGACCAACTACCTGAAAAACTTATCTATCTTAAATTTCCAACTTCTGTGAACAGCATTATATATGATACAACTATAAGCTTAATAATAATAAAACAACAAGTGTTATACATGTATTAACTGTAAGTTTGATAATAATAAAACAATACACAATGAAATCAATAATTAAAAAAAAAGATGCAATTTAAATTTAAAAATATAAATTCTCTAATACTTAAACTACAGTTTGACTGTTGTTCAGTTTTCCAAAGGTCTGGATTCACAGAAAATGGTAATCTAGCCGGTGAATATTGTAATACTATCTTGACTTTAGCTTTCCCAAAATCTTTACTTCCTTAATTGCTGGGCATTTTTTCAGGTGAGAGTAAGCATTAAACACATACAATAAACATCATATAATACAAAACATTCAGCCAAACTAACTTTTATATTATATATAGTTAGAGAATGGATGTATATGATTGGTTAACATAATGCATTGTATTATTAGTTTGGTTCTGAGCTTTACATAGCAATATATGCATGAGGTAAATGTACTAACCTAAGTATCACACTACTTCCTTTTAGAGTTATGCCAATAATTTTTTAATATAAACTTATCTATGAATATGTATTAGAGATAATAAAAAGAATCAAATAGTTTGTTGCTCAGTTAATATGAAAATTCACATGATATTGTGTATATTGGAAGAGACGGAAATGATCTGTAATCCATGGAACTTAAGATCTATAGTCTACCACTGCTCCAACCACTCCTAAGTCTATATATATATCCCCATTTCCATTTTTTCCCTTATTACTTCTTCTTTTAATCTTACTTGCTCTGCAACATGCAGTAACCTCTATTTACACTTGAAACTTTGTCTAGTGACTACTCAATATTTATATAAAGCTATGGGTGGATAGATATCATTACTATATAATGCATGCATTTATACATTCATACTTTAAACCAATATCCATATAACCTGTTTACAAACTTTTTGAAAGGCTGTAGGGGTTTGTCCATGAACTTGAACTTAATGCAGAGATATTATTTATAATCTACAACTTTTGAGTTATAATTAGCACTTTCATTCATTCTTCCTTCCCTCCCATGAAATCAAACTAAGTATTCAATTTATGAAACTATATACATTATCTACTCACTTTGGAACAGAAAATAATAATATATTAACATAATATGTAAATTAAATCTCATAAAAATATTATATCCAATAGTATAATGTTTAACAAAATAAAAATTCTCACCTGCGAGTCCAAATTTTAGAAATTGTGCACTATAAAGTTTGAGATTCATTGTTTTTTTTTAAAGAAAATAAATAAATAAATAAATACCATTGTTGTGAGTTAGATAGAGTACATCTTTACACGAAAAAAATAATATAAAAAGTCAATTATGGCATAGTGTGTTGAAAAGATAAAATGAATTCATGAATCAAAGTTATATTTCAAATCATTGTTATTTTTTTAAGGAATTAATAGTGACTATAGTAATGGAGGAGGATTTTTAAATGTATATATTTAGTAAATAAATACCAATTCCATGCATATCTTTCATTAAAATAAAATCAAACTATCAACTTTCACTGCTATATTTATCTATTTTAGATTTCAATTTACAACTGCATTTCCCATTTATATAAAGAAACATGATATGATTAAACATTAAAAAAGCAAGTCGAAGAAAAGTGAAACTTGAAAATTTTATCAGAAAATTGACCAATTTTTTTTTTGCAATTTTGACTACACCCCAGACCAATTGCCATCCAATTACTGATTGTAAATGAATTTCTAACTATTCATATATAAAGATTAAAACAAGAAAAAACAAATATACCAATGGACAATTGTCTTCTCCTTCAATATTAATATGTAAAAAGATGTTGAAAAGGCCTTTGCTCTATGGTAGGCTACTAGGCTGTTTTATATCTTACCTATAGAGACAAATTGATTTAGATCTAAACCTTACATTGTCTGAAATTTTGAAGTCATCAGCATGAATGGTAACAATAAAAAAAAGGATGGGCCACTGAAAGTCTACAGTGCAAAACAATGTCTCTTTATCTGCACAGGTTTAGTTCTAAAGGTAATTTTTATCTATTCTAGGAAAGAATATTATCTAAAAATAGAAAATCTATGTGATGAAAGCTTATAGTTTTTATTCTAAATGAAATAAATTTTTCATATATCAAAATTCAAAAATATATATTTCTTTTTAGTTGCATATTAATATTAACTTTCCTACTGATAAAACTATCATATATTTGAAATATAAGATAAACTTTTTTAAATACAATAAGCAATATTAATTCAAATTCCTAAAATAAAAAAAATAATCATTAAAAGATTTTGTTAAATTTTTATATTTAAAAATATTTAAATAAATTATTTGTGGGGGAGGGGAACCCGATAAAAATTAGTTTTCAAAGAAACTAGCCATTTTTCTTCATTTTATTATAAACTGTATACATGTATATTAAATCAAAATAACTAGGCAAAAAAGGTATTATAACCAAGCAATAATATTTTACTATTGGTGATAATTTACCACATCTTTAACATAAATTATTCATTGTAGTTAAAAATGACAAAGACAACCACGAATATGCAATTCCCAGTATGAATAAAATGCAAAAAATATATTGTTTAAGGCAATGTAACCTTAATTCTTATTTGTCTCGCATTATATGAACACTTTTTATGAATCACTGTAGTATTTATTTTCATTTCTTACAAAAATATTTTCACACCTGAATAAACTTTTGATGTACACAAAAATTGAAGCCAATAATTATAGAATGTTTCATTTACATAAATAAAGAGCTGTTTGTAATGGGAAAAAAATTTAATAATATTTGATACTTCAATTAAAAATGATTAATATAAAATTAAGTTTTAAAGCATCTGACTGATTTTGACTGGTTTTTTTTTTCCTAATTCTAATAGTAAGAATAATAATATTTTTTGACAATAATTCAACCCTTCTCTAATACTTAACTTATATTGTATATCAGACAGAAATTTGCTTTTTGTTTTTGTAAAAAAAAAATCTATCAATTATTTCCAATTTCATATCATTCTGTAAGATTATTAAATTAATAAATGGTATATCATAAAATATTTTTAATATTTTGGAAAACTTTTTTGATATGATAAAATTTTAGAAAAGAAAAAATATATAAAATACATGAAATCAACAAATGTCTATAGATTTAAAAGTAGTTTAGAATTACTGATTTTTAAAAGATAATACAAATATAAAGATAGTAAATTTTATATGTGCAAATGCAGAAAACAAAGATGAGCTTATGCATAGGTACATATAAACATATATTTTTATATAGATAAAAAATAAATTATATATTTTTTGTATACATGCAAGCATATATACATATGTATTAATAACAGTAACATAAATGCATTTATATATGTTTACGTGGGCATATCATTTAATTAATATAATATATTAATCAATTACAGCTTTGAAGAAGATTGTTAGATAAATGAAACTTTAAGAAACAACCATAATAGAAAGCACTGTGAATTTAAGCTGCAAATATATATATATATATTATTTTATTGTAAAACCAATTAGTTATAATTTCTTTCAAAGAACCAAGATTTAGGCAAAAATGATATTAAGTCCAACTATTATATGAATCCATCAGTCACCATTATATTAATATGTAGGTATGACTTATTTCTCTAAAATAGTAATTTTAGTATCACACAGAAAGTTAAAGAAAAGTGTTAATGAAATTATTTAAAAGATAATATTATTTCTAATCCATACTTAATCTATTTTTAGTTGCTAAACCAAATAACTGAAGCAAATTTTTTATGAAACATTTTATTATTTTGCTTAATTAAATAATAATAATAAATAATAAAAATATCATATATAACAGCTATATAAAAATGTATATATGTTAATAATTATACATAAAAAACCCTTTTTGGCACATAGTTTTGTTCACTTTCAAATGTTAAGCATTTATTTAACATTAACCAATTATTGCAGGTAGAGTACTATCTAGTATTATATAATGAAAATAAAATAATAACAATAACAAAATACAACATTAATAAAACAGAATAAAATTATATAGGGAGTCAATAAAAATTGAAGGAATTGGCTATATAATATAACAATATACAGAATAAATAAATTATATTTTATACAACTTTATATATATATATATATCACCTTATATAACTGTCCATTCATTTTTAATTCACCAGTGATTAACTAAAAGTTTAATAAAAATTCATACAATTTTTTAAGTTATGTTTAATATAATGTTTCATATACTTGTTTTCTTTTTGGATCTTTAATATAATTTAAAGGTTTAATATTTCTTGTAGTATCTATTTTATGACCATATGTTAAGTAATGAATGTAAAAAAGTAGATTTATCATCTCACCTATTAATTGCATTATGTTCTTTGGATCTTACCTCTAACTGTTTCCCTATATAATTAATTTTATATATGATTCCTTTTTTATATTTTATATCATCTCTTATTTTATAATTACTATTAATTTTTCCAGACTTTTACTATCCAATATTTAAATATTTGAAACATAGTAAGACTGTTAATATTGCAAAATTTAGAACCAATTGTTTAAGAAATTCTGTACAATTTAGACTTACAAGGTTGTTTAATGCCTATTATCACCATGTTGATATTTATCATTTAACTGTAAATGAAATAAAAAATGTAATCAATATTTATAAACAATTGTAATATATTTCTGTATTCATATATATGGTACTATATTTGTTTTTTGTTTTTTTGTTTATTATTAATATTGTTCTGTAAGGAGACTTTTTATATATGCCTGTAGAATACATAGATTTAAATAACTTGAACTAAATATAATTTTTGTTTTTTATTAATGTATTATAAATTTTGGGATAATATGAAAGTTTGATAAATTTCTTACTTGATCTATTATTACTATCACCATTATAATCATTTTGCATAGAAATATTATTTAATATTTTAAGGGGTTTATCTGTAATCTTTATATATTTTAATAAATTGATTTTTTGTAAATCAGCCACATTTTTATTTGTATTATATTTATCATTTCTATATTTAAAATTTTTAATGGTGCCATCTTTTGTACTCCTGTGCTTTTTGTGAATCTATAGGAATAATTTTTCTTAATTTGTTTTCTTTACTAAAATGTTTTAATATATCTATATATAATCCTTCTAAACTCTTTTCTTCTTCCTTTCCTTTATTTATGCTATCTTCATATACAATATTGCAATTCAAATAATTCTTACACTTTTTTCAGCAAAAACTTTTTATTATTATTATTACAGTTTCGGCTGTATCTTACAGTCTTCATCAAATCATATTCTCTTCTTCTACTTATCTCTATTCTCCATTTTCTAGAGAGAAGTAGAAGAAGAGAATAAGATCTGATGAAGACTGCAAGGTACAATCGAAACTGTAATAATAATAATAAAAAGTTTTTGCTGAAAAAAGTGTAAGAAGAATTATTTGAATTGCAATAATGTTTTAATATAATTTTGTTATCATTACCTATGTGAATTTCTACATTTAAATATTTATTTTTATTTTCAAATTCTATTTTTGTGAATAATATTTATAATAATTTTAATAACAATATACCGGTATATAACATTAAATCTACAAAAGTAGAATGTGAAGATAAAATTACATATTTATATATAAAAATTCATATGGCTAATGTTTTAATAAAACATTTTATTAAAGAGGACAAATTAAGGAAAATTATTCCTATAGATTCAAAAAAAGCATGAATATAAAATAAGGCAGTCATTAAAAATTTTAAATATAGAAATGATGAATATCATACAGATAAAAATGTAGCTGATTTACAAAAAAAAAATCAATTTATTAAATTATATAAAGATTATAGATATAATCCTAAAAATATTAAAATATATTTTTTAATTGTAAAAAGTCTATATTAACTAATAATATTTCTATCCAAAATGATTATAATGATGATAGTAACAATAGTTCAAATAAGAAATTGATCAAACTTTCATATTATCCCAACATTTATAATACATTAATAAAAAACAAAAATTACATTGATAAACATATTAAAAGTCTAAAAAAATTAATAAGTAATTATAAAATAAGAGACAATATAAAATACAAAAAAGGAATCTTATATAAAATTAATTGTAACCATTGCAATATGATTTATAGTCAAAGAACATAACAATGCAAATAATAGATGAGATGGTAAATCTATTTTACATACTTACTATTTAACATATGGACATAAAAAAATGCTACAAAAAATATTAAATCTTTAAATTACATTAAACATCTAAAAAGAAGACAAATATATGAAATGTTATATTAAGCATAACTTAAATAATTGTATGAGTATTTATAAAACTTCAATAAATTTAGTTAATAACTGATCAATTAAAAATGAATGGAAAATTATATAAGATAGTGTATATAAAGTTGTATAGGTTATGTTTTATTTATTCTGCACATTGTTATACAGTCAATTTTTTAACTTTTATTGAATCTCCATATTATAATTTTATTCATGTCTAATTTTGTTGTTGTTATTCTACTTCCATTATAGAACAGTAGATAGCATTCTATCTGCATTAACTGGTTAATATTAAAATAGATACTTACTATTTGAAAAGGGCATAAACCATGTGTCAAAAAAGGCTTTTTATGAATTATTAACATATACATATTTTTATATAGCTATTATATATGATCTTTTTATTGTTTATTACAATTTATATGAAAAAACAGTATAATGGACTTCATTAATTGCCATTTTTAATAATTAATTATATAAATATTTCGTAATTTAATAATGAAATTTAAATTAATTAAATTTTTAAATGATTCGTTGTGATGCCTCTACAAAATGATTTCTCCTTATGCAAAGATCTGGTGCATAATCCATATGCCCAGAAACTCTGTTAACCAAGTTAAGTACTCTCACTCTTTAAAATATTAAATAATAAAAGAACAACATCTTACTTCATACCCCATTATATCCTTTCAATCCACAATCATCAATTCATCTTCTAGCATTAATGCAATTCTTTTTTTTTTCTCCTATTTTATTTTAATAAAAATTATTTCATTAATTCCAATATCCTATCATAATAGTCTCATTTTTTGATATTAAGATTGAAATAAAAACCTAGAACTTCTCTATCTCTAATGCTGCCTTCTCTTGTATGTTTATTCCATTTTTCATACAAATCTTCCAAAACCTCTTTTAATTTTTCCTTTCCACTTCCATACAAATCATAATGTTCAAATTTTTATTACATTTTTCCACTTTTCCTTGAAATTCAAAGTTCCATTTCTTGCACCAAACAACAATTAAGCTCTCCTCATGTTGTTATATATATTTTCATAAACTGTTTTTTGACATGATAAATATAAGATCCAATACATGCTTCGAAAGAATATTAGTTAATATTACATAACTGTGCCACACAACTTCAGCTTATTTATTGGTGTTTCAGCAGCAGCATATTTTTTTCGTTACACTCTAAGCTTTAGTAACTAATAAATATCAGCACTAAATAGGGACTTATTGAACACTATCATCTGGTATCTATTAGTTTCTAAAGCTTAAAAATGGGGACAAAAGTTATTAGATATTATGATTATTCTAGCTAAAATATTTACAATTGTCACACAAGCACTTTAGTAAAATAACAGTTAAATCTCTTAAAATAATTATGTGTGTGATTTTGGTTATAAAGTTAATCAATTTTTTTTATATATAATAAATATCTGAATTAATCTTAAATTTTTCTAGTCAAGGTATGTTTATACCCAGGAATTCATTTTAAATTCATATAAAGTTCAAACACTGGAAATGGTAAAACTGAAATGTGACCTATAAACCTTGTATTCTAATCTACCATTTTATCACTGCTCTAATCATTTTAGGGCATTCACATTCAATTTCCATAATTTTAATTCTTTTTGACTAATCAATCTGCCTATCTTCTTTTTCATCCCTTTGTAATTTATGCACATGAAATGGATTTTCTAAACAGTGTCAAATTAAATAACTCTCAATCCTACTATATTGCAATGAGAAAGCAAACAATGAGCATCACATAACAGTGTAATCAATATTCAAAATCTTCATTCACATGAGAATTGTCATATTGAAGATCAATTAGTTAGAAATCTTTCATAGATTATAGGCATAATTACATTGCCATCTAATTCCTACTGACTATTCAATGTTTACCTAAGATAGCAATTGTAGATGCAGCAACTATATAAAGCAAAAACATATATAATGTGAAAAATAACATACCACTAAATAATTATTAATTATTGGCCATAATACCATTTGCTTAGTACCCTGATATACTTTTGGGGGAAGGGAGAATTTAACGTACATTACAATATAAAAGGTATTTGTATAAAAAAAATAGGCAAAAGCTACCTTTAGTTTAACATCTTTAAAAATAAATATAGCACAAAAAGTAATGCTAAAACAATTCTCCAGCATTTGTTTCAGCATTCAAAGACAATATACTTGATAAACTCAACTTATGGATTCATGAAATTATTTTCATACATTTTTTTAATAATAAAAAATATGTCATGACTGAACAATGCTTTGCCATAATTAACTTTAAAGTCTTATTATAATAACTTGAGTTTTTATGGATAATTCTTTTAAGTATAATAATGATGGAAGAATATACAATCGTATAAAGCATATGAAAGCTGTGATAAAGATTACTGAAATTACATCTATAAAAATGGAATTGAAAGTTTGTAACCATGCCTGTTTAATTAAATGATAAATTAAACAAATCTCTTTTCCAATATGATTACATCTTAGGATTTCGGTCTACCAAATTAATTTTCACTTAAATACTTTCATTATAATGTTTTTATCTTGAAGAAATTTTCAAGAATTAACAATGTAAAAAAAAAAAAAAAATGTATCACAATATGCAATTTTGTGCTTCTACAGTTCCACTCATTTTTCATATCAAATAACTGTGAAATTAAATGAGAAAAACAAAATCAAATATTTCCATAAATAAAATAATAATATTTAATGATCATATACCACTTAAATAGGTTTTTTTTTTTTGCAAAGAATGATTTTCTAATGTGGAGTTTTTAAAATAATAATATGCAACTTGTAAAAATGATGTAAAATAAGATTTTTTTTTCCAAATATAATAACTGATATTAAAATCTATTTAAATAGTACATTGATCAAATTATGAAAATACTAAAAGATTGATTTCCATTATGTCCATTCCACATATATATCTATTAATGTACTGTATATATTGTCTGTTACTTTAGGTTTATTTTTAATTACTGTATCTCCTGCCAACAAAAAACCAATGGATAGATATAATATATACCCATAACTATATCAATGATTATTTAAAAAAAAAAAAAAAAACTGGAGGGTGGAAATAATATAATAATGCTCATGATAAATTATTTAAATTAAAAATGAATTCCATTTAGAGGATAAGACTTTTTTTCATTTTAGATTATTACAAATTTTAATGAATTGCATATTTAAACTATACATTTTTCAGGTGCATGTGTAGTTTAAACAAATTTTAATTTTAAAAAGATTAAAATATTTTAGATATTTATGAAGTAAAGATACTAGTAAGGATTTTCTGTTAATGGTTGAGGGTTTAATTGTCCAGATATGATCCTTATTAAATTAATGAGATTTTTACTTTATACATATTTGATTAATTACATTTATTAGTGGTTTCATTCCAAAAACATCCAAAATATTTCAATTTCTATTTTTTTTAAGAAAAAAGTTTTTTTTTTTTTTTCAACATTATCAAATTCCAATCTTGAGACAGTATTAATTTATAATGAAGTGATTTTCTAACATATTGGTGGGAAGAGAGGGAATATCTTGCATCTAAAAAATCGGTAATTAAATGATAAAATATTTTATTACAAAATAGTACTTTCTCATGGAATATTCATATGTACGGAAATTTTTTTTTAAATCGAACTGAATTGTAAATATCTTGCTCAAAAGAACTTTTTAAAAATATAAGCCTTGTAGTTACTTGATAAAAATAAGTATAATATACTTAAACTGCTATACATAGCAATATATTTCAGATAAATATATTTAATTCTTAATTTATAAAATTAAAAATAAACCAGAAAATAAATAAAAAAATACACTCACAATCAGCGACCACTAGCATACAATTCCCTGATTTCCATGTTCAAAGACTAGATATTCATTTATTTTTTGCATTGTTTTAAAAATAATTTCAACAAAATATAATCGCAGACTTAAGAAGCTCCTAAAACAAACTTCACAGTAATATATTAATAGTAGCTTTTATAGTATACTATGTATATACATTCTTACAGGATTAAAAACTTGCATCCGCGATTTCAGCGCTCGGAGCGCCCTCTGAAATTTCAGAGATAATAGGGAAAATTTTTAATTCGAGGAAATCATTACGTGAAATTTTAGCAGAATAAATCCTTGCAGATGTTAATGGTAGTGGTGTCAGTCGACCACTTAAAAGTCACGCAAAAATTTCGTCGTCTTTCTCATCATCCGAAATTGAGAAATTTCTTGTGATATTGAAACTACGCGTAAGTTTAATGTCGGCGACAGTAGGGAGAATTCCATCAACGATTTTTTCTTGTGATTTAGAATTGACTTCGTTTGATTCAAACGATCCGGTTTTACTTAAGTCTTTATCTCGGCTAGAACTACGTTTAGGTCCCCGAGAATTAGAATGCGAACTCTTGCTACTTGAATTAGAATTTAAATTTGCATATTTTGGCGGGATTCGACGTAATGTGCAAATTAATTTTTCCAAAATTGGAGCGTATCCAATTAATTCATCTAAGAGTCCACTTCTTTGGATTAGTTGAGCAATTTGCAAATCCTTTTCACGACAGATGGCTTCCATTTTTTTATGTTTAAATTCTAAGGCCTCTATTTTTTTCTGTAGCTGAACAATTTCAATATCTTTGGTTTCTAGAATCTCCTTTATCTTGGCGTGCATAAGCTCATCTTTATCCACCAAGGCCTGATTCTGTTCCTCAATTGTTCCTTCTAATTCCTTCACACGCTCATGTAGGGCTTGTAAATGATCATTAGCTTCTTTAATACTACTTCTTGTAGGACTAGTTACCGTTGTTGTAAACATTGTACAAATAGCATTCGAAATAAACAAATTTCTACTAGAAATCTGTTGACATTACCTTTGCGTGTGCTCTAACTAACCAGCGGAAACGGAAATATTAGTTCAATCCTCTGGTGGTAAATGATAAAAACTTTCTTTCACTTGTCTTGGTAAACAAAAACAAAAAAAGTAAATAAATTGAATGCAGATGGAGTATTAAAAGGGTTAATAATTTTTATTAGACTAGAGATAATTACACCACAGAAATATTTATTTAAAAGGTTGTTTAATTGAATGAAAGTGTGCGTACATTAAATTTCTGAATAATTTAACTTTTTTTTATAGTAAGTACACTTTGGTTCGTTATATGAGTTTATGAGATCAATTTTGCGAAAGAATTCATCAGTTAAACAATTTTTCCTTACCTTTCTTCAAGTAATTGTTAAAATTAAATGTCTAAATAGAAATCCATTATTCGAAATTAATATGTATATAAGTTAAGGTCGCGACAAACAATGACCAAATGTTATTGATTGTTTACATCATTACTCGAATAGAAAACATATTTATAAATGTATTCCCCAATGGCGGCCCTTGAAATTTTTAAGTAGGGGTGTTTTAGTACAGTATTGCCGCCAAAAAGTAAGTAAAACAAAACAGAGCACTATTTTATTTTTTCGTACTAATTTTTGTAAAAAATCTAATGTATTTTTTGTTTTTATTAACTGCCGTTTAACAAATAATATCGAGTAGATCGACTTCTATTTTTTATTTCAATTTTTTCATGTAAATTATAATTGGGAATATATAATTCTTTTTTTATTGTTCAACACTAATACCCGTCGTTTAAACTAATATTTCTTTTATCAGGATCGAAGAAGGGTCATCAGCACCCTTATGAAAAATAGTAATTGGCGGCCTCTCCCCGCCCCAAAAAAGAAATTCTAAGTGGTTTTATTTACATTTTAATGTTTTATTAAAGATAATATATATAATTATAAATTTACTTGCCGAGCTTTTACGGAACTAAATTTAGATACAATACCATCGACATGTAGAGTATTGCATATATCATTCTCTATAGCTGCCTTTGACAAATTTACCATTAATAGATCTTGTGTCATTGTCGAACGTAAATAATTTTTTTATGATTTTTAACTTCGAAAATGATCTCTCTCTACTAGCTGCTACATTTGTAGGAATTGTTATTGAAACGCTCAAATTTGAGAACGAAACGGTCAAATCATTTTAATGAATGTAATAAAAAATCAAATGGATCTTTGAATTGAGATCATTCACTTGAAAATAAGTTTCTAAATAGACATAATTCTTCATACAATTCCTCTCCATTTATGGTTTATTATCATCATTGTCACTCAGAAATGAATTTGTAGATTGAAACATTATTTTTTAAGTTTTACTAAATCAGCTTCACCAAATTTATTTATAGTTGAGAAAATTTCAAACTGTTTGTTGTGAGTTTCTATTGTCATAAATCTCACACCAAGAGATGCAATTGTCATATCCAATATTGCGAAAAAGTTTATTTTGAATTTATCTTCAGATGTTTGGGGTCCTTCCTCTCGATGTTAATAATAAATTTTACTTTTTTTCCTGTTTCTCACTACAGCATTACTTTTGAAGTATGGTTCTCCTTCTAAATCTTTACACAGATTTTTAGCTGTTTGAAGTAAGGAATTGTAACAAACATCTGTATAGTGATTACTAAAAAAAAAAATTTAATTTTTAATGGTTATCAAAACGTGAAATATTTATTTAAGGATTTTGCAACATTTGACTGACAGGATTTATAAAATGTAGTAAATCATACCATAAAACAAGAGAATATAGAAACTGATAATCTTTTAATTTTGTACATAATATCAAAGCTTAAGTGTTTACTTTCTTCATCAAAATTGTCATCAGAGAATATTTCAAACAAAGCAGCATATATTTCTCCTGTTTGATGTCTCAGTGGTTGAAGAGCATTTATGCGATTTTCCCATTTAGTATCCAAAAGTAGTTTTAACATTAATGAGGTAATGTGTTTTTTAAGATAGCCCAATTCTTAATAGATAGCATGAAAAAAATATAAATTGCTTGTATGGTTCTAAAAAAACTTATGGTTTCTGAGTTTACTTTTGCATTATCATTAACTACTAAATTTAAACTATGAACTATACATGATAAAAAAGCTCTGGGATTTTGATCTAAAATTAATTTTTGCAGGCCATTTTTCTTTCCTTTCATATTAGCCCCATTGTCATATCCTTGGCCTCTTATATTTTATATATTCAAATTCCAATTTTGTAGCTTGTTAATTATTATATAAGTTTTCACCTGTGGAATTCTCAATTGCCAAAAATCCCAAAAAAATGCTGTTCAATAGATATAGAAAAATTCTTAGCCAATCTAATAGATTGCAAAATTTTATCTGTGATACCATTACTCAGAAAATGAATAATTTCATTTTGTAAGTCTTTGCTCAAATAATTGCTCTTATATTTGAATTTTAGTGTTCTATTTATGTGAATCTCCATAACCAAAACGAATTTAGTGAACAATTTAATTAATTTTTAAAAATTACCATTATTTTTTTCATATAGTTTATCTCAAGTACTACATAGAAGTAAACATTGTGAAGCAAGATATTTTATTATTTCAATTATTCTTACACATACATTTGACTAGGGTTTGTCAGTTTCTAAAAACCGGTTTTTTAAAGAAAATTTTGGAATTCGAAAACCTGTTTTTCTGTAAAAAAAAAAGATCGATTTTAAATGTATACATAACATATATTAATTTGCTAAAAAGATTAAAATGTAAGCAAAAGTACTCATCAAGTTATATATACTAAAGAAAGATGGCAACACTGTTGCAAGTGTGTAGCAATGTGCATTTTGTGTCCGACTAAGTAGTAAATCTATTAACGTTCTTTGCTTTTTGAAGTCATATTTTATTAAACAGAATAAGAAATAAATTAATAATTTACATATTAAACAATTGAATGTTAAACTTTTTTGACTTCTGTAATTTTTAAGAGTGTTAATGTATAATTACTTAAATGTATTAATGTTTTATTTTAATAATTTTATGCATGTACATATATGTACTTTATCTATTCTTTTTTGTATTTTTGAATTACAAAAAAATGTAAGTGCCTATTTTAAGTTGTAAATATTTCTTGTTTTTTATCCGAAAAAATTCGAAACCAGTTTTATGGAAAAGTTAAAATTCGAAAACCATTTTTTAAAATGGTTTTGGTATAAACCCTACATTTGACTAATGATTTTTCTCCAATTTCACAAGTTTTTGATTTTCTGCATGAATGATCTTATTGTTTATCAATCAGGCTTTTAAATCATACCACATTTTTATATGTGTTGTGTGAACAAGACTTTTTTCATGTATGTGAAATGTATGAGATAAATTTCACTTGATTATAACCATGTGATACAAAATTTGATACAAAATCTTTATGATTCATTGAACAAAATAATTTACAAGAAAAGCAGAAAACACTATTTTTTGAATGTAAATGACCTATGTACTAATTCACCATTTTCCTTTTTTCATTTTTGTAATACACATTATTAAAGTCTTCAGAATTCCAGGGATAGAATATATTCTCCTTTTGGATAGGTCCATATTCAATCAAAGTAAGATAAAGTTTATCAGTAATTATAGGCCAATTTGCTGGATCTTCCAGTATCAATTGAAAAGTTTTGTTGCTCTTCATTGAAATCTTATTTGGCTGTTCTTCATTGAAATTTTCATTTGGCTGTTCTTTATCAGAATTTTCATTAGGCTGTTGTTCTACATTAAAAACTTGAGTTGGTTCTTCCCTTTCCAAAACCTAATCTTCAGCAACAAATGAATATTATCCATGTTTATTGCATGAATCCTCTTCATTCGAAAGTTTAGATTTGTTTATAAAGTCAAAAAGTGCTCCAGATTGTTTTTGTAATAATTTTTCTTTCGCAGCCTTTATTTTTCTATTTTGAAAACCAAATATTTTTTTCTTCCCCTCTATATTATTATATCTAAAGAAGAAGAGGTAAATTAATTATTAAAATATTGTATTTAATGTGCTACCCTTAATTTTTTATATCAATTTATTTATTGTAATAGAATCTCTGATTCATGTAAATTTGTGTGTCAAATGGTATTTAATTTTAAATAATATATATACATACATATTTGCAGTATAGGTTGTATTTAATACTCATCTATGTTATTAAAAGTTCATTAGGATAACATTTTTATTCTTATAATATATGCTCTATCAGTTTAGTACTTCTTTAACTTCAAGAAGAAATTCATACATTACAATGATTAGAGATTGCAGCACACAAAAAATAACTATTTGACCTTTTAGCTTTCCCACCTGGTCGTAATTGTAAATACATCTCATAATATTGATATTATTAGTATATCTTCTCAATTCACTGATTACAAAAATCAATAATAAATTTTGTGAAAGAAACCAACACACTCTATAGAACCATATTGTGTTAACTATTGAACTTATTTTTACTTGCATATGAATCTTCATGCTACAACTCATATTTTTGTAATGTTATCAGGTACTGCTACATTGTAGTATATTGATATATATATTATAATTGAAGAAATGATGAAGAGTATAATCTATAGCAATTTAGCTGTCAAAACATTTGCTTAACTTATACTATGCAGATAATCACTACAATGAGACTCTTTACTGTAAACAGAACAATTAAATATATAAGAAAATACTACAAATGTGAATTAGTAAATAATAATAACATCTAAGGGTTACGAAATTCAAATATAATTGTACTATTTGTAAATAAGAATAAATAAGTCTAATAATACTTATATGTTTGGCCAACCATATATCAAATCGAAAGTTATGTCAGGGTTTAAAATATTTAAATAGAATAAATAAGACTTAAAATTTTAATCTTTGACTTAAAAAGTCTTTATTATCGATATGGCTAAATAAGGGTATTATTGTATTTAAACCATATCTTAATTAACTAAACATTAATATTTAAACTGTGGGTGAATATTAGCAATAAATATAAATAATATTACTACTACAGCAATATACTTTTCGATAAACGCATTCTAATAATACCATGTGACCATATTTATTTATTAATTTAAATAATAAAGATGAAAATCGGATAATTTAGTACATATAAATAAATATATGAAATATAAAATATAATAATAAATTTAAGTTCTCAATACTCAAGATAAATACTTTCTATCAATGTTAACTGTAGTATTTTGATCCTCATTTCTCCTATATTATTAATAACTGTACCTCTACATGTTGTGGAACAAACAAATCATTGAAGAAGTTTATTAAGCCAAGGATAAAAAAAACAAGTTTTAATAATTACATGTCACATAGTAAAATAATGTTTTATCTGATTCCTACATACACTAGTCTAAACAATTATGGATATATTCTTTTATTATTTTAAAATGTATTTTAAACAATGTGTTATCAAGCAGGATGAGAAAGAAAATGAAGACAAGAGAAGTTGAAACCAATAACTGTCATCATGGTAACAACTGTAGAGTGTTTTGGGGAGTTAGTTTAAAAAAAAAAAATGATTGAAAAAGTTTTCAATCTAAATTTTTTTTTATTATTATTAATGATATGTATTTATAAGATGTATTTTTAAGATAAGAAGGACTAGTTAAATAATTTATTTGTTTACTAATGTTTTAAAATTAATAATTTTAATATAGCATTAGATTTTAGAATTTAAAATTAAAAGTATATTATGCTTATTTATAAAATTGTTTCATGGAGTAACAAAAATCTGAAGAATCATAATGGTAATTTTACTAAATATAATTTTATGTATTTTAATATGCATTAAGTGTAAAGATTTATTTATTTAAAAAGTGGTCTATACTAGATTATCAATTTATTATACTGGAATATATTTTGTGGTATAGAATGTATAATAATTATGAGTCAAGAAAAAGGTACATTGCTAAAAAAATATTAAAATATAAGAAGTGTATGATATTCTAAGTGAATATAGAATGTATGCAATATTTAATAAATCTTGATCTCCAATAATATAATTTATTATGTGTATACTATGATGTTTGTCATAAGTATAAATGTTATTTGTTTTAGCAAATGATTTATCATAATTATAGATTTATAATGAATAGGAAGATAAAAGTTATATACATGGATCGGAAAGATAATCTATGCTGATGCTAAAAGTTTATAAGTATACAAGGGATAAGTTTAAAATGCCAGGGTAGTGTAGTATCATCCTGAAGAACTAATGTGATATATAATGTGATTAATACAAAGGACACTCATCTTATCTTAATGAAATAAGTAAGGATTTATAAGACAAAACTGCCTTATTTCGTAAGTGCTTCAGAGTAAAGCCAGGATTTTAGTGATAGAATCATTGAAATAATAATAACTACCCCAAAGGTAAAAAAGCCAATAAACTCATCCATGCTGGCTAATAGGTGTTGGTGAGCAGCCCATCCATGTTCATATACTATATGAATAATCACATAGTAATAACAGCTGTAACGACAAGAACATATGGAGTGGACATTAGGAATTTGCCCTGCTCGGTTCCTTTAAGGCCTCCAAGAGGAATCAAAGGGTCTCCTTTCAGTTAATAGCAAACTCCTTTCTGCAGCCTTCAGACCACTCAAAGAATTATGGGGAGATGCATGTTGGGAGTAACAAGAAGAGATCGAAAATGCAATGTATGGGTAAGAGAACAAACAGGTGTTACTGACCTCATTGAAAATATTAAAAGACTGAAGTGGAGTTGGGCTGGACATATTGCTAGAAGAGATGATAATAGATGGACAATTGAAATTTTAAACCGGATTCCAAGAGATTGTAAAAGATCCAGAAAGTCCAAGAGATTGTAAAAGATCCAGAAAGAGACCACATGTGAGATGGATGGATGAAATAAGAAAGTATGCAAGGGTGTTGTGGAGAAGAGAAGCTAAAGATAGGAAAAGATGGATTGAACTTGGAGAGATCTTCATCCTGCAGTGGATTGATAATTGTTGATGATGATGATGACCCCAAAGGTTATAAATGTGAAGGAAGAAATGTTAGTTATCTTTATTCATACAATGTAAGGTTGTTTATTAAAATAGTTTCTTATCCTAAATAGCATCTTTGATATTGGATTATATTTAAACATCGTATGTAAGTAATTTGTCTAGGAGTTTATAGTTTTTCTTCCTACAGTTAGTAATGATAGTTCAAAGAAGAAGAAAGAATCATATGCAAAACAAATACCATTAGATTTTATAAAAGAGAAGAATAAGATACTGTCAGAATGATAGTACGAGATCAGTGTTAATGAAGATTATGAAAGAAGTATATATGATATGAGAAATGAATGTATAATTTTTTTTTTTTTTAAAAAAAGTAAATATTCTTGATTCAGTTATTTATTCAAAGTATCTTGTTTGTATGGTAGAAACAATATAAAGGTATAAAAAGTCATATAGTGAATAATAATCTATTAATATAATGATTATAAAATTGTAATACATGGAGTTGGAATAAATTTAAGAAAGATAAGTGTAAAGTAACTGACCACTAAAGCTTATTTGATGTAATAATAAAATTGCTCAACTTTATGAAAATATGAACGGGAATTAAGTTTGTAATATGAATAGTAATATTAATAAATTGAATAATTATCATTTAATTCCTTAAATGATATTAATTGAATGGTAATCCATGAAAGGTTGATGGTATTTATTTATTTTTTGTTTTTTATTTTGATATATAAAATGTAAATATGTTAATCATAATAATGAAACTTAAAGCAGGCAAAACTCTCCATACAGTAGTGCCACCCTGTGCCAACCATCTGCAGTTCTCTCAGATCCAAGGCTTCTCACTAACGAAGGCCACAAGCCAGAAACTAGTCTGGGGATATTGGATAAGTAGGCACTAGATGGAGATTTTATACACAAGCCTTCTGGCATCCATTGATTACCCTGGTTGGCACAGGGTGGCACTACTGTATGGAGAGTTTTGCCTGTTTTAATAACAGTTATGTGTTAGCATAAGAAATGGTGACCATGTGATGTTTAGTGGTATAACACCAATCCTGCCTAATAGGATAATGGTGGCTATGGTTGTTAAAGAGCCAAAGACACCAAAATGTATGGGTGCTGAACTGAGTTCAGACCATATGAATATATAAGCTATTGAGCTTAGATTGAAAATATTATTGTGTTTTCAATTTTGTTCTCATAGTTTTGTAGTTAAGAAGAGATAAAAGATGGCTGCTGGAGGGTTGTATTAGATCCTAAGATCTAGGTGCAATGCTCTCAGATCCGAGACTTCTTACTGATGAAGGCCACAAGCCAGAAACAAGTCTGAGGATATTGGATGAGTAGGCACTAGATGGGGATTTTATGCACAAGCCTTCTGGCATCCATTGAATACTCGGGTTGGCTCTGAGTGGTACTACTGTATGAAGAGTTTTGCCTGTTTTAATTAACAGTTATGTGCTAGCATAAGAAATGGTGATCATGTGATGTTTAGTGGTTTAATAATAAAACTTGTTAAAAATAGTTAGTTTTATAATGTATAATCAAAATTATTGCTAGAAATATTTATTGTTATAAATAAATAAGTTTTTTTTAATTTGAACTAAGCAATTAGTGTTGTTTTCTTTATGGGATCATAGATATCACAATGTCATCTATTTAAGCACATGGCACAACAACGTTCTCATATAAAATGTATTTATTGGATGTTTTGTTAAGAGAGTTAAAATAAATAATTTAAACTTAATAAATCAAGAATCTGTCAATTTTAATTTATAATTTAATAAAAGTAATATTAATTCTACTTATTAATCTATTTAAGATGTAAGTGCCTGAATAAATATTTGAAATTTGAATTTAAAGAATCAATATATATTTAGAGCATTATGGAAATTAATTTTGTTTAACTGTCACATAAGTATTTTAGAGTTCATTTAAAATTTAATAAAGTTATAAGATCATAAAAATGTCATAAAGTTTATTCAAATGATTTAATTGTAACTACTGTATTATATAAGCTATATGAAATTAATAAGATAATTCTTGATGTTTGTTTGGAAAGATAAACAATGTGCTAAGTCTAAGGACAGTTAATATGTTTTAAAATTGATTTATATAATATTGTATTGAGTAGTGATAAGGGGTTTGATTACTAGTTAATGGTTATTCTCATTAATGATTATTATTTGTAGTAGTAGAGGAATAAGTAGAAAAAGGGTTTCATAAATTATTAGTTTAAGGTGGGTTAATAATTTATTTATTAGTATTAATGTAGTACTAAAGTTATAATAATTATGAAATAGTTGTTGGGATTAGTATTTGTTAGTGTGTTATTATTATTTAGATAAATGAATTTCAATAAAATCCCACTTGCTATTCAATTGTCTAACTGTTAACCATTATTATTGTTTACTAAAAAAATAATCATTGTTCCTGAAATGTCAGTAGGATAGCTCAATAATTAATTAGAATAATTTAATTTGTATCTTCTAGATTTATTATGTTTATAGTTTATTATAAGTACAACAGATTAAATAATGATTCAAATAGTCTTGATAATTATTTACCATGAAATTATTATGTTAATCATTGTTTGTTATAGATATTTTCCTAAAGATTGTAGCATAATAATAGCTGGAAAATTTCTGTAATAGCAATGCCATTGTGAAGTATATTTCATATACTTTGCAATGTTAAAGCCTATGTGTTTGTGACTATTCCTATAGTCTATCTTATGTCAATAATTGTAATGATAGTAATTAGAATCTGTCAGGGTGTAGATTTTATTATTAATAGATTAAAGAGTTACATCGTCATTGATTTAGGAAGGTTACAATCATCATCATCCATTATCAATTCACTGCAGGATGAAGGCCTCTCTAAGTTCAATCCATCTTCTCCAATCCTTAGCTTCTCTTCTCCACATCACCTCTGCACACTTTCTTATTTCATCCATCCATCTCACATGTAGTCTCTTTCTGGGTCTTTTACAATCTCTTGGAATCCAGTTTTAGATTTCAATTGTCCATCTATTATCATCTCTTCTAGCAAAATATGTCCAGCTCAACTCCATTTCAGTCTTTTAATTTTTTCATTGAGGTTAGTAACACCTTTTCGTTCTCTTACCCATATATTGTTTTCGATCTCTTCTTGTTACTCCCAACATGCATCATTCCATAGTACTTTGAGTGGTCTGAAGTCTCTGTATTGCTCTTCTATTAAGTGTCCAAGTCTCAGACCCATAAGTAAAAACTGGTAAAACACATTTATTAAAAATCTTCCTTTTCAAACACAGACATATTTTTTTTTAGCATCAAGTTATTTCTACCAAAAGCACTCCAACCAAGTTTAATTCTATGATTAATTTAATCCATTATATTTCCATCTGTATTAATAATCTGACCAAGGTATTTGTAACTGTTAACTTCTTCTAATTCGTCATAATCAATCTTTATTTTCATATTTTGAGAAAATCCATTAAACATTACTTTAGTCTTTTTAACATTTATCTTTAGTCCTACTTTCATCTGATATCTCCTGCAACATTTCCTGCAGCTCTAAAGCATTATTTGCAAAAACAACTACATCATCTGCAAAATCTAAATGACTTAAATAATCTCTATTTATTTTCACTCCTTTAGCTTCCCATTTTAATCCACAAAATACTTCTTGCAGCACTGCTGTAAAAAAAATTGTAGATATGGAGTCCCTCTGTCTTATACCCTTCTCAATGTTGACTTTCCTAGTATCATTATGTAATCTAACTGTTGCTGTTACATTTTTATAAGTATTCTTTAAAATATGACACTGTCCTGGAGTTATACCTTGATGATCCAATGCTTTAATCACTGAAGAAATGTTTATGGAATCAAATGCCTTTTCATAATATACAAATTCAAAGCATAATGGCAACTCATATTCATTTGTCCTTTCTATAACTTCTCTCAATACCTGGATATGATCTACTGTACTGAAACCACTTGTAAATTCATCTTGTTCTTTTAGTTACAATATATATATATATGTGTGTGTGTGTGTGTTCGCGCACATGTGTGTGTGTATAAACGAACTGTTACATAGTTAACTGAACTAGTTAGTTATCTAAGTTAAGAATGCAAAGAATTTGATACTTGTAAATTTAAAAAAGGATAATAAAATATTAAACAAATTTATCTTTCTTATTATCATTACAATGCTTTTTTTATTAAAGTTAATCAATTTTACAGTTTTGTGTTCTGCAATCTCCTTCAGAGCAGTAAGATACATATAAATACACAAATAGTTTATCATATAAATAAACAACTTAGCATCTTATCTTCTTATAAATTGAATCACTTTTATATCTATTATTACATATATAATATTTGAAATGCCCCATAGCTATATTGCATTGTTTCTGTTATATATATATATATATTTTCCAAAAGAAATTTAACGAATTTTAGTATGATTTACAAGTTACAATCAAGTGTACTAGTTTGTATTGGAACTAAAGTATATATTGGAGCTTGATCTGTGAGACATTTAGATTGTTCATGTGTTCCAGTTGGAACCATCTCAATATTCATAAAGTTCTCTTTTTGTGGGTGATGTTTGTCTAATATAGGAGCACAAGGTTGTGCATATGCTATGATTTGTATCTTGTGGTCTTTTAGGGCTATGGTGTTGTTATGTGTGGTTGAGTTGTCACTTATACTATTGCTGCGGTATTGGAATCTCAAAGAGTTTCCAAGTGTCGTCAAAGGTGCTGTTGGAGGCAAGCATTTGATCTCTTTTCTTTATTTTGGTAATGGTGTCAATGAAGGTGAGAGCTGGGTTTCTACTTGAATCCTCAATGGCTAGTTGACAGCGGACCAGCCATAATGAGAATGTGAGGAAAATGGCTAGTCGGATCCAGGCATATGTTTTTGTGCCTAGGCATCTTTGAATAGAGGTGATCATGTTGTAGTTTATTTTAGAGTTAGAGTGAATTAACTGTCTGATGCAGTTGTACTTAGGGCATATGTTAATGATATGGTCAATTGTTTCCTCCTCTCGCTCACAGAGCTGACATTGGGGATGCAGGTTCCCATGGCTTCTTCTGTATACTAGAAATGATCTAGTGGGAAGTGCGTTAAGGTTTAACTTTATCACAAAGTCAAGATATTTGGCTTCAAGGCTCCAGAGCTTAAATTGGGAGATGATTTTTTTTATTAGTTGTTTTAAGCCTGCAATCCTATACTAGGCTGTGTGGGTGTTGTAGGCTATAGGCTTCCCAATAAGTTATTTTTGAATTGTATAAGGGTGGGTTTGTTTTAGTTAGATTGGAGTAGTAGTCTGAGATGGATAGGATCCAGTCCTGTTTATGTGGTGGCGGTCAATCTGTGGGGGGGGGGGGATTGTTGGAGCAAATTGTAGATTGTTGAAAGTTAGTGAGAGTTTGTGGATGAGATTATGAATTTTTTGCAGGGTGAAAGTTGAGACTGCATGGAGGGACAATCCGTTGAGCCTAGATGGATGGTGCATCCCTCCAATGCTAATGGCGACTGTCTTACCACCCCAAAAAAATTTTGAGCACATTGAGTTTGTTTTCAAATTTTTTTGTTAATTTAACAATTGGTAAGTAATAGTTGATTTTAGAAAAAAGGACTTTGTTCAATATGGTTACCTTTCCATGCAGTGAAAGGTATATTTTGGAGAGAGATGTTGTAATTTTGTTAGCTGAATTTAGTATGTCATTTTGAATTAGTGTGGTGATGGTGGCTGGGGGTTTATAAAATGGTATTCCAAGGAAATTTTGCGGCTCACCCAGAAAGGTGCTGTTGATTCTTTTTCCAGTTGCAATTTTCCATGTCGCTGATTTTTGGAGGTTAAAGGTAAGTTTATATTGAGTAAGTGTATTTGGTTAATATTTTGTAGAGGAGAGGAAGGTATTTGTGCGAAGGTAATATGAGTATATCATCCATGTATGCCAGTACTCCTATTTCTTTCTTTAGACGGCACATAGATGCCAGGCAGTTGCCTTTGGATGTCGAGAGGGTTAATGTATGCTGCAAATAGGAGAGCACTAAGGGGAGAGCCCTGTGGGATGGAGAGTGTAGGTTTGAAGCAACTGGAAGTGTTCCCATTTAGAGATATCATTATTTGGCGATTACTGAGCAGGTTGTCAATGATTTGTAGGAAGGGATTGGGTATGGAGTATTCCGCTAGTGTTTTTGAGAAGAATATTGGTCCTGACAGAATCGAACGCTGCGGCTATGTCAAGTTGTATGGCAATTGGTTTTGACTTTTTGTGGGCCCTAAGGTAGTTTACAAGGGTTTTAACTTGGGCCATGGCTAGGATGGTGGCTGAACCTTTTCTTGCATATTGTGCATTGGAAAGGTGTTTCAGTATGCATTCTTGGATTGAGTCTTTTATAATGGACTCTATGATTTTTATCATGAGGGGGGTCATTGATATTGGTCAAAGACTTGAAAGTTCTGTTGGAGGTTTGTTCTTTTTGAGGAAGGGAACCATGGCTGTTTTTCCTACCCTTGGCCAGATAATCATTTGTGCTATTATTGGAATAGAGAACTGGCTAAGGTGGGAGATGAGAAAACAAGGAATGCCATGAATTCCTGGATGTATTCTGTCTGGAAGTGATGCTAATTTGTTGTGTATTATTTTGTGTGTGATATTGTGAGGGTCTGCAGTTTCAGGTTCATTCCAGGTGATTGTCGGTGGTTCTGGCTCAGCTTGTAGGGAGTCTTGAAAGTGTTGTTTGATTCCCTCTATCATTTGCAGTCCAATCCAGGATTGACCTTTGTGAGTGATCATGTTTGGTACTTTTTTGTTTTTTGTGGTTCCAAGAGCCCAGTGAATGTATCCTCGAGTCCAATAGTGCTGAGACTCCAGGTATAGCTTAGCTCTTTTGATGGAGAGATATTCGGCAAGTTTTATTTGTTTACTTTTGTATTGTAATTTGAGTGCTATTATGTTTTTGATGTTGGATGTATTACTTGGGATTTCACTGAGTTTGGTGTTTATTTCCATTAAATCTTTCAATAATCTTACTGGACCTTCGAGTTTCCAAGTGTAATTGCTAATTAGAGATTGCAGGATCTCGATGAATGAAAACCAAGCAACCTCTGTGGGAGTTATTAAGATGTTTATTTTGTGGAAGTAAATGTAGACTTCAGAGATGATAGCTTCTGTTGTTGTTGTGTGTGTGATCATGCGTATTGTTTGTGGGCTGGATTCTCCAGTGTATAAAGTCTTATTGGTGTGATATCGATGAGTTGTGCAAGGTGATCTGAGAAGGATGTGATTTGTAGCTTTGCTTCAATTTGAAAATGTAGCTCGGGAGAGTAGTAGAACAGATCTATCAGAGTTCTGTTATTCTGAGTATAGAAGGAGAAAGATCCTGGAGGTAGAAATCCCTCCCTGCATATGAGTGTTTTGTTAATTAGGTCTAGGTATTTGTTGTTGAAGTTGGTGTAATTGATATTAAAGTCACCGAGCAGCAGAATATTGATCGTCTATACTACATAGTGGTAGTTGGTGGTTGAGTTCTGAGTATAAATGAATACAATGTTTAAAATAAAATTGTTTTAGTTAACTTTGATTATCATTATGTTATTATCTAGATATAGGATATTAAAGTCATTTGGTGGTGATTTTCTATTGGATAATAATACCTATCCCTCCGGAGTCTGTGAGAGCTGTGGAGAATTTTAGAAAGCCATAGTTTTCAAGCTTTTCAGTAATTGTGTAGCTTGAGTTTACATGGTATTTAGTTTCTGCCATCAGGAATATGTGTGGAGAGTTGGAGTTTATCCATCGCCTTTTTCATAAACGCTCAGAGTTTGTGTTTAGATCTATTTTCTTATTCCTGTCCTTCACTGACGATAGTAAATAGCTTGAAATCATGATCTGAAGGTGGAACTAAAGTTAGAGATAGTGAATGCTTGCTCTGACATTTATGTAAACAAACTTACGCTTGATGATGTTTTTGGTAGAATGCCATCTATTGTCATAAATACAAGCGTTAGCAAGTTTTAACTTGTGTTTTTTTGTTTTTCATAAATGTACCTTTGAGGTCTTTCTTGCAATGATATACATTGCAGAGGCTTCTACTATGTGGTGATGCTGAACTGATATCAGACCCATGTAGCTATCTGGCTTGCTATGCTGAGTTTGAAGACATTATATGTCTAAAAGATTCATGCTTGCAAGCTGAATAGAAACTGTTTCATAAATGCTCAGAGTTTGTGTTCAGATCTATTTTCTTATTCCTGTCCTTCACTGACGATAGCAAATAGCTTGAAATCATGATCTGAAGGTGGAACTAAAGTTAGAGATAGTGAATGCTTGCTCTGACGTTTATGTAAACAAACTTACGCTTGACGGTGTTTTTGGTAGAACACCATCTATTGTCATAAATACAAGCGTTAGCAAGTTTTAACTTGTTTTTTTGTTTTTCATAAATGTACCTTTGAGGTCTTTCTTGCAATGATATATATGGCAGAGGCTTCTACTATGTAGTGATGCTGAACTGATATCAGACCCATGTAGCTATCTGGCTTGATATGCTGAGTTTTAGACATTATGTGTCTAAATGATTCATGCTTGCAAGCTGAATAGAAACTGTTTCATAAACGCTCAGAGTTTGTGTTTAGATCTATTTTCTTATTCCTGTCTTTCACTGACGATAGCAAATAGCTTGAAATCATGATCTGAAGGTGGAACTAAAGTTAGAGATAGTGAATGCTTGCTCTGACGTTTATGTAAACAAACTTACGCTTGATGTTGTTTTTGGTAGAACCCCATCTATTGTCATAAATACAAGCATTAGCAAGTTTTAACTTGTGTTTTTTTGTTTTTCATAAATGTACCTTTGAGGTCTTTCTTGCAATGATATATATTGCAGAGGCTTCTACTATGTGGTGATGCTGAACTGATATCAGACCCATGTAGCTATCTGGCTTGCTATGCTGAGTTTGAAGACATTACATGTCTAAAAGATTCATGCTTGCAAGCTGAATAGAAACTGTTTCATAAACGCTCAGAGTTTGTGTTTAGATCTATTTTCTTATTCCTGTCTTTCACTGACGATAGCAAATAGCTTGAAATCATGATCTGAAGGTGGAACTAAAGTTAGAGATAGTGAATGCTTGCTCTGACGTTTATGTAAACAAACTTACGCTTGACGGTGTTTTTGGTAGAACGCCATCTATTGTCATATATATATAATTGACTCATTTTTATATATATTATTACATATTGTAATGGTATACATATGCCATTACATTATTTTAAAATTAAAATAAATAGGAAATAATTTTAAGTAAAAATGATTTTTTAAAAAATAAAAACGGAAAATTAAAATACTTATTTAAGATATATATTATTGCACAGATGGAAAACTATTTTTTTTAAAAAGTATTTAAAAGTAAGAAATGTAAAAAAAAAGTAAAGATCTGAAGATTAATATTTTTTGTTTTAAGTAATATAAAAGAAAATAGAAACAAATGTCAAGCAAACTAGCCCTTGGTGCACTTATATGATTGTAAGGTCAGATAAGAGATAAAAAATTAAAGATTGACCAATGCAAGCACCAAGCCATGCATGGGGCAGAAAGGAAAACATCCAGACCTTAGGATCAGTGACATCATGTTCGATGGATCTAAAATTTGTGATAAGGGAGGCCTAAAATTATAAAAGATGAAATAATGGAATTTTTTAATTAATCTGACTATTGATCTTGTATGAACTGTAGCTGTATTGCAGGCTCCATGATGTAGGAGTCTTGCAATAGATTTAATTTCCTGACACCAGCTGAGGTGGCCTCCCTGACTACAGTTCTCACAAGAATGGCAGGTAGCAGTTGTGTCCAAATAAAATTATAAGCAAATAATAAAACCAACTAGTAATTTCATAAACCGGATGAAGTCTGGAGGAATCATCTTGAATGGGAAATATGAACTTTTATCAGTTGAACTTTTATTAATATATATATTGTAACAGTCGAATATATCCAGACGTCTCGGTCCGAAAATACATTTGAACACACATATTAACTTCAACAATCAGCTGGTTTGTCCACAACATATAGTCAACTTACATCAAATCTAAAAGTGCTGGTACACATATCTTTCATATCCTAAAGTTGATAGTGTCAAATGCAACAATCCGGTCCATCCACATATATTGGGGAAAGAGAACAAGATCACATCTAATTACTGTTGGACCTAGGGTCTTCATGCAGGATGCTAGAGATAACATGATGAAATACCTGACTCATGATTACATCCATCTTTAATAGACTAGCCTAAGCATTATCCATCAAATCTATATGTAATTCAAATCAGTTCATCTCACATCTCACCACTCTTTTTCAAAACCGTTGCCTCAGATATTCAAACTCAGGAAGAATTCACGTTCAACTCTCTTAACAAGGATGTATCTATGCAAACTGTTAATCAACAACTAAAATAACTCATCATATCTATTAGAAAGAAATAACCTTTATTTAACATTCTCTCACCTATCAAACAATAATGTGGGTGTGTGCATGTATAAAATATTGGTTATAAGATGGAATGTAACTGAAGGATTGAATGTAAATGCTGGACCAACAAAACTACAGAGACCTTGTCAATTAAGAAAACTTTATAATATTTATTTACAAAAAATAACATATATTCAAACAAAATAAATTCTCAATCAATGTAGAAAAGAAAAAAACTTCAAACAAGAAAAATATTTACAAGTGCAAATAAATTATTTGGATATATCCCTATGTACTTGTAGCTTTTATGTCTATGATGAGTATCATTTTTTTTACTTAAACAATTTAAAACTAATCACCCTTCCCATGATAGACACCTATAATATAGACATCTATATATCCAAGATAATAAAAAAAATTATTAACTAAAAGTGAAATTGCTAACTCAGTGAAAATTTAATTGCAACTTCAGATGTATTATGCAATTTTAAGTATGGAAAAGTACAATAATAAAACAACACATGATATGATAGAACAGAAAATTATAAAGAATATTAATTTAAAAACATTAATCATTCATTCATTACAAATATCTTAAGAATACTGTTAGTAAAACATATACTATAACTACGAGTAAGTCATGCCATGTAACATTGATTATTTCAGTGATTTTTTTCTTTAAAAAAAAAACTTACCGTTTAAGTATTCTATTGGAGCACTTAATTTTATGTTCATAGCTGAAAAATCAACTATCTTGGTAGAAAATAAATCATCTAGATTTTATTAAAAACAAAAAAGAAAATAGACTTTTCAACCTTCCCCCTCCCCTACTCTCTTGATATTTTCTTATGTTGGACTGTTCCAGGTTGAATTATAAGTAGTACTCCCAAATATAAGATCGAGATAATAAATAAAAATATAAATACAAATCTATACAAAATAAAATATAATTTTACAATATTTTATGAATCAATATGATTAGGCATAATTATTTTTCAGTCCTTACACAAACAGTTCTTATAATTTATGTATTTTTTTATTATAGATACTGAGAACTTTTGATTGATCCTATATAGCACATTCTGAATTTATTTAAGTTGGCAGTGGGTAGTTTTGTGTTAATCCTCCTGTAGATTTTCATCTTGTGTGGATCCAGCTTCTCAGGCACTTAAATTGTAGACAGTTAAATATTAATTTTCACATGGCCATAGTGGATAAATAAAAATGCTCCACCCCAAAGACAATTAATTGTTCTAGCCAAAGTATCATATTTTAATTATACACACAGGTTTATATAAGTATATATGCGGTTTGCATTTAATAAAAATATATTTATAGAGTACAGGTATTTATTGTTTGTAATATTGGCTATATAAACTTTAAATTAAATAAACTGTTCTGATTTCTTTAGTTTCTTTTAAACAAAAATCATAATATTTTTTTAAAATTTAAATTGATAAATTGTTTTAACTTATCTGCTTAATGAATTAGAATAAGAATGTTCTATTCACTTTCTTTATTTCTTTTTTGAATGGCGAATTAACTAGAAAAACATTAATATTTGTTGAGACGCTGCTTTTAAAAAATGTCCATTTTGCAGAAAAATATTAAAATAATAGTTCTAATAAAACTTGACTTTTCAGATCAAACGCAGAACAAGAAAGAAAAATGATTTTTAATTGTTTTCTTTTTATACCGGCATTATTCCTATTGTTTAAAAACTAGCATTCCTAATGTTGTATCTTTTAAAATATTTTTTTATATTGATTCACTTTAAAAAAAAAATTATAAAATAAATTTGCAATATTATTATTACTATCCCTCTTATATTCAGATATTACAATACTTGATTTATTTTCTACTGCTATGATTATTGTTTTCATTTAAGTCATTGTCTGTTTAATATAATCCACACAATACAGCAATCAACATATATATAAATTTGTACAATTTTTTATCAAAGTTTACATTTTTTTAAACATTAAAATTTTATTACTAATATATAAGTGTGTTTTTTTCACTGTAAATTACCCATCATTCCCAGTACTTAATATGTAGTTATTACACTGTTAAAAATATCAAAGCATTTATATTCTCCAAAAGTGCTCTAGCAAAACCTTATTTTATTTGATCTTTAGATGCTAATTACATAAAAAACAATCTATCATTTCAGATAGTTAAGGTTTGTTGTGGGAGTGATCTTGAGCTATATATATATATATATCTTCAGTAATTATTTAATCCATAAGAAAATATAACTTCAGTGAACTCTTATCTGACCAAGAATAGGACTCTAGATCAGTTAATCATTTTCTTTTTTTATATATTTTATGTATAATATTTGCTAATCATTTCCATTTTTCTTTTATTTATTATTATCTGTTAACTAAATTATTAAATTTAAAGTTGGGTGTAGATGGCTGCATAGATTCATTAACATTTATGTTAGTTTAATGGGGTTAATTTCAGACTATACGTTTCATAGTTGAATTGATGCTGGTAGAGGGATATATGGGTGTTTATATCAATGTAATGTGAAGTGTGCTAGCATACAGGGCACTGTGCCAAATGAATGCATGGCCTGGAGGTGTAGCTATATCATTGCAATGGACTCAGATGTATTTCCTGTGACATTGATCCCTTTCGTTCTATGGATAGTGACTATAAGACCGCAATGACCATTTTCCCTTCATGCGAAACATTTATTTTTTAATGTTTTATATCTATTATTTCTTCGACAGACATGCACATTCCTGTACTGGATGAGGATCATTTCTTTTAAATAATATCACATTGCGGACACACATTCCTGTCAGCATGATTTTATGCTAACATCTTCATATTGCATTCATTGCATTTGTACATCAGGAAGCGAGTGTTGGTTTAGCTACAAACTTTTAGCCTGAGATTAGATGTTTTGAAAAGTTTTAATTGCGCAATCTATGTAGCTTATCTATGCTCAACATTCTAAAACAAAATTATATAAACTGTCCATCTGTGCAGATTTTAACTAAGTATAAAATGATAATAACAAATTAAAGCAATATTAATTTATTCCTCAAAGTTATATGTGCGTAAATAAATGTTTTTGTGATTATTACTGGCAGTAGCTTATTTTTTTTATATATTAAAAATATGTTTTAAGAGTTTAGATTATAAATTTCAGCTACTCCTGGCAAGGGCTAATTGTCAAAGTAAAATCTTAACAAGAAGTATCTGCTACATTATAAATTTTCTAGGTTCAAATAGCCTAGTGGCACTCTGTATGGCAGATAGAGAAAATGGCAATATTCCCTGACCATTATAATATATATAATATTTGAAATGCACCATAGTTATTTTGCATTGTTTCTGTTTCATATTTATATATGAAAAACAAAAACAAGTTTTAATCATGTTAAAACCTGCTGTCGCTTGTATATATGATCAATAGATGGCGTTTTACCAAAAACACTGACCAAGCGTTTGTTTACATAAACGATCAAAGAGTCAGAATTAACTATCTCTTTCATTTTAGCTCACCTTCAGATCAGCTGATTTCAAGCTGATTTGCTATCATCAGTGAAGGACAGAGCAAAGAAACTAGATCTAAACACTGACTCCAAGTGTTCATGCACAAAGTTTCTATCAGCTTGCAAGCATGAAATTTTTCAGACCGATAAAGTCTTCAAACTCAACCAAACAAGCTAGATAGCTATATGGGTCTGATCTCAGTTCAGTTTCTCCACATAGTCAAGCAATCTATTGTGGAGGCTTTGACTATGTGGAGAAACTGAACTGAGATCAGACCCATATAGCTATCTAGCTTGTTTGGCTGAGTTTGAAGACTTTATCGGTCTGAAAAATTTCACGCTTGCAAGCTGATAGAAACTTTATGCGTAAATACTTGGAGTCAGTGTTTAGATCTAGTTTCTTTGCTCTGTCCTTCACTGATGATACCAAATCAGCTTGAAATCAGCTGATCTGAAGGTGGGCTAAAATGAAAGAGATAGTTAATTCTGACTCTTTGATCATTTATGTAAACAAACGCTTGGTCGGTGTTTTTGGTAAAACGCCATCTATTGATCATATATACAAGCGACAGCAGGTTTTAACGTGATTAAAACTTGTTTTTGTTTTTCATAAATGTACCTTTAAAGGTTTCAGCAATGATATAGATTGTGGAGGCTTTGACTATGTGGAGAAACTGAACTGAGATCAGACCCATACAGCTATCTAGCTTGTTTGGCTGAGTTTGAAGACTTTATCGGTCTGAAAAATTTCATGCTTGCAAGCTGATAGAAACTTTGTGCATAAACACTTGGAGTCAGTGTTTAGATCTAGTTTCTTTGCTCTGTCCTTCACTGATGATAGCAAATCAGCTTGAAATCAGCTGATCTGAAGGTGGGCTAAAATGAAAGAGATAGTTAATTCTGACTCTTTGATCGTTTATGTAAACAAACGCTTGGTCGGTGTTTTTGGTAAAACGCCATCTATTGATAATATATATATATATATTCATCAAATATACTATACATAAATATATTATGCCTCATTTTTATACAATATATAAACAAATACCACTCAATATATATACCATATATATAGTGGCAGTGCAAATTATACTGTATCTAACTATGCAATTTCAATTATACACTATCCAAAGTAAAATATAAACAAACAAACAAAAATGTAAATAAATTAACAAAAAAAACATTAAAATTCACAAATTTTAATATTCAGCAGCCATTTTTTCTTCTCTGAGCTGAGCACATACAAATTATATATATTAATAAAATGTCTTCAGTTCATGTTGAGAGCACATATTTTAATCTTTTTTTTATTATCTTTCTGAATTTGATGAGCAATATTTTGCTTTATAAAATATTTTGTAAAAGTAAAAATTTTACAAGATTTCAGAATATTCATTAAACATTAACATAATTGGGGATTGTAATTTCTTAAAAAAGAGATGAATCTATTATGCTATAAGAGAGAAAAAGTTAATATTACCCAGAATATATTTTGCTATTTATTTTAAAAATAAAAATACAGGAGTTAGTTTTTTTCTTATAGTTATTGCTTCAAGAAGTGCATGAATTATCACTCTGTAAAATAAAATAAATATCTCCGTTTATTATTAATAATTTTTTTTTACATTTTTTTATTTATAATTTTGATTTATATACACACACATATATATATGCCAAATGTTTTGAAAAGCACTATACACTTGCTGTTCAATCAACAATAGATATTCTATCAACAGAAAATGCGCTATTATACACTATTTTCTTTGAATATGAGGGGGATTTAAAACAAAATATAGTATAGTTTGCATCTCCATTGTGTATATATATACATAAACCATTATACTTAATATTTATACTATATTTGTAGCATAGAATATAAAAATCAAAATCGGTAAGCCCTTAGCATTTTATAAATTATTTTATATTAATTAATTTTATTGTACATATGAAAACTATAAAAAATATAGCCAATCTACAAAATTTATAATCTTTTATTGTTTATTTATTAATTTTCTATTATTAATATAAATATTCATGCATAAATTTAATGATTATTATTATTAAATTTAGTAACTATTATAAATTATTTTTATTGTAAAATATATTTATAAATTATATATATATTTCAATTGCTACCTAACTAATACTAAATCCATATTATTATAATTCAGTTTTTCCAATTGTCACCAATTTTAAATTTCTTTTTTAAAAGTAGTGGCTTCCTCTTTTTTAATTTTTTGCTTGTCAATCAAAACTGTAAGGTTGATTAATTTTAATAAAGTAAGCATTTAAACAGTAGTAATAAAGGTGGATTTGTTTTTTTCTATTGTTATTAATACATATAGAAGGATATTAATTGATAATACAGCCTAAAATTCTCACTACTTAGTGCAGGGGTTCCTCAACCTTTTTGCATTTAAGAGCACATTCTATAATACCGGCCAGGTGGCGGGCACCATTTATTTTTTTCAGCCAGGTGGCAAGCACTATTTATTTTTTAGTGTAAATTTATAGTTGGATATTGTTAATAATACACATAATGTACAAAAAAATATTTATTTCAAAAATAAAATTTTAACATATAATTAACGTTTATATTTTTACGCTGTAAAAGTATAGTATGCCCTACAATTTGATTACAATATAATACAATAATTTATAAGAAATTTTAAAAATGAAATCTATTTGTATCAGATAAATAATTTTTTATCATGTTTGGATAATAGTGGGCACACGTAAAATGGTCTGCGGCGCCATGGTGCCTGCGGGCATAGGGTTGGGGACCCTTGACTTAGTGTGATGTTCTGACTATTAAATTTATACCATTAATGTAAAAAAGTAAATAAAATTATTAACAGAGGCAAAACTCATTCATATAGTAGTGCCACTCAGTGCAACCACTGATTACTCTGGCTTGCATTCAGTGATGCTACTGTATGGAGAGTTTTGTCTCTATATTAAATAACATTATGAGTGTGTGTATATTAATCAGAAATAGAATACATTGAAATCACTCTATAAAAGTTAGTTATGCATAATAACAAAGATTATGCTAATATGAAAACCTATACCAATTATGCTAATTTGCAAAGAAGAGACTGTTAGAATCATTTATACAAATTAGAAAAAGTAAAACAAAAACCACCAAACCATATGTATGTGTGTGCATAGTGGAGTATACATCAGAAGTTCACAAACTAATGTGCAGACAATGGTACATTGGAGTGCAGAATTAAAAATGAAAAGTTATCAGTTTTGAATATAAGTGCAGTTAAGCACAAACAGCACTGTTGTTCAATACTATGAAACTTGCATGTATAGACTACTGCAGAGAAATGTATATGTTTGTAGGATAGTAAAAGAGTGCAAAAAGATTCCCTAGTTGCAACTGCTAGTTAGTTAAAGTTAGAATAACTAGTAAACTGTTAGTTAACATTACTACTATTTACTAATATACATTCAATTTAGAATAAATAAACTCTTGTTAAGTTTAAACTTGATTTGTCTATTCCTTTTCTTAATTGCTTATATTATCAATCTGATTCCTGTATACATCAGTTGGTGCAGTTGAGATTTAACAAATCTATGCAAAAAAATAAAATGAACCAAGATTACAACAATGATAGCAATGTGGAAATTAGCAGTTGAGACCCTTGTATATTACTATAAACTACTAAGGAATAATAAAGACAGACAACATGGTAATGCATGGTGGTGCAATAACTCTATTTGATATAAATAGCACAATGAAATGGCAAATATGTGTAGCACATGTTAAAAGGCAAATGATAATAAATAATATTGTGTATAATAAAATTGAACATTACAATTTTAATGTGGATGTCATAAAAGAACATTCTCCAAATAGAAAATCATCAGTGTGGCCTAAAAGTACCTAAAAATTTGTTGTATAAAGAGTTGCTACAAAAGTTAAATGTACACTTTAAACCAAAGACTTTAAAGCATGTAGCTATCCTAGGTTTCAAAATGCACTGCAGTCACTAAAAAAACATTCCATCCTAGGTTTCAAAATGCTGCATGAGTTAACAAAGGAAAAGATGAGTTTGAAGATATGATAATAGAACAGCTACTAAGGGATATATGTGATGACAAGTTTAGATGAATATTACCAAATCTGCACTTACATATGCTTTATCTATAAAAAGAGAAATAGTATACAAGGTTCTGGAAAATGCATAAGAATTTAAAACTGCAGCAGATGTCATCAAACCAAATACATCAATAAATAAGATGCAAGCAGAGACATCTAACAGCAATACTATGAAATTAATATTTACATTTGATATTACTGTGGCACTAGAGGTCACATTTTAAAAATGTGTAGATTTAGAAATAAAAATGTTATAATTGTGAGGCATTTGTCTAAAGTTTATAAAACCAAACAGAGAAAGTCTAAAATAGATTCATCAGTGAATAGTAAATCAAGAAGTGGAAGTGACAACAGTTTAGTGAATGTTAACAAAATAATAGAAAATGAAGATATATGTAATTTATTAGACATAAAAGCCTGTGTTCAAATTGTTGGGATGAAAATTGATAATGGTATAGATGTGTCTTTCATTGCTCAAAAAGGATTGAATTGCCATTATAAAAAAATAGAAAAATAATTTACCAGTTAATAAGATGAACTTGATTACTATGTAGGTGAATGGAAATCACATTGATATTAAAATGATACTTACAGTGTCAGTAAAAATAAATAGATGAACAAAAAAGTTACTACTTTGTATTGTATCGAAGAACTTGACCCCTTTATTAGGTTGCAACTTATTTAAGTCTCTGGAAATAAGGATTAAAATTATCAAGGCTTCAGCCCCACAGATTTGAAGACACACCCAGTATATATAGAGCTAATTTCCAATGCAGAGCCAGTTATATATAGCTTAAGAAAAGTTCCATCCTGGTCAATAAACATAATTTCACCGATGAAAAAAACCATCTCAGTAATTGTCATTCTTAAACACGATGGTTGTGTATAATTATGCAGCAATTATTACTAAACACGATGGTTGTATATAATTATGCAGCTATTATTACTTAACAATAATTAAGAACATAAACAAAGAAGTCTATCCAGTATCAAATATTAAAGAGGTAATAGCTTCAGAAGATTTCGTATTTTTCCAAAATGAATCTGAGATCTGCATTTCATCAAATCCCAATTACTACCAGAACAGTGGAGATACCATAAATACACAATTGAGTCTGTACACAATTGAATCTGTTTAATTTTAACAAGTTGCCTTACGAAATAACCATAATAAATATTTTCCAGATTAAATAACATTTTAATAGTCACTGAAACTATAAATGAACTAAGAAAATGTGAAAATCTTAATAAATTTGGAGCTAGAGTCAATGCCTCAAAATACATATGGTCTGTTAGAGAAATTACATTTCTTGGATATATTATTATAGGGATAAATACCCCAAGGCAGAAAAGATTAGTGGTTAATATTGCTCCAAAGCTGAAATGTTAGAGACTTTCAAACCTTTTAAGTCTATTAAATTTTTTTTAAAGTTTCCTAAAAAACAAATCTCATGTGACTACTTCACTTTATGAATCATTAAAGAAGAATAAAAAGTGGAAATGGGGAGCTCAGCAGAACATTACCTTTAAAAAGGTTAAAGACTTGCTTATGTATAACTAATCTTTGGTGCATTACCATGAAGTCCAAGAGATTGTTATTACTAAGGATGCTTCAAAATTTGGAGTTGATGTAATTTTTTACAACGTGTATGGAGGCAAACACCCTAGCATACGCAACCAAAACACTATCTGCTACTAAAGAAAATTGTAGCCACATTAGATAAGAAAGCATTATCAACCATGTTCATGTGAAAGAAGTTCCATCAATACATTTATGAATGTTAATTTAAAATCTTTATGGACTATAGATCTTTACTGAGTCTATTTGAAAGGAGTAAGAAGATTCTGGACCATGTTAGTAAACATATGTTATATTGGATTAACATCTTAGCTTTGTATGATTTTGGAATTATTGCACAAACCACGAAAGCAAATTATGTATGCAAATCCTCTTTCTCAAATATTGGATATATGCACTCTTAAGCCACATACTACTAAAGTTAATTATATTTATGCTATGAAATCTGAAGTAGTAAACAATAAAATCATGGCAAATGGTTGAAGGGCACTGCTGGATATCAGTTATTTAAGATTGATAAAGCAAAGTTAGCTTAGAATTTGGCCACTATTGGAATGCACATGGAAGTTTATCTAGGTACAATGAAGGTATAGTCATGATCGACCTGGTTTTAATTCCAACTCAGGAAAGGAAGTGCATGTTAGAACAACTACATAAAAGACACTCCAGAATAGCCCAGATAAAGAAATTAGTTTGTTCTTGTGTTTGGTAGCCAAAAATGAATGGCAACATTGAGAAAGTCATTAAAATATGCATAGCTTGCCAATCAATGGTGAGATTACTTGCAAAAGAGTTAGAACCATGACCTGAAATAACTATACAATGGTCAAGGATTCATTTGGACTGTGCAGAACCATTCCATATATTTCTTTTAGCCATAATTAATTCATGCTCAAAATGGACAGAATATCAGATGTTCAAAAACACAAATGCAGGAAATGTAATAAGAGTGTTGAACAAACTCTTCATAACACATGAATATCCAGAAATAATAGTTATGGACAATAGCATAGGTTTTGGATTACTGCAAATGAAGGATTTTCTAGCTAACAAGGGCATACAGCATTTATTAACACCTTAACATTAATCCAATGAATTAGCAGAAAAGTCCTTTCAACAACGGAAGCATACACTTAATAAAATGGAATATGCAGATATTTATGGAATTAGTCACAGCATTGTTCTATCAGCATTTCACACTAATCTCAGTGACCAGAAAAACTCCTGTAGAGCTACTGATGAAATAAATGTTAATGAATATAATATGTAAAATTTATTTATCTATATAGTTATTATTAGTAGTAAAGTATTAGTAGCTCATCCTCAATGTCTGAATCAGCTGCCCGTGTGTGCTCCTAATAGAACGTGACTACTATGAATAAAGAATACGGTGCAGAACAGACAAATCAATAATTAATACCTTAATTTCTTACATTTCTGTCTTGTCTTTTTAAAAGTTAGTCCTTTTTTATTGTTTCAATTTTGGAAAATATCTGATTTTTTACAGCTGATGCTGTAAAACTGCTAATCTTTTCCACCGAATTTTTTCAATGCCTGAATTCGTTCTTTTACAAATAATTTTTGTATACGCTACACAATCAATTGCAGACATGTCTTTATTTTTTTTTATTTAATTCTTTTCTAATTATATTTAGAATTAACCACATGATATAAACCTTTCTTCAATTCCGCAAATAATAATTAAAGATCATTAAGTAGAATGCGTCTGTACAGTTATATAGAAAATTGTTTTAATCAACTAGTTTGCCGAAGTCCAGCATTTTTTTAATTTATTATTCTTATTTATTTTTTCAAGGGTTAAAAGGAAGATGGGGGATAATATTTATTTTAAAAAAAAATTATATATAAAAAAGATGGACAATTAAAATTTTAAACTGGATTCCAAGAGATTGTAAAAGACCCGGAAAGAGACCACATGTGAGATGGATGAATGAAATAAGAAAGTATGCAGGGGTGATGTGGAGAAGAGAAGCTAAAGATCGGAAAAGATGGATTGAACTTGGAGAGACCTTCATCCTGCAGTGGATTGATAATGGTTGATGATGATGAATTATGAATTGACTTTAGATTGACAGAAATTCGCGCGAATGGTCATAATACTTCGATGTTAAGCTGTTAATACTTGAATGGGTGACCGTTGAGAACCCTAAGTGCTGTAGGTCCCTTTTTTCATAGTTTCTTTAATATTACATATATTAGATATGACAGGTTTTATATTCTTTTTATACATTTTAAATTCCAAAGTTTATATTACCAAACAAATTGTATATGCAATATTTGCGAAAAAAAGAGAATACAATAAAATCATCCAGTTTTCGAAAAAATAATTTAAACTCTAATTCATGCTAGCAATTTATTCACGTTAAACAAAACTATGCTTTTATTTAAATAAAGAAAAACTATGAGTTCCAGTACCTTAGAAATACACCACTTCTCTCACCACACCAGATTAATCAGAGATATTGCCTTACTGATCAATAATAAATGACAAGCTGGATTGTTATACAATGTTTATCTGAAGAAAAAATTCTAAGCCAATCCTTTTTACTCAATCTGAAATCAAAGGCTAGAATGTGAATATAACAAGCGGATGCGTTAACTATTATATTAGAGATTAAATGTACTTTATTACAATACTATAGTCTCCTAGATCCAGATAAGGGCCCGATTATGTTGTACTTAAAGTAAGACCAATTACTTGCACCACCTTCCAAAAATTATTAATTTTGATTTTTAATTAGTTTTGTGTTTTTTAATTAAAAAACACAAAACTAATTATTTTTCGCAATAAGTTAATTTTTATATATATATAATTAAGAGCGTGTGAAGCGCTTGAAAGAGAAGCTATACAGAGAGCAAAAAATATTAAACGCTAAGTGCTTTCGAGGCCGTTTGCCTCATATTCACAGCGATAATGCAGAACAGAGAAATAAAGACGATATGCAAAGTATATGCAAATGATTTAGATAGCCCGACGTTTGGCAATGTCAAAGCAGGCGTCACGTCTATTGATAGAGTTATTGTTGCTATTAATATATATATATATAAGTGACTAATAAATAACACTATTGTACACATTATTGAATATATATGTGTTTTAGTCAGCTGTTTAATTTACTTTGAACCAGAACACATGATATAAATATGAATATTTTATTAATTCAGTATACAATTTTATTAAATTCTCGCATAATTATTTTTACGAATAACTGGCTGTCTACTCTTTAAACAATAAGGGGTGGACTGAATTGATTATTAATTAAAACAATCGACAGCTACATGAAAATTCTTCAGCCACAAATTCATTTGGGACTTGAGCCCCAAGTGATGGGAATGGTGGGTTATCACATTATACAAAGCACTACAAACATATAATAAAATACTCATTATATGATCATGCTAAATGAAGCAATTTTTTTTTTTTTTCATAATCTTCCAGATAGTTGTGCCAAACAGATCCACAGACTAATTTCTAGTCTTCATCAGTAGAGTGCATATGTTTGCACCATAGATAACAAGCAGTCAACTTATAGTCCTATTATAAATCCAGTACATCGATTATCAAAGCCAATAATATGTGAGAAATTAATATTTTATTTAACTTTTTTTAAGAAAGTAAAAAATAAGTGAACATACATCTGAGCAGATACTTGTCATTGGTTTTCTAAACACAAATATGGTACTAAAAACTTTTAACTAAGTCAGCTTCATTTTGTGAATGTTTTGAAGTTGTTGTTGTTTTTGTTTGTTTAGGTTAAGTTATGAAAAAAAAAAAAAAACTAAATAGAAAAACCTTCTCAAGAAATTTAAATTGCTCTAATTCATCACCAGATCAGAAATAGATATATATTTGGAAGGAAAAGTTAGGTTTTATATTTAGTTTATTTCTGCTAAAGATGCAAATAGGGATCTGGAAGAGGTCTATATCTCCATTATAATTTGAGTATACCTTAGGGTTAAACTAGTGAAGATAAATGTAGTTTGTCATTAATAAATATTACCCTGTATATTGTAATTGACGAACTCTATTCTGTAGCCATGATCAACATTCAACATCCGAGGGCACCACTAGATTTATGATTTAGAATGTTTCAGGAGATATATTAATGTTTACTAGTGAGGACCTTAAGCCCCACAAAGACACATACCATCATTAATAATTACTTTATTGCCTCTGGATCACGGAGAGCACAGATCTTTAGAAGCATCAATTAGCCAAGTTAGGATGTGTACATTTATATATTTTGCTCTTTAAATAGTAGGCAATAATAAAGTAGACTATAAATAAAGTTAACTATTAACAACACAGGAGAAATATGCATCCAATCCCATATCAGCAATCATCTTTACAAAATTAAAAGTATAATAATATAATTAATCTCTACAAACCGAAATACAAATCAAAATCATCATGTGAGTAATTATTATATAAAATCAAGGACTTAAGCATGGAAAAATTTCATGGGGAAGTATGCAATAATATATATAATTCTAAGGATAGAAATCTACAGGATCTCCCTGTAAATGCATATATAAACTAAGCTTTAAATTTCGAGCAAGTATGTGATACATATAAAATAGCAATTTGCTTAAAGTATTGAATAAAATAAAATTTCCTACTAAAATTATATATATGAAAGCACATCGGTGTTAGCCTATACATAAAAACGAAATCTTAGGAGAAAGATTCTTGAAACTAAATTGATTTTTATTTCTCTTTATCTAAAAAAAATTATATACAAAAGAAAAAAATTTGTCAAAGATAATGAAAATTTTAAATAGTATCTACACATTTATCATCTTAAAACCAAATTAAGTGTTACAAACACAAATGTAGCCATTGATATATATAAAATTGCATAAAGTAAATCATTAATTACAAAAGCTGTTTTGAAGTTCATTAATAAAATACTATGGATGATTTCTCTAAACAGGTAGTCACAATCAGCTTTCAAATATCAGAATACAGTTTATACTAAATTTCTTGATTTAGAGGCGTCAATGTTAATAGCTATGTTTGTTGGTATAGTTTTGTCTTTGTGTATAAAATGTTATGAATTAGAATGAAAATTAGTTTGTTTGGTAATTAAATAATTTTTGAATTTAAAATGCTTAAAAAGAATATAAAACACGTGTCCCATCTAATATGTATAAAAAAAAAAAAAGGCCTACAGCACTCAGGGTTCCCAGGCGGTCACCCATCCAAGTACTAACAGAGCCTAACGTTGCTTAACTGCGGTGATCAGACGAGAACCGGTGTATTCAACGTAGTATGACCGTAGGCATGAGCAAATGTCAATTTACAGTATTTAAACGAAAGTCATTATTAAGTTGTTCTTTTTTTAGTAATAACTTTTTCTTTCTTTTTCCATTTTAATAACTTGAAAATTAAATAGTAATTTAAAAAACTAGCAAATTATTCGCTCCTACAAACTGTGAACTGCATCGCATATAAAACACTTTTCTATAAACTTTCACAAACGTAATTCAAAGCAGTATAACTTCGTACTTTCTTTTGCGAAGTAGCAAATATTAATCATATTTAACGTAAAAGTCTCAGTTTTTAAATTAACAAAATAAATTTAGGTAAAACTGTTATAAAAAACAATGCGTAAAGTGAAAAATAAATATAGGTCTAAAACTGAAAGAGAAAAATATAATTTTGTAAAAGAGCGGGTTTGCTTACACGTGAGAGAGAAAAAAGAGCGAATTCATGTATTAAAAAAATTCAGAGTGGGAAGGCCAGTACTTTTACGAATTAGTAGTGCAAAATAAAATATTCTGCAAGTTCTTAAGAAAAAAAGTAAGATTGTTTTTTTAAAAAGTAATAATAGAACTTAAGTAAATTAAGGTTAGTAGTAATAATGTTAATTCTTGATTTGTTCGCTTCAGCACTGCCCTCTTTATTGATAGCAATCACACGCTATAGTCAATAAGAATTAACATTATTACTTCTATTATTAACAAATGGATAGGTCACTTTTACATAATATTTTCCAATAAACGTCAAATTCATATTTATACATAGAGTAAGGCAATTAATTACTACAGAGATGGAAAAAAATCTAGAATCGTAACTCCGTTTTTCGGCTGACTAATTACCCATTTCTTGAGTAATATCGGATGAATGTATGAAAGAAAAATCCTAAGCATATTAGGTACTGGAAAATTTTCAAGTTTTATTCGGCCTTGATTTTTGTGCAAATGCACTTAGACATATTTTTAAAATGAATTGTTGAATTAAAATAAAGCAGATTTAGTTTTTTTTTTTCAGTTGTTGTATCGCAAGATCTATGATACTTGGCAAATGCTCCTCACTGATGAAGGCCACAAGCCAGAAACTAGTCTGAGGATGTTGGATGAGTAGACACTAGATGGGAATTTTATGTACAAGCCTTCTGGCATCCATTGATTACTCTAGCTTGCTGTGTGTGACAATACATATAGTGAGTTTTGCCTGTTTTAATATTTATTTTAATAGTTTGTCAGTATTGTATATCAAATAAAAGATTACAAATACATGGATTTATTTATACTCATTATCTCCAATCAATGATAATTGCTACACTCACCTCTATTAAAATAATTCAAGAGGGAATGCCTGTGAAATTCCTTCAACATGCTTCCTTTGGTCAGTATTGGTGAGTTTGCGTGATCAATCATGTTGCTAAGTGATGATCTTCATTGCTTTTTTACTTTATGGATTAGTTGATCTGTCATTTTGCTAAATAACAACCCTAACTGTCATTAACTTCTTGGTGTCAGTTGGTCTTGACTGCTGCATGACTTAGGCATTTCTGATGTCTTTCTTGGTATGCTGTTTAAGGAGTAATAAATATATAATTAATATTTATATTGTCATATCTCACCTTTCCCTCAGAAGTACACTAGCCTAGATTCCTTCCTTATCTGATCGGATTGAGCATTCACTGTAACTACTCAATAGTTAAGCAGATACATAAAGCACAGCCAATGGTGAGTACTGACCAATAGGCAGTGATGCTCTCAGACTCCGATGGCTGTCATTAAGGTTGGGGATCTAGTAATAAATAGTCAACATTTTATGATGCAAGTACAGAATGTCAGTCTAACCTAAATGACTAAACATGCTCTCATTTGAAACCATTGACAACAGTGCACATTTCTATTATAGTCATTACGCTATAAGTCTGCCACAATGAGGCATGTCCATGATAGGACTGGAAGCTGCAAAGACTAGGGTCGACTCAAGGCAAACTGTCTATTACAGCCTGCAATATCCAGTACTAGTCGGATATATATATATGGTCAATGTTCGAGTGAGATTTATCGCACTCAACAGCGACAAGTAATTATATAATTAAACACACGAACAAGGTAGTGGAATGAAGAGATTTATATACATAAATACATATACAAGGATCAATATATAATACAATTATTACAAAGATAAACTGACTAATACATTATTATACAACTCTAGTCTTAAAGGCCTGCAGGCTTACAATAAACAATATTAAAGTCTATACGACCTGTAATGATCCCTAGGTCTACCTTAGTACGTTTGGAGGTAGACCTCTCCGCGAGACGAGCTGAAAGTGAAGTAGTGTCTGTGCACTCAGGAAAACGCATCCATCCCTCAACTTCACCTAGCAAGTCTGACCTTGTTTGTTCCCACCATCCGGGATGTAACACTCTCTATTCCCATTGGTCATCCCATGATACGAGGTACAAAGTGGTCAGTTTGGTTATCTCTGACCAACCTTAATCATTACTGCGATGCTTTTATCATACATGCACATACTTGAATATTTGTAATAGTTACATTAATATTGCGTGTATCTGTTAAGAAGCATACACACACATACTTGTATTCATTTGTAATAGTTACATTATTATTGCATGTATCTGTTAATGCACACACATACATGGAGTTAATAGAGTTATTATTATTGCGTGTATATGTGAATACACACACACATAGCATGCCTCCCCCAAGTTCAGCGACGTACTTTTTTAAAAAAAAAGATTTTTTTTTTTCATTTCTTCTCCGAACTTAACACATAATCGTGCAGGCGGAGGAGAATTTTTGTCCACCTCTTTGCACGTGGAGGTGATTTAATTTCACCATCTGTGACTATTTCATTTTCTTCACTATTTTGACTTTCTTCGTCAGCAGTAATGATTTCTGTTTCACTTTTAGTTTCATAGTGAGTATCATTTTCTTTGTCATTACTTTTAAACAATTGCGAAGTACATTCCGTTATTGCACTCTTGCGCAATTGGTTAATGTGCTTATGCAATTGTTTGCTGTCTGCCATATGGACAGCAACCAACTTGTATGCCTGAGTCCATGATTTATTTAAATTATTTTTCACCCAGACTCGTTCATCAGGTGAAAATTTGTTGTTTGTCGTAATTGGCATTTGATGCTCTTTTGATGGCATTATTGCTGAGAGCTTTGTACGTAATTTCCGGCTTAAGTATTTTTCTGCAGGTGATCTGCCCGTTTTAGCTGTGGGTGTGGAATGCTGATATAGAAACATCATGAAAACTGCCTCTTGGAGTCTTCCTTTTCCCAATTTATTCATGGATGACTTTAAGCTTTGTACCGCTTTCTCGGCCAGTCCATTTGATTGGGGGTGGTAGGGGGTAAGGATGTGTTTAATCCCCCATTCCTGCATAAATTCGGCTAATTTTTAGGACATGAAACCGGTTCCATTATCGGATACAAGGGTTTCCGGTAGCCCGTGGTATGAAAAAATTTCCATGAGCTTGTCCAGCGTCTCATCCGAACTTGTGTTTTTCACTGGTTTATATTCTGACCATCCTGAGTAGGCATCGACCACTACCAGAAATAATTGTCCGTGGATTGGACCACAGTGGTCAATGTGAATTCTCTGCCAAGGTTTCTCTGCTTCTTTCCATGCTTCATATTTTGCTGGGGGTGCTTTTGCACATGACTGACAGCAAGAACATTTTTTTATGAATGTTTCTATATCAGTGCTGATTCTTGGCCACCATACATAACCGGACTAACGCTTTTGCCCTTACAATGCCTGGATGACCTTCATGTAATAAATTTAGTATGTGCGATCTACCTATTTTTGGTATTAGGACCTGATCGCCTTTAAGAATGCAACCTTTACATATTGATAATTTTTCGCAAGTTTTCCATAGCTCTATGTGCAAAAACGAAGGACGCTGTGCTGGCCAGCCTCTTCTAATTTTTTCCATCAGCCATTTGTAGCCAGCGTCTTCATTAGTCCATGCTGCTACTTTTTGGCTATTAAGAGTCTGGCTTTGAAGTGCGTCAATATAATTGATTTCTATTTCACTTGTTGTATTCTCTGAGTTGTCAGGCATTCGGGATAACGCATTGGCGTGACCAATATTGTTTCCCTTTCTATATTCCAGACTGTAATCATACCCAGTGAGTATGTTAATCCATCTCAACATGCGCAGGCTGAGGTGTTCCGGAATTTGTTTGATGCCTAAAATTCCCAGAAGTGGTTTGTGGGCTGTCATGATTTTGAAATAATGACCGTATAGATACTGGTGGAATTTACAAATTCCAAATACTATAGCTAGTGCTTCCTTCTCCAGCTGACTATAATTTTTTTCAGCTTTGGACAAAGTGTGTGACGCGTATGCTATGGGATGTTCCCCAGATTGAGCTGGGTGACATATTACTGCCCCCACTCCATATTCTGATGCATCAGTCGTTAGTGTTATTTCAAGATCGCTATTATAGTGTACCAGTAATTTGTTTGATACAAGTAAAGCTTTGGTATTTTGAAAAGCCCTTTCTTGTGTTGCTTCCCATTTCCATTCCTGATTCTTTTTCAGTAGCTCGTATAATGGTTTGGCTATGTGAGCTTTGCCTTCTAGGAAGTTCTCAAAATAGTTTACCAAACCCAAAAAAGCCTGCAATTGTTTTACGTTACTAGGCTTTCTAGCTTCTGACATTGCTTTGACCTTTTCGGGAGATGGCCTTGTCCCAGAGCTAGAGACTATGTGCCCTAAAAACTTTAATTCAGTGGCCTTCCATATACATTTTTCAGTGTTAAATTTCACTCCAAACTCTTCTAGCCTTTGACATACAGTAGTTAGATGACAATGCAATTCATTTTCTGATCTTGCCGTAATTAATATGCCGTCAAAATAAGGGGAAACGCCCTTGCATCCAGTAAGCAGAGTTTCAATTTTTGCTTGGAATATACTGGGAGCAGACGCTATGCCAAATGGGAGGCGTTTGCATTTGAATAGACCCACATGAGTAGTCAGTGTTAGAATTTCAGCAGCCTTATTTGTTACTGGAATTTGATGGAAGGCTGCATCTAAATCTAATTTAGCAAAATATTTTGATTTTTGCAGTGATGCTAATATTTCTCTGGAGTTTGGAACGGGGTAGGTGTGTTTATTTAGAGATTTGTTGACAGTTATGCGATAATTGCCGCACAAGTGTATCTGTCCATTAGGTTTGGTGATAACGACCAGCAGAGTCACCCACTCTGTCTCTTCTAACAGTTCTAGAATGCCGTTCTTCACTAACTCATTTATCTCTTTCGCTACTTTTTCTTTCTGTGCGAAGGGGACCTTCCGAGGTCTGCAAATTATTGGCATGGCCTCTGGTGACATTTCCAGTGACACGGGTTTAGTTTTAATCGTTCCTGGTTTGCCTTAAAAAGTTTAGGGAAATGATCTCATGTCTTTTTCACTGTCAATTTTTTTGACCAATGAAATTTCAATTCCGAGCTCTGTAAACCAGTCATGACCAATAAGAGGGTTTATGGGGATGTGTACAATATATAGCAACAAGATTGAAATGTTGCCTTTATTACTCGTAATTTGTACACCCTTATTTTTTATTTCTTTACCATTTTGCTCTAAGCTTAGTAGTGCTAAGCCTAGGGGACTCTCTTATTTCTGCCCTGATCGAATTCCAGTCGGCTATGGATATTAAAGAAATGCTGCTACCACTGTCTATTTCCATTGACAGGGGTTTTCCGTAAACTTTCACAATAGTCATAAATTTCTGTGCTTGATTAATAACCGTGTTATTTATAACAATATTACATTTGGTATTATTTATACTTTGTATATTATTTCCTTTAACTTGGTCAACTGTTCTATTTTCACACATTCTCACCATGTGACCTATTTTTTTACACAGTCTACATCGATCATGTTTGAAATAGCAATCTTTAGCTATATGACCTAGTTTTCCGCAACAATAGCACTTTGTCCGACTTTTATTTGTCTGTTTAATAGTTTTGTTATTGGAAGACCCTTTATTGAGTTTTTCAACACCAAATATTTCTGTTTGATTGCTATCAATGCCTTTTTTCAAAGCAAATTCTTTTGCTTGCTCCACCACTATTTCATGAGCGATACTGCGTTTGATAGCTTCACGATAATTTATGTCTTTATCAGCCAGTAACTGCTGCCTCAAACTGTCACTATTCATTCCACATAGGAATTGTTCCAGTAGCGCTTCTTCTAGATATGAATCATAACAGCAGTTTTTTGCGAGTTCGCATAGGGCTGAGTCGTAATCCTGCATATTTTTGTTTCTGCCTTGATGGCGATTTCGAAATTGAAGTCTGGTGATGTGCCTAGATGGGCGAGGATTAAAATAATTTGACAAACGATCTTTTAACTCATTGTAGGTTAATTTTTCAGGAGTGTTGAGTTCTGTTAATCTGTTAGCTATTTGTATGACCCCTTTTCCTGCAAAACATAATAATGTTGTTATACACATCTTCCTCTACTCTGTTAATAAAACGGTTATTTTCAATCTGTTGAACGTACAGGGGCCATTCATTTGCCTCTCTGATGTCAAATTCGGATATTGCCGATTGCATTTTAAGCAATTTATATAACTAACTCGTTTAATACCGTAGGTTCGTTCGCTACTTCAATAATTCTGCCTGACTTATGTGGTTGTCAGCAGACTGCTAGGGTTCAAATTGAACTGTTACGACTGTGCCAGTTCAATATCCAGTACTAGTCGGATATATATATGGTCGAGGTTCGAGTGAGATTTATCGCACTCAACAGCGACAAGTAATTATACAATTAAACACATGAACACGGTAGTGGAGTTAAGAGGTTTATATACATAAATACATATACAAGGATCAATATATAATACAATTATTACAAAGATAAACTGACTAATACATTATTATACAACTCTAGTCTTAAAGGCCCGCAGGCTTACAATAAACAATATTAAAGTCCATATGACCTGTAATGGTCCCTAGGTCTACCTTAGTACATTCGGAGGTAGACCTCTCCGCGAGATGAGCTCAAAGTGATGTAGTGTCTGTGCACTCAGGAAAACGCATCCATCCCTCAACTTCACCTAGCAAGTCTGACCATGTTTGTTCCCGCTGTCCTGGATGTAACACTATTTCCATTGGTCATCCCATGACATGAGGTACAAAGTGGTCAGTTTGATTATCTCTTACCAACCTTAATCCTTAACTGTGATGCTTTTAGCATACACGCATACTTGAATATTTATAATAGTTACATTATCATTACGTGTATCTGTTAATAGGCATACACACACATACTTGTATTCATTTGTAATAGTTACATTATTATTGCATATATCTGTTATACACACACATACATGGAGTTAATGAGTTATTTTTATTGCGTGCATATGTGAATACACACATACATA